>JARHVA010004376.1:990000-1325000 GCA_037957365.1 Torreya grandis | reverse complement strand
CCCATAGACTCTAAGTCTCAAATTCTACTAATAAGTGGACAAATGCATGATGTATTTAATCAACCAGTTTCATCTTTGGCCCTCACCAATAGGCATATCCCTAATATTGAGCACCCATAAAAATGATACCTTTAAGTTATTTCAAGGCCCCTTAAAGAGGATGGTGAAAATAACTCATGTGTAGGTAGACAGTGCATTTAAAGATGATGAATAACACTCATGTAAAGACAATCATCCCATTTAAAGATGTTGGAAAAAAATTTAATATAAGTTGAATTTGGTTTTTTATCATGTATCACACAATAAAATTCCCCACTAGGCCCAATAAAATTTATTACTATGGAATTTTGGCATACTAATTCCCTTACAGGCATCATGTGGACAAAGACACAACAATATTGTGAGTAACTAGGGTAGTTTAACATAGGGATAAAGGATAAATAGATTTCCTATTAATTCTAGGTTTTCATCTTAGAATCTTATTATTATAATGAAATAAAATGATAAATAGGCCTAAAAGACAAATTATGGATGAAAATATAATAAGCAATTAGTTCATCTACTAATAGAATCTCATTTGATATTTCCTAGGTTCACTTAGTCATAAAAAATGTTGAGGTTTGACGTATAAAATTACAATTTTTAAACCAAGGAAATATAGGGACTACAAATACATTATCATTATTTTTTAATGTTTTATTGATTTCAAGGTAACTAACTTGGAATCAACAAACAAATTTAATGGGAGAGAGACTTGAGAATTTTTTGTTGTTCCTTAGGAACATCTTCATGAATAGGTGTCAATGGATCAGCTTGGGAAATTTCAAGATAAAATTATGGGGTATCCACTTAAAAAGGGATTAGCTTTGAAACTTGGACTTTATTTAATACTTTCAAGGTATCTCCAATTATAAATCAAATTTCACTTAATGAGATCAAATCACTACTAAATTAAAATTGATAGATTTGAAATAAATTGGAATACATTTGAAATAATTTAGAATTTATTTGTATAAAATTGATTATTATTTAATATAATTATAGTTTATAATCAATAAGTAAACTTTAAATAATCATATGGTGAAGCTACATCCTTCTAAATAATGGTTCACAGTTGCTAGATTGGATTTTTTTATTTCTCCCCAAAATGTGATGATAGACATCATTTTTATTCTCCAATATTTTTCATATTTTCAACTTCCATTTTGAGTATATCTACTTGATGTAACACAACTTATTTTCAATTTTTTATTTTTAACACAATTTCAGTAATTGTAATCAATTAACACTGTGTTATAAATTGAAAAATCATCTCCAAAGGTCCCTTTAAAAATAAAAAGTTTCCAATTTATTTATGTTTATATTGAAGGGATTATAATACATTTTCCCCCAAACAAACATGAAATTTTAACTTGTGTAAACCATGGATTGAAGGAGTAACATCAAATGATTGTCCTCTATCATTGACCAAATGCCAACATTAGAAAAAGATTGTAGTGCCACTTTAAAAATTTCTTTGTAATGATTTCAAATGTAGTATGACATATTTTCTATTTTATAATTTTTTTTTTTTTTTTTGTATCATTAATTTGCATATATTTTATTCTTTTCACAATAAATAATAAGTCATCCATCCCCAAAATTAATAGTTTTGACTAAGTTGATTTTAGTTCCACATTTGAAATGTTTAAAATTTGTTAAAAAGGAGAGCAATCATTTATTAACAATATTATATTATAATAAATATAACATGAAAATTTTCTAATAATTTATTTTACATGTTAATAGATTGATAATTGATGTGATTTTTATTTGCATTTCATATTGTAACATATAAACATAATTCCTTTAATTTGATGCATTTTTTATTTGCATTTTCTTAAATCTTATAACAATTCATATAAACATATTTAAAAATAAATACATGCTTAGGCACATGTAGATATACTCATTATCCATGGATGTACCATTTCTATTATCAGTTTCATAACATGCATATGCATATACATGTTCATATTGAATCCTTATAAGTTGACCATAATTTGATCATATTCTGAAATAATCTGATTTTGAAATAACTTATTTCTCATACGCATTGATAGGAATTTAACATTGATCAACCAACATCTATATTGTTACAGTAATGAAATATCAGAAATTTTTATGCATACCAATACATATTTATATGTTTATACATCTCATCTTAGAAAATAAAATAGGATTTACTCACTATAATCAGAGTTCACTATCACTAATTTCAAATGAATATAAACATATAGTTTAAACCCCTTTAGATGCTTCCAATAAGACACATCAAATTAAAAACTATTTAAATCAATAACAATATAATTTTTTCTAGTATAATATACTTTATTCATTTCTATCCTTATATCAAAGAATTATTATATCTAGCATGTGTGTGTGTGTGTGTGTGTGTGTGTGTACATGCCATTTTTCATCAAAATATTCTTAATATGAAATATATTCTTCAATGAATTTCTCACAATCACAATATTTATGTCCATTCAAAGAAATCATTTTTATATTGAGAAAGATCATGATACTCAGCATCAAAATTTATTATATTAAAGATATAGTATAACACATATTGTGTTATTTTAAATTTGGTTAATTATATATGTAAACAACATTTTAGTGGGTATATACAACCACATTTAAGTTGGCACAACAATAAAATTAACCCACACTTCCAAATCCCATGTTGATGCAAGTTTATATTTTATTGTCTTCTACAATATACTGTCCATGAAGAAAAATTTAATTGTAATGTGTTTAAATAAATAAATATAATTATTATATTATAATGTATGAAATTATATAATTAAACATTCATTGAAATGGGTTTTCACCTTTTTTTTTCATTTTTGTAGTTTTTATAAGTGCACTCTTTTATTGAACCTTGGTTCTTTATTCCCTATAAGGTATTATATAATGTAGTAGATAAAAAGTCTCATCATTAATTGATATGATATTTTTATTTTAAAAATGTGTCTTGTTGTAGAGTTTTACCTTGTTTTGTTTTCATGGAGGAAACAAGCTTCAAATCTATGCCATGGGTTGTTATGTTGGAGACACAAATTTTTAGAGTTGTGTTGTGAATTGTTTAAATTGAGACAAAAAAAGATGAAGAGATATTTTTTTAGTATTATTAATAGTTGATAAATAAAAAATTATAAAATTGTAAAACTATCCATGAACTTATCTTATGTTATTCATCTTGAAATGTGTCATGTTTATTGATATTCTTTTATGTTATTGTTTTTTCTTCACTTGCATGAAATGCCATTACTGCTACACACCAAAGTATTACTAGTTGTTAGGTTTGAAAAATAAATAATGTAGACTAAAAGATTTTTAATATGTTATATTTGAAAAATAAATCATGAATATAAAATAAATTAAAAATTTTATGCACTTGGTACTGATCGAAGTGGTTATTCTTGTACTAGTGGCTCTAAATTTTTCAAACAATTTTGAAATTTAACATTAAAAATTGTTTCTTCTTTAATTTATTTAATGCAAGATAAATTCTTTTGCAATTGTGTATAAGCATGCACCAATCTAGCTCATGTATATACCCCTACCACTTCACATGTATTTAAATTATAAAAAGTAGAAATAAGTCTCTCCCAAAAGAAGTTATCTATTTCACTTTTGAATGGCCTTCCTATTTTGTGTGAACCAATCATTTGAAATGTTGGTACATCTTTTTTTATGTCAACACCTTCTAATTTACTTTGTTATGAATGGAGGATGAAATATTCATGTTGAAAATTTGTGGAATCTTGAGAAAAATTGATACCTAAAATATGAGTCCAATTTAATCAATCACTATTTGGACCCCAAAGTATAACACCCATTTTTTACATGCAATGGAAATCACCAGCGCAAATTTTTAAGATATTTTTGAATACTAGAAAAATGTTTAAGTTTGTGCATGATGAATACATATAAAGCCCCAATAATAACTTTCTTAATCAATGCTTAATGAAAAAAATCAAATATGTTCTTCCTTGAAAACTTCAATGAGATTCAAAAGATCAATAATTATCAAATCATTATTCACACCATTAATGAACATTGCACTTAAATATTATAAAATGGATCAACAAAGAGATGGGGGGTCATAATGGTAGCCGAATATTTATGTATCTATCCTAGGAAGATAATCTCCATCACTATATATATATGTATATATATATATATGTATATATATATATATGTATATATATATATATGTATATATATATATGTATACACACACACACACACACACACACACACACACACACACACACACACACACACACATATATATATATGATTATTGAATCTAGAGATAATGCTTCTCAACATTTTTTATTTTTTCAAATACCTTCATTCAAGACACAAAAATCATCAAACATTTTTGTTAAAATTGTATAATGCACGCATGCACACACACACACACACACACACACACACACACACACACACACACACACACACACACACACACATATGATTATTGAATCTAGAGATAATGCTTGCCAACATTTTTTATTTTTTCAAATACCTTCATTTAAGACACACAAATCATCAAACATTTTTGTTAAAACTGTATAATGCTCCTTTAACTCTTCAGTTGTGAATGTTTTTCTCATCGTAGTGTCAAATCATGGTTGGTGAAATAATCTACTTTTTTTGATAATATGTTATTTTTTAGCTTCACCTTTTTTCACCAAGTATACATGTTATTTTACTCAGGGTTTTCAAGAAGGAAATTGATACTTTCTCTAATAAAACTATTCATTCTATTTTTTGATTGATTAAAATCCCTTGAATATTTCTAAGTACTATTATACCAATCAAATTTAAATTTAGTTTCTTTGAACTAGGTAAAGTACCACTTTTAAAAAATCAAATGCCTCATAAAAACAATCCCAAATGGGTTATTCCATGAAAATAAGTCATTTTATCTCCTATAGTTATTGTGATGAATAACTCATTTATATGAACCAGTGTCTATATTATTCATGTATTTCTTTCATCTTTTTCTTACCCATTTAGATATTCTTCTAACCTGTCAATTGGATAAGGTCACATGAAAATCTAACTCTTTCTACAAATCAAGATTTAATAATTATTTCATTAGCTTCATTATATTGGTTACATAATTTGTTAACAATATGGAATAGAGTACAAGTTTTCAGAAATCTTGCCCTTCTAACAAAAATTTTATTTCTCAATGATAGTGAAATGTATTCCTCCTCTAAAAAAAATCTCTATTGTGTTGTAATTATGTTTTGGACATCTAAAATTTTGAACCTTATGAATTTTTCTTTGTCATGTCTTCTAGGACTATTTTTAATTTTATAATACATTAAGGATTATTTCGATCAAAAGGAATTAACAAATCATCCTTCATTAGAACCTCATTATGTTTAACAAATGAATGAATTATAGCATTCACCTCTCTTTCATTCATATTTATTATTTTTATATTAGCATCCCCTAATTCATAAAGATCTATAGTTATGTTCAAGGCATAATTTATAGAGGAAATATACCATGTAGAGAATTCACTATGTGTCTGATCAGAATTTTTAAGTGAATGAAAGTGTATCAACCTTTTGTTTGATCTTATTTTTGTCCACTACTATGAGTAATTATATATCCTTTTCCAAATATACATACAAATATGTTTCCCTTTATTATATTTTTTTCTTCACTATTATTTCTATCATGATTGTAGGGTATCTTAAATACATGTTTACATGGTCGTGAGTAGAAGTTGTTTCCCCTTGCTCATATTTTTATTTCAACATATTTTTTATTCTAATGAAAAATTATCTCTATCTATCAACCCAAAAATTTCAAGTATGTCATAAATATTCAAATTAAACCCAATTTTTTTCAAAAATGAGAAAAAATATTTTTTATTAATTCTATTTAATGGATGTAAATTTATTAAAATTAGCTGAATCACAATAGAGAATTCCCTCTTCTTTATTTTATAATTAAAATTAGAATTGAAGGGAATATTCAAGTTCATTCTTATCATAGGAAAGGATTATTCCAATATCATAAGATTATTTTCCAACTATGGTGCTAAATAAATAAATATCTACATGCATATTTGGTGAACTAAACAACTCAAAATACCAATCAGTAAAAGGACTTTTATCACCACCATAAAATGGAAGATGGTGATGTGGATTTAATTTTAGTTTTGGTAGTTTAAAATATAATATATCCAAATTATCTTAGAGTGAGGCCTTATTCTACCTTTTAAGTGTGGGAATTCCTTTCTCATGTAAAGACATTCTGCAAGGCATTTAAATATTGATCTTTTGTAAAATGCAAATTGTATATTGCATTAGTTAACACAATTATTTATGATTAAGTAGTGATTAATTATATATCAACAAATGTGAATTATAAACTAAAGTATAAAATAAATATTAAATATTCATAATATATAAACTAAATCACCCTTAAACTACTAATGTATGATGAAATAGAAAATAAATTATATGTAGAGAGATGTAAAAATAATTCAAATGGGATGGCATAAAATTTGAATATACATTTCTAAAATATTACGTGGCAAAGGAATCCACAAAAAAATGTTTCAAAGGAGAAAGATGATGGGGAGGTATGTTTCTAATATTTTTCAAAATGACCATAAATAGTACCTTCAAGGTATCTCCTAGGAGATACCTTTAAAACATACACAAGAATAAAGTTTTCATTTTCAAGGTATCTCCTAGGTGATACCTTCAAGTTAACCATGATGGTATTATAAGTCTCTTTGAATGAATTTTAGGTAATCTCATAGGATACACCTCAAAGGATGGTGTCATACATTCAAAGGTACATTGAATGTATCTCCCAATAGATACCTTCAACATGCACATGAGTAGAATTTTATTTCACCTCAAAATCACTATTAGGTGATAACTTGAAATGCCTTCTAGTAATTTCAAGGGTACCTTCATGTTATCTCTTAGGATGTATGTTGAAGTTACCCATGAAGGTATTTAAAGGAATTTTAAGGCATATCTTAGGACATATCTAAAAGGGCATTGTATTAAATTCAAGGGGACATTGAATGTACCTCCTAGGAATTAATATTAATCACAAATGTGATTTTTTATGAAATCTAAAATTGTGCTCTAGGGTGACCCATAGTTCATGTATATAGTTCCCATTACCATGTCCAAGAAATATGACATCATATAAAAGTGGACATTAGTAAGCCACTTATCCTTATTTAAAACATTTTTTCATACCCTAACACTAATTATTCCCCCAAGGCAAAAGTTAAGGCTGAGGTCATCAACATGCCCATAATCAGAACCCATTCCATGTGAAGAACATGGATACTTTCCTCATGAACAAAAGAAGAAAGAAAGAAAGGAAAAATGGATATTTTGGAAACCATAAAGTCTATTTAGGAGGGCTATATCAATGTGAACCCCCATATTGAACTTAGTATGTATAGGGTTCTTCTCCTTTGGGATGATAATTTTACTAATGATAATCCTAGTTAGACCATGTCTCCTTATTTGATAAGGCATCTTATGTTGCATGTACACTAGGACAAGGTATTCAAATTAAAATTGAATTAAGGTGATGAGTTCATAGACATTAATGAGTAATATAAAATTAACTATAAATCAATGAAGGATATCTTAAGTATTTACATAGATCCCCCAACCAAGTACACATCATTCAATCATTCAAGCTCGAGTATACTTTATCTTCAAGTAATCCTAAGATCCCTAACCACTACCAAAATGAAATGGAAATTGAGATATTTATCTAAGTAAAGAAACACCATTATTAAAATTTAATGATATACCAATACTCAACATAGTTACCATGACATCATATTCCAAGAATTATAGGATAGCCTTGACACCATCTAGGTTCTTAATCAAAGACTATATATAATACATCGATACTATGTTTGAGCCTAATACATTCAAAGGGTGATATTTAAATTATTTAGAATTATGGGAAGTAATCAAAGATGCCAATATGTTTTAAATGGAATAAACATAGTAGATAAAGATAAGTAGATGATAAAATCCCTATTTCTGATCAAGTGTTAGGCCTTATATTATGCATTTGCAAAACTAGAAATAATACCATGCATCGATTTGCTATAAGGTATATTATTTGAAGGAATAATCATGGATGGAGGTTATATACATTATGTAGTCAATGACACTATTATCACATGAATATCTATAAAAGTATTCAGTAGATATTTAAACTTGCCTATTTTAGATGTTACATATGATTTACATAAATTAGCTACATAGAAAAATTCAATCCATCTAGATAAATATCTTTCAAAATGGCTTCTACTAGGGGATAAATTCACCTTAAAATAACATGCCAAGAGCTTGGTCCCCATTACCAATTTCAAAATGAGAATCTACATAGGGATTGCACTATTTAACATGATCTTGGGTCATGATAATATCTACTACATATAACTAGAATGGGTTCCCTTTCTAGACCTTCTAACCACCTTAGAGCATACCTATGCATTGGGGGAAACCATTATCACACACATCTAGGATTAGATTATTGATAAATACAAGTAGTCATTAATTATAAATTTTTATATTATGCCCTATCTACTAGACATAATCATGAGAACTATGTATAGGTATAATGTAGTCCTATATGAGCCCAAAGATGAGGACATAAAAAAAGTATATGTGAACACTATGAATTTGTGCATATTTATTCATATGTGAAGAACACAATAAATATTTTTTAAGACATTTATCTTGAGGTATGGATGTCTATTGATGATGATCCATTACCAATAATTTCCCCAAGCATAACCCAGACAATGGCCAATAACATTGGATATTACTAGCTATATCCAAATTTCACAGTGATTATGGTGGTAGGGCACAAAGTAGATCCACTTTCGCTTTGAAAGTATTTTTTTAGACAAGGTGGCCAAGTAGGAAATTACTCATCAAATTTGGAATAGCATAGATGAAGAGATTACAAAAAATAATAAGGCCACATTTCATGAGTCTCATGTAACCATTGGGTAAATTTATTACACATTTTGTAAATATTTTCGAGAGGTGATTATTGGTATGAATGAATATGCATTGCCCACCCTTCATCATAGAAATTGAGACCCTCATGAAAAGGTCCAAAATATATTCACACCCTTAAACTTAAATACAAACATGAGCCAATTGATCATGATTTTCTCTTCTTGAATGCCAAAAATGATAATAAGGTTAGAGAAAGGTTTACTAATGCAATGTTAAATTAGGACTTGTTTAGATTAATTCAATCAAAACCATACTTGACACTCAATAAATTAATGTTCCAAATTACACATCTTAGAGAATGGAGATCCTCAAATTTATGGAGTGGAAAACCATCATGACAACTAGAAGGTGAGGTGCCTAAGCCATAACAAGCTCAAATATAGCCTTATGACCAACAATAGTTAGTATTTGATGCAATAGTTAGTTGATAACAAGAAAAAAAAGAAGTTGAGGAGGAACAACTACCTACCTCAACAGAACAAGCACACATTTTCCTAGTTCAACCCTCAATGGTTAAACTAATTAAGTTTAATCAAGATTTATCCAAAGAGACAAATATAGTTAGAGATAGTGCATAATTAGATGTAATGATAGAATTTGGGGTTATATTCTTGGATTCCTCAGATTAAGAGGAAACACTAGCTACATTAGCCTCTATGTTAAGCATTATTCCCTCTTCTCTTACATCATATTCCATAGGTCCAAAGGTAGGGATAAGGACACAGACATGCCATAGGAATCCTAATGATATAACATAAACCCATCCAACTTAGGAGGTAGATGAGGAGGAGCTACAATAATAAAACATTATAAGCCTATAGACATTTAAGGTTAAATCAACTATCATAGGTAACTCATCTAGTAAGGGCCCCTTACTCATAGCTTTATAGATTTTTTCCCTCTTATGTCTTTACCTATAGCTTTAATCACCATTGGTCATGTTGTCTCCACATTTGTTCCTTAGTGGGCAATCCCAATAGGTCTATTGTTCCTAGACCTATCCATGAGTATACCTGAAACCATAGTTCATGTTTCCTCTTCCACTACTATAGTTTATATTTCTATGGTTTTCATCCCTTCAATTTCCCATCCACTAAAATCCTTCAATCAACATTAGCCTTGTCCATCCCAACCATTTCTTGATCTATGCCTTCAACTACAACCCCTTATACCCAATTGGGTTCATCATTGACTTCCTCCACTCCCGCTATAATTACCATAGTGGTAAAAACTAAGAGAAAACCTAAGATTCAACCAATCTATTTGATTCATCTAATGCTACAATATGGGAACATAGTTTGGTTGAAGATATTTGGCCTGCAATTCCTAATCATCCTACATGCACTAAAAATGAACCTGAAGAGAATGCTCAAATAGAAGAATTACCCTCTAATAAATCGAACCTCACTATTTGATATTAGGCTAAGTAACTAGGATCCTCAACCACTAAGAGGCTCAATCTAAATATTATGTAATTACCAATAGTGAGCTACCTATTTGACAAAGCCACTACATCAATACAAAGAATGATAAAAGGAAGATAGAAGATAGCTCAGGTATGAACATGATCATGGAAGAGAGAGAGGAATTATAATAATTAATCAAAATATAAAATAGGCAAAAGGGTCAATTCCCTTATATATAAAACTTGAAAACATATATGGAGACCCACACGAAAGCTATCATGGCTATACATCAAGTAACTAGAATGGCCAAGTAAGAGCTCAAGGAAGAGTTAGAAACACACAAAGAGAAATAACAAGTAATTTGGGTTCCTTAGGGCATTAAATAGGATGTAAAATATTTTTCCCTCAGATTTTATTAAATCATTGATTCCATTCATTCTTTAAGAGTTAGCTTAGCTCCACATGTTAATAGCATAACTAAATTATTCATGGCCCTCAAGGAAGATGACATAAAATTGAACTTCATATTGTTGTATAAAACCAATAACTATCTCAGCCATATGGATTTGATGACTCCATTAGAGGCTTCAGATTCCATAAACCTAGCATTAATAAGGACCTAAGAGGCTTGATACTAGGTTCTATCTTTGGAGGCATTAGTGAATAAATTATTTGAATAGGACAAAGAGTTTGAATAGATTTTGTTAGGACTAAATTTATCTAATATTTGAGATAATTAAATAAGGATGGTGATGAGAGATAAATTTGACCAAATGATCAAATAAGCCTTCAATAGTTTCAAACAGATCCTACAAGTTATGAGGCTTGAAAACATAGAGGCTAAGTTAAACACAACAAGGAAGAAAGACACTAAGGTAGAGCTATTCAAAGTTAGTTTCAAAATGATAAATGTAGATCACAATAATCTAATGGATGAGATTATTAAGGTAATTAATCCATATCTTTTGGATATGGCTCTAATCAAAACACATCATGCTAAGGAATAAAAGCACTATCAGGATATAAAGGAAAAGAAAAAATATTCTCAACAAATTCAATCTACTAGTTCTACCATGCCAACTCCACAGACTCTACCAAAAATAATAATTAACATACCGATTCCAACTTAGAATACTATTCATATGGTGATGATAGTTCAAACATCTAGTTATTATTTGAGTTCACTTCCATTCACTATGATAAGTACTAGTATTTCTACTACAAATCCCATAATAGTCTTAAGATAATTCAAGTAAGAGACAATTTAGATTGGCTAAATTTCGACTATTTTGCATGTATCTGATGTACCCAAATAGTAAATTATTATTTGCATTTATATATTGTAATTAAACTAACTTTGAGAAATAGGCATACATTTCATAGATAGTCTCTTTGTAATTCATTGTTATGTAACTTAGACTTATCTTATGGTCTATTGATATGTAAACAAAACATTATAGTCTTGGAAGATGAGGTGACCTCTTCCCTAATATCTATATATATTATTTTTAACCCAATTTTTAAGGGTTGAAGTTTTGAATGGAATAAAAGAAGAAATCAAAAATCTTGATTGTCATGCAACTATGTTTTTCTATCTTCTTCCCTTTCTATGTTCATGAATTTGAAGTTTTTATAATTTGTAATTTATTTAATATTTTTAATGTGTGTAATCACTATGGGTGAATTTGATTATTATGTTTATGAATGATTAATCTTAGATATTCTATAACTATTAAATATTGATATGTCCATTAATTTATATAGTTAGTAAAGGTTGAATAATTATTATATAGTGTGTAGAAGTCTCTCAGTTGATATAATATTTTAATAAGTAAGCAATATCTACCTTAGATAACTTATTGGTATAAAATTTAACCTTTCGTATAAAGGTATGTAAAAGTAACAACCTTTAGTTGAGACCTAGAAACACCTTATTTATAATTACCTATACTCTCAGTCATGTTTATTTATAAGTGAACAACAACTACAAAAAGAAAACATTGGTCTTTGAGAAACTTGTCAACTAAACAGATAGACTAAGAAAATCTTTTTTAAAGATATAGAATCCTTCTATGCCTTACCCTTACATTTTTTTGTAGTTTATTTGAGACCTACCCACCATAGATTAATCTTTCAACCATCTGAGTAAGTGATTTTATCTTTTTTTATAAACCATACATCCACCCACAAATTTGGTTGAATAACCCAACAAATTAACTCACTATTCCACCACTCAATTATTCAAAACACATTCCTACAACTCCTACCCTAGAGTGGAATTTAGTTCCACAAATATCCCAATGTGAAACCCCATCCTAAAATTTATTATAGGTACATGTTTCTTTTCTTTTGGGATGATATTTTCATCGGTGATAAGCTACTTGTTCAATGTTTTGTTGATTAATTTTTTCTGCTTCTATCCTACCACCTTGTGCAAATCATGAGTACCATATGAAACTAGTAAAGATAAATACCTTTAAAATACCTCTCCTAATATTCAAGCCATAATGGTATTATGATTAAAATGGTCTGAGAATGTGTCTCCCATCACCTTTCAAATGAAGAAGAGATCCTATAGTTGGTCTATAGATAGCATCACTTAAGGCTTGGCTACCAAAAAGTGTAACCCTTATCACTTGAATGAAAGTGGGAATAAACTATATAAATGGAATCCCACATATTTGAATAGTTTATCATAGTGATCGTTGAGAATAGTTGAATCAAACACAATATTAGTGTACGTAGTGGAATCCTTGATTGAAAACTAAGATGGTAGAGAGACTAAACAATGTCCTAAAGACTTTGAAGCAAATAATTCCTTTTAGAAGGATTTTCTCTCAATTTCTAAAATAAAAACTACCAAAAAGTATCATTCTAATGGAAAGTATACAATATTCCAATGGAAATTTTTTGACATCTAAATTATCAACATAAAATCCTCTAAAGATATAACCCAAGTAATGTTTATGAAGAAAAGTTACCCAATAAAAAATCTCCCAAAGACTAATACTATGAAGAACCTTCCATTTGAAAAACTTACTAAAGCAATTGTTGCCACCAAAAAATTGCCAAAATTAAATTTTCAAAGTAAAGCTTCTAAAGACACAACTTTTTGATAAAATTCCTACGATATGAAAGTTGCCAATGACAAATATTCTAAAATAAAATCTCCCAATGAGAAACTTCTTAGAGGGAAACCTTCCACAATGAAAGTTTTTGACGTGAAAGTTTCTTACTTAGAGAATCTAAGAGAGTTGAATAAGGTAGATCACCCATGTTTCATTTTACATATAACAAGGTTATTTTAATAGTTTTAGATTTGAATAATTACCATGTTTTCACACATTAAAGGGGACTTTTAAATTATCTCCTAATAAATACCTTCAACATGCACATGAGTGGAATTTTCCTTTACTTTGAAGGTCCTTATAATATCTTCAAAGTATCTCCTAGGAGATACCTTCAAGTTACCCATCAAGGTATTATAAGGCCCTTGAAGGAATATCTTAGTGGATACCTCAAAGTTAAACTTTCCCAATGTTACTGATGTGTATAAGGGATTCAATGAGTAAATAGGTGTTTTATTCAAATAAGTTAGTTATCAATATATTAACTATTCTATATAGGGTCTCCTTAATGGGTTATTATGAAAAGGTTAGTCTTATTAGGGGCCCACTTAGTAGGTATTTGCCTTGTAAGTAGATTCTCTACAAAATTTAAGTCATTAAGTCACATGAGCCATGTTAATTCCCATGGGATTGGGCCACTAAGTTGGTTTTAATTGATATGAAGGAGATTAAGATAGGTATAATTAGAGAGTTTTTTGGGAATGGGTCTTGTGAACTAATTGTTAGAATGATCTAATTGCAAAAGAAAGGGAATACATTTACAAAGATCCTTTGGGATTTTCCCTAAATCAATGTTACTAGAGACATCTAATTAAGTCATGCTACCATAATTCCTCAAGCCATTAGGGAGATCTCCTTCCATAGTCATTGAAATGAGCTTAATGCTCAACACTTTCCCATTATCATTCAACTAGCACTAAATTCTAACAAATTTGTAGATGAATCAAGTTTATGTTATTCCCAAAATCCCAAATGAAGATGGATTAGTTTAGGTCTTTTAATTATTTTTAAGTCTCATTGAGGGATATAATTTTATCTTCTCAAAACTCTGGGATGGGGGTGATGAAGTAGCACAAATTGACCACACCAAAAATACCTCAAATAACACCAAACTCAATATGCCTATGTTTCTCATGGCTTAGCTTGGTTTGGATTGGTTTAGGTTGGCTTATCTTATTATAGGAGGACATCAATAGGGTATAATGGCTTCAAATATAAGTTTAATACAAAAGGGATTTATTTTTTCCTTCCATTAGACTTTGATCCTCCCTTGAAATTTTCCATGACTTTTCTCATTACCAGTAGATGAATGATTATTATCGAAGGGATGTAAGGGTTCATAACTATACCTTATTATCTCAACAAACCCATTCATGCATGCATTTGTAGGCCAAATCCATGTGTTTTGTGATTTTTTTTTAGGAACATGTAGAAAAAAAAGAGAGGTGAATACTATATACTCTACCTCCTTAGTAAACATAGAATCTAGAACATTCTCATTCTAAATCCTAATGTTAAATCTCTCGATGTGAAACTTCCTAAAGTGAAACATTCCAAAGGGGAAGTTCCTGATATAAATTTATCATGAGATAACATTCCTAGGAGATACCTTTTAAACATGCACAAGAGTGTATCTCTCATGGGAGTGGTCATCAACTACATCAACGGCATCTCATAGATCTATATATTTTAGCATATTAATCATTGAAGATAGTGGAATAGAACATAATATCAGTGTAACCAATGGATTCCTTGATAAAAAATTGGGTTAGTGGTGAAACTTAGTAATGGCGTAAAGAATTTAAATCATATAATTCCTTTTGGAAGGATTTGATCTCAAAGTTTTTGGATAAAAAGTTGTCAAAAAGTATAATTCAAATGGAAAGTCTCAAAAATTCAAGCTTCTGATGGAAATTTTTTTATGTGTAAATTTTTGACATAAAAGCCTCTAAAGATATAACCTAAAGATAATGTTTTTGAATAAAAATTGCTTGATACAATAGATACCAAAAACCAAGACTGTGAAGAAATATTCCATTTGAATAACATGATGATGTAATTATTACTACCATAAAATTGTCAAAAGGAAAATTTCAAACTAATTCCTCTAATACAAAAGTTATCGATGAGAAACATTTTGTAGAAAAAGATACTGATATAAATCTCCTAATGTGAAAATTCATGGAGGGAAACCTTCTATAGAGAAAGTTTTGATATGAAATTTTTTTATGTATATAATTTAAGAGAGTTGAATAAGGTAGATCACTCATGCCTCATTTTGTATGGAATGAGTTATTTTAATAGTTTCATATCTGAATAATTACCATGTTATCACACATTGATGAGGACTTTGAATTTATCTCCTAGTAGATACCTTCAACATTCACACAATTGGACTTTTCTTTTACCTTAAAAGTCCATTCAATATCTTCAAGGTATCTCCTAGGATATAAATTCAAGTTACCCATCAAGGTATTACAAGGCCCTTGAAGTAATCTCCTAGTGGATACCTCGAGGTTGAATTTACCTAGTGTTATTAAGGTGTATAATGGATTCAATGAGTAAATATGTGTTTCAATCAAAGATGGTAGTTATGAATACATTGATTATTATGTATAAGTTCTCCTTAGTGGGTTACTCTAAAAATTGTAAGTGTTATTAACAACCCACTTAGTAGGTATTTGACCTATAAGTAGATTATCTATAAAATTGAAGTAATTAAAGCACTCAAGCCATGTTAATTCCTATGGGATCAGACCACTAATTTAGTTTCCATTGAGATGAAGGAGATTAATATAGGTGAATTTAGAGAGCTAATTAGGAATGGTTCTTGTGAACTAGTTATTAGAAGGAACATAAGAAAGAGAAGAAATTTACAAAGATTCTTTACGATTTACCTTGAAATATTGTTAACAAAGACATCCAAGTAAGTCATGATATCATAGTTCTTCAATCCATTGGGGAAACCCCCTTCCAAATTCATTTGAGGGAACTTAATGCTCAACACTTTCCCTTGATTGTTTTGATAGCACTATATTCATACAAGGTTGTAGATGAAGTAAGCCTGTGTTACTATTCCCAAAACAACACATAAAAAAGGATTTGTTTGGGTCTCTATATTATTTTTAAGTCTCACTAAGGCCCTAGTGTTATATTCTACAAACTCCAGGATGGGGGTGGCACAATGGAATAAAATTGACCACATCATAAATGCCTCAAGTAATACCAAACTTAGCATGCCTATGTTTCTCATGGCTTGACTTGGTTTAGATTGGTTGGCTTGGCTTGTTACATGAGGATATCAATAGGATACAATGGATTTAAATACAAGGCCAACACAAACGGGATTTACTTACTCCCTACATTAGACTTTACTCTTCCCCATCAGTTTTCCATGGTGTTTCTCACCACCAATAGATGAATGATTATTATCAGTGAGATGTGAGGGTTCAAAATTGTACCTTATTATCTCAAGAGACCCCTTTGTGTGAAACTTTATAGGCCAAATCCATATACTTTCTAATTTTTTAATAATGAACATGTAGAAAAATAAGAGAGGTGAAGACTAAAAATCTACCTCCCCAGTCAACATGGCATCCAAACCATTCTCCTTCCCATTCCTAATATGAAATATCTTGATGTGAAACTTCTAAGAGTGAAATTTTTTGAAAGGGAAGTTCTCGATACAAATTTTGTGATGAGAAAACCTTCCCAAGAGATACCTTTCAAACATGAAAAAAGAGTGGATTTATCCTTTAAGGTGTCTCTTGTGAGATAACTTCAAGTTACCCTCAAGGAGATAATTTCAAGTTACCCATTAAGGTATTATAAGACCCTTGAATAAATCTCCTAATAGATACCTTGAGGTTGAACTTGGCCATCATTATATGGTGTATAAAGGATTTAATGAGTAAATAGGTGTTTTAATCAAAGAAGGTAATTATCAATACATTTATTGTTGTGTATTATGTCTTCTATAGATATTATCAAGAGGTTAAGGTGTCTTAATTCCAAGATTCAATGTGAAACCCATTAATATTTTAGACCTCATAAGATCCTCAAGAGAGAGTTGAATAAGGTAGATTCTTCATTGCATAATTTTATAATGAATAAGAATTACACTCAATGGAATTTTCATACCTTCAAGGAATTACAAGGACCTCAAAGGAATCTCCTAGGATATAATTCAAAGGGCATTGTCATATATTGAAGGGAACATTGAAGGTATCTCCTAGGTGTCTTAATTCCAAGATTCAATGTGAAACACATCAAAATTATAGACCTTATAAGATCATCAAGAGAGAGTTGAATAAGGTAGATCCTTCATTTCATCATGTTGTATTGAATAAGAATTATACTCAAAGGAATTATAAGGCCCTTGAAGTAATATCCTATTATTTAATTTAAAGGGAATTCTCATATGTTCAAGGGAACATTGAAGGTATCTCTTAGGAGATACCTTCAACATGCACATGAATGGAATTTTCCTTGACCCTAAAGGCACTATTAGATCTTTCATTTCATCATTTTGTATTGAATAAGAATTACACTAGAGGGCATTTCCATACCTTAAAGGAATTACAAGGCCTTTGAATGAATCTCCTAGGAAATACTTCAAAGGGAATTATCATACATTAAACGTAACATTAAAGTTATATCCTAAGATATACCTTCAACATGCACATGAGTGGAATTTTTCTTAACCCTAAAGGAACTATAGGGTGATAACTTAATATACCTTGTAATACCTTCAAGGTATCTCTTAGGAGATACATTTCAAACATGCACAAGAGTGGATTGTTTTCAAGGTATCTTTTAGGAGATACCTTAAAGTTACCAATGAAGGTATTAGAAGTCCCTTGAAGTAATATCCTAGTAGATTCCTTGAGGGCAAAATTTCCCAACCTTATTGAGGTGGATAATGAATTTAATGAGTAAATAGTTGTTTCAATACAAGAAGATAATTATCAGTACATTGACTAATGTGTACAAGGTATATTAGTAGATACCTTTAAAATCTCCCTTGAATGTATGATAATTCCCTTTAAGGTATCTACTATGAGATTACATCAAGGACCTTGTAATGCCTTTGTGGGTAGTTTAAAGGAATTACAAGGCCCTTGAAGGAATATCCTATGAGATAATTCTAAGGGAATTTTCATACTTTAAATGAAATGTTGAAGGTATCTTGTAAGAGATACATTTAACATGCATGAGTGGAATTTTTATTTAGCTAGAAGGAACTATTTGGTGATATTTTGAAGGTCTTTGAAATACCTTCAAGGTATATCTTAGGATATACCTTTCAAACATGCACTAGAGTGGATTTCTCCTTCAAGGTATCTTCTAAGACATACATTCAAGTTACCCATGAAGTTATTTCTTTCTCAAATTTTCCTTTGTATAGGAACCCAATGCCAAATCAAACTCAATTGACATGTAACAGTGTTGCATACACTGCTTACTTAACCACATAAAGTTCTGAGATTTTTCATGCATATTTTATCATTTTAAAATTATCGTGCCCTAGTGATTTAATGAAATTATACCACTTGGCACCTAGTTGTGGCCTTCCAAGGATCCTATTATTTCCTAAAGTCTCGTAATCCTATGATCATATTGCATCATGCCACTTGGCACCCATTCATGGAATTTCAAGTCCAAGAAAGAGTTACAAAGCCAAAAACTAATTGAACTAATGGGAATGTGACCCTTATCATTCAATCTCTATGTTTTATCCCAAAAAAGAGTTATAACCCAACCATATCACACCACATAGTACTCAGTGACATTCTTTTGAGGCCTTGATTGATTTTTAAAGTCTTAAAATAAAATGATCCAATCACATCATGCCACTTGACAGTTAGTCACACCCTTCATATCCCCATAGCTAAGGTGGAATATTAAATATCTCAATATTATGATCACATGACAAGATAACACTTGTAAACTAGTCACTTAAATATTGGATATCTAGATACTACATGAAAGCTACTTGATAGTTGAGATGAATAGGTTAAGGACATATGGACCCATATCTTACAATAATAACACAATCAAAGGAAAATGTGAAGCACAATGAAGAATGATCCAATCAAAATATGATATTTGGTATAATATCATGCATCCACATAGATAGTCCAATATTCAAAATAGAAACTAAAATGTGCAAAAAATCACAAGTGTCGAATATGTGTCAAGTATAATACCTAGGGGTGCATAGTTATCCACAAAGTGTAAGTTTTAAATGTGAATGAAATGGTGGTGGGACTTGTTTCAATGGTTATAAAGGTAACTTTATGAAAAATTTAAAGCCTATGATAGTAGGCCATGTGTAGCCTAATAAAGATATATCTAATCAAAATATGACACTTGGCAGAATATCATGCAATCTACCTAGATATCCTAATATCAAAAAATACACCAAGTGTCAAGCATGTGTCAAGTATGATACATAGCTATCCTCAAAGCACTGGTTATTATTGTGAATTAAATGTTTATGGGGTTAATTTTGGTGGTTATAAATCCAAGTCACCTCAAGGGAAAAGTCAAGCCTCTAATGAAAGGCCATGTGCATAAACCAAGAGAAGCAATTAGTTGAATTTGCAAAGTGGATTTTTTAATTTGTTAGAATAAAAATGAAGAGCCACCCATGATTTAAGTCAAAATAAGTTAAATATACTTTCCATTTATGATTCATATCTTTCTATTCAAAATGATAAAAAATCTAGGGTTTAAATATTATTGTCTTGAGGCATTACATTCACTTTCAATTGTTATCTATTAAAGAATTCCAAAGTGTTCAATGTTATTTGATAAATAATTTTTTGCATTCATTCAAGATTAATACAATCCATGAGTTCATTAATCATAAAATTTGAAACCATGGCTGAAGTAGGAACATCCAAAGCCACCAAGCCAAATCAAGTTCCATTCCTCTACTCTTATGGAATGAACATCATCTTTTAGGACACCAATTTCAATTCCATTTTATTATCCACTAAAGATAAGAATTAAAATTATTTATTTTACCATGTGGAGAGATTATAAATAAAGATAATGATGATGAATAATTCACTTATGATGTAGAAGAGAGGTTAGATATCTTGACACTCAAGTCTATAGGATTTCACAAGGTTGCATCTAATTTAGAGGTTCTCCCCTACGTATACTTAGTCTACCAAATATTTATTCAATCTGGGTGGATAAATATTATAATTAAGTCCTTTAATTTGGGTAATGAAACTGATTTCATGTCCAAGTTAGCCTTTCAATATTATTATAATTTGTCTAGACTAGAGATTTTTACAATCAATAAACTATCACATAATGGTTTGAAACACATAACACTAGAGAAGGTTTGAGGGACTAGGAAAAAAAAGGAGATATTTTTGAAAATCCAATACCAACCAAATTTAATAATGGGGCAAGAATGGTTATGGATATGATGAAAAAGATGCATGTGGCCAAGGACACTAACCATGTATATGAGAAGTGGGTTACACTTCTATCCATGATCATAGCTGACACAAAAACTCCCCCTTTAGGATATATTATTTCTTGCAACTTAGAACCCTAGATTAGAAAATTCATGACCAACCAAGGAGATCATTTCTATATGATTTCCTACTTAGTTGATTCCATTTATACTACCCAAAAGTTCTTCCAATTCATTAATTGGGATCCAAACCTAAAGTGGACCATGCCCCATATCTTCTCAAAAGTAATAATTTATAAGTACAAGTAGGAGATGTGGGTAATTTTTGAGAATTTATACCCAATTATATATAGTTACATCAATGAGAGGCCCATATAGAGGTTATCTAAAAAAATTAGGAAAACACTTAACACATTGGGAACATATTGGTATTATCTTGATTATATAGTAGTAAGGGAAGTTATAATCAAGACATCCCCCTTTAGACTGCTTACCATGATTACAGACAAGTTGGACAAATAAGAGATTATATTCCTACTACTCATAGGGGTAGATGGATTGTCAAAGAATAAGAAAATAGGACTGGTTAATCCTCAATTATCTAACATCTATTGATTTAAAATTAAGAATTAGAACTCAGTCATGGCCATTTCCAAGCAAATGTCCATCTTCAATTTAGAAAAGGATACTAATAAGGAATTGGACCCTTTACTATTAACACTCAACCTCTATATTAGGAATAGGGAATCCCTAAGAATTACATACCATTATAAACTTGAGGATGAATATAGGTTATACATCAATGCAACCAATGACACAGAGGTAAAGAAAAGAATAAAGGCTACTAATTCCCATAGGTAAAATGAAGGTTAGATGATCCAAGGCTTTACCAAGTTTTAAATATAAAGACATGTATGTAGGAGCATTAACATCTATAATCCATATTGCTAGTGTTAAGGAGGAAGGGCCAATAGAGCCATAACATAATTAGAGAATATTATAGGCATTATCTCCTACTTTGGGGAAAAGAGGAGTTAATTCAAGAAATCAAGGTAAAGAATATTATATTTTAGGATCCACATCTATTATCCCATTCCAAATATAAGGTGACACCTCAATACAAGCAACACCTTTAGTGGAAGTAGTAGTTACATCTACTCCATCACAAAAAATTTAGTATCAAGGTTGTCCCCTACTTCTTACCATGAAAAATAAGATATTATTTTTTAGGAGCATGTTTGTTAATCTCCTTCATTATTTATATATAACCCTTTAACATATTTGGTGAGCCCCCAACTCCACACAATGTTCACCTCTTTCCCTACCATCACCTCCCTAGACTTGTCATTCGACATGTGACCATGCCATTTCCCACTATTAATCCCTTCATCATATCATCCACTGCTAGATTTTTGTTAATGGATAATTTACCCCTAATTATGCCTAGGCCTATGCTTAGACCAGGTCCCCAAGTGCATAATAGGAAGAGTCCCACTATTTCCATTCCCCTAATTATCTTATTCATAACTAGTGATTTAGCTCGCACTAGTTCTTCTTCATCCTCAGAAGTGACACATCCTAATTCATCCCCTATTTCTACATTTGTATTGGTCACATCCATAGTTTTTTCCTAGAATTTTACTTTCTAAGGACTGAATCCAACCCAATAATTACCTCCATCTCCTCAACCTCTAATTGGCTCTTTGGATAAATCATGGATAAAACAAATATATCTAGATACATCTAAAAAATAGGATTTGGTCATAATGGACCCTCCATAGGTCACATTGAAGTTTGAAAAAAAAGGATGGAGCCATGAAGAGGTTGGCCAAGAGGAAGGTCACCCATCCGAAACAAATAATTATATATGATTCAAAGGATACTCTATTTGAGTTGACCATGAGAAGGAAAGCTAGGCTAGGTCAACAACAATAATATGAGGAAGACCCGCTCTAAAATCTTCAACTAACTATGGATGTGGATTTTGAATTGGTAAAAGGATTATAATAGATAATAACTAACCTAAATAAATAATGTAAACCACATTGTTGGAGGAAACCATAAAAAAGGTGGAATGGGTTGTGGGAGAAATGTTTGATATGTTCAACACCTTAGCTCAATACAAGGTAAATGGATATGAATTCTATAATAGGATACTTAATTTAGAATCTAAATATGACACATATGACAACAAGTTAATAAACATAGAAAATTTGATTAGAATTAAAAAGTTTGAGAACTTGAATCTGATCCCCTTGGAGGAATTGAGCATTGCTCAGTCCTACATAATTGGTATAAGGAAGGCTCTAAACTACTGTATTTATGATATGAGATCCAAAGGATAGTCTCTTACCTAATAGGGTGATAGATTCATTAATTTTCTAAAGGATTTTGAGATCACACACCTTGCCAACAAGTAATGTTCCATTATTAACAAGGATGCCTTCAAGACCCAGCTATAAAAATTTATTGTAAAATTTAGAAAGTATGTCATGACTAGAGGAGTAACCTTTAGGTATGAGATGGTAGATTTGATAGCCTCTAAAAATTAGAGGATAGAGAAGGTTGTGGAAATTAATGAAGATGTAGGACCTATCCAAAGTAAATATGATGCAATGGTTAGGCTTACAATTAAACTAATAAAGGAGCCTATTATTGATCTAAAATTGATCAACAATGAGTATAATAGGTACTCTGAACCATGGATAGGGCAAATAGAAGCTGAGAAATGAGTAACCAATGATCCATAAACCATCACCATAGGAATGTATACCTCCTTACCCCATCTTGGGATATATTCTACCTCAAATAGCACAAGCATTCTTTCTTAACCTTCTATGGGTTCACATACATATTATTATACACCATATATACAAAAATAAAAAACACCATATATATAAGGTTATTCAATTCTCTTACATGGGCCATTGAACACAAGCATTATAATGATCTATTATAGCATGTGGAAAAGACTGTAAACAAAGATAGTTATATTGAGGAAGACTTAAATGATGTAGAAGATAGGTTGGATATATTGGCACTCAAGTCTAAAGGATTACACAAGCCTGCATCCAACCTATAGGTACTCCCCTATATGAACTTAGTCCACTAAATGTTTCTTTAATCCAGGTTTGTAGAGAATATTCACTATGTTTTAGGATACTAAGGACCTTGTCCATTGACAGGTGTCATATGTCTAGTTCACTTGTAACCATATTAGGCATTTGAAGTACTGTATATAGGGGCCCTTCCCATTAATTATACCTCAAAACTCAATTTTGTGGAATTACTGTAAAGAGAAGGAAGAATTCTTTCAATTTGCTCACTATTTCATTATTTTCATATGTTATTATTTCTCAAGACTTGATAATAACACATGATTTCATTTCTTCAATGGTTAAATATTATAGTAGTTCTTGGAATTTATCTTGTTTATTTTGTTAATTTATCCTATCAAGGCTAAATACCAACCCATACAATTCAAAAATAATCCTGGTATTGTCATAAGCCTAATAAGGTGGTCTAAATTATGTATTTTGGCCTAAAAAGACAAATTTTAGTATTTAAATTTTTAAATTGGTATTAAAAATGTCATGAAACTATTGAAAATACCTTTTACCACAATAATATTCATTACATTAGCCTTAAGTCAAACTTTCATACTTTAAAAAGGTCTTTTAATGAAAGTTTAAGCCCAACAAGGTCATATTTAGCTCCCACATGCCAAATTTGGCCCTATAAAGAATGGAAAAGGGTTATTTCTTATTTTTTCATGTTAGTGACTCTTTTTATCCATTCAATGCATTAATTTTGGTATTTTAAGTCTAACATGTAAATAAAAGGCAAAGAAAAGCCATCGTTCATACTTTTTTTCATTGAAGTCTATAAAATTATATGACCTTCCATAAAGATGAGATAATGAACAAGGTAAAGAGGGAATAATAGAGGTTACTGAATAATTTTATGTTAATTATCTCAAAATAGGCCTGAAACTAGTCACTTCCAATCAAGTGGCTTCTTTACACAGAGATAGACCTTTACATTTGATGTTGGTATGATCAGGAGAGAGAAGGTATAGGTCTAAAATTTTTGGTAGAGAAACTAGACTTAAATAAATTCCTAATGGATTACTTGGTTATCAGATTATATATCTCTCCCTCATGAATATTCCATTTTAATTTAGGTTATTCAACAACATTATTTCATCCATGAAGGCAATTAGGTTTCTATAATTTCTCCTCACCAAGGAATCATTTAAAGAAAATTCAAGTTTTTGGGGATTATTAGGAACCTAATATACCTTTCCATGGAATTATATCTTTCTTTTTTACATTTTTGGAGGTCAAAAAAATCTCAATAAGATAGGGTGTACAATCCACATTTTGGCATTCTTCTAAAGAAGAGTTGTGCAGTCCACGAGAGAGAGAGAGAGAGATGGATTTCTATATTTCTTGTTTTCCTCCATAACATCAATAACCTTCATGTTATTGTGTTTTAAAATAAAAATTCTTATAATTTATCCAATATTAAAATAAAAATAATATTCATATGCTCTCTAGCATCTCAAAATTCTTGTTTAGAAAATGTTAAGGTTGTTTAGCATGTTTTGAGGTACTTATCATAGTACTAGGTTTCAAATTTAGCTCCTTATCCTCCTTAATTAGTCCCCAAAGTGATATATATAATGGAGGGTATGCATAATATTACATATAACCCTTCAATATGGTATTAACATGCTCCTCATGCCCATTTTCACCTCCATCTTATCCTTCACCGTTCTCGCTATCACACACAACCATCTTTCACTATGTTCATACTCATTTCCAAATTCATTCTAGATTTGCATCCTCCATTAATGGTTCCAACCTTCTCCATTCATATCCATCTCATATTCTCACTATAATAATAAGGAAAGATGTGAAAAACATCATGGATGTGAAGGTAGGTATGTAGATCTTGATTTTTTGAACCATTTCATGAGCCTCCACCTATAGAAAGGTAGGAAAACAATCATGGTTTTCCATGAAGAACATAAGCCAAATAATGATAGGAAATATATATTAATAATGGTGTATGAAAAATTGATCTCATTAAGTATATAAGTGAGAGGGACAAGTATCAAATCATGTCTTGAGCCTTCCTTAGGGCCTAATCAATCTCTATTTGTATGCGGTCACCTCATGCAGTCATCTATGGTTGTACTACACAACCACTTTTAAGGGTAGATTATGATCATTATATGAATGAGGATAAATAAATGAAAGAAAATTGAACCAAATTATAAATTAAAATGGCATAGTCTATGGATATTTATGTAATAGAGTTTAAAATGTTCATTGTGAAACCTATAGGTCTGGTATAGAAGTCAAGAACACTTCTACAATGAACTATTTTGGTAGTAATTAGGTATATCTATAGATTATTGATGCCTTGTTGGATTATATAAATAAAAAATCAATATAAATTTTATAGGGATTAGAGGGTGACTAAATAAGAACATGTGTCTATCCTTTAAATAAATTAAGAATAAAAAAGGAGACATACAGCTGTCAATAAGGAACTATAGTCAGGAAATAAAGATAGTAACTATAGAAGAGGTTTCCAATTTGATGGAGGATAGTTAAAAAATTACCATGCATAAATTAAGGCATAAATTAGGTACCATAATGAAGGTAGATAAAATTACAACACCAAAAAATCATTGAGTGAATCAATAAAGACCTACAACTAGCCTAAAAGGATGACCTATAGCCAAGTAGGTAAAAAATGATTAAAGATGTTTTCAAATATATGGTCATAAAGAAGGTTTTTGAGTTTTTTTGAGATCATATGTCATGTGATATCATATTCACACCTCCTATTATTCTTTTGTATTGTCAAATCTTCCAAGGATCTCATCAAGATAAGACTCAGTCTATACAAGCAATGTGATTGACCTATCTTCAATCTCATGAGGATATTAAAGTCAAGGTTATCAATGATTGAGGTTTTCATATCTAGAACAAGGTAATGAATTAAAATTGATGAAATGGATAGATATAGGATGAGTTGGCACTCCAAGAAAGCAAGCTACATTTATTTTCAACCCTTGAACACTCACCAATAGCCATAGGGCTAAAAGCATATATCCAAGTGTGATGAATATAAAAGCACAATGTATTAAGGATAAATTTCATGATTAAATATAGTGAATAAAGTATAGAATTCTAAATATATTAACAAAAAATCAAGAAGGTAATGGAAAGACTGTCTAAATAGTGACATAGTCAAATTTAAACTTAAAGGGTAACCTACAACCATCTAAATGATAGTTTTATTATTTCATACACTTAGTTTATTAAATAGTAATATGTGGTCATTAAATTCAACGATTGAATTAATGAGGTGAATTAGGTAAATAAAATGAAAAGTTTGCATCCCCAAATATTCAAGAACACCAAGATGCTACCAGATCATGAGATGACAATACATATCCAATTGTAAAAATAAAAGTATATATAAGGTTTGAGATCATGTTTTGAGAAGATTGGGATCAATAAGTGGCATGAGAATAAGTTTATGAGTGTTATAAGAGGTATAAAAGTAATAAATGATGGTGATAATCATATCAAACCCCTCAATTTCTCCTCTACACCTCATGTATCTCCACCTACAAGACTATACTCTATGAAATACATAACCCTTGAAGAGTCTTTGAAAGGATAAATTTGCATAGGGTTATAAGGTCTACACTAATAAAGGATTAAAGTTACTGAAGAAGAATTTAATGGATTATAAAAGCATATAAATCATCTTAGAACATCAATTAGAGTTTTTTACACATCAAACATGCATCCACATAATCACTTACATAGTCAAGGACAAAAGTTGCCAATTTTGGTGAAAATGATGACTTTGGAGCACTTTTAATTGGAATTGACTATTAAAATTCAGAAAAAATCATTGTGATGACCTTATAAAGTTTCTTATAACATTGGAGAGGTCAAAGGATGAGTGGAAACAATCACTATTTTATCATAGTCATTAGGTAGTCTACTAACAGTCTACAATTGAGATAATGATACCTATTTAAGGTCCTAAGATTTAAAAAATAGATGTTAACATCATGTGAAGGGTTTAGAGAGAAAAATAAGAGGTTTAAAAAATGATGATAAGATATAATATAGAGATAGAAATCTGAACATAGTGATAAAGGGTTTAACAGACCATGTTCGTAAGAAATCCTATAGGTGGCCTTAAAGGGATCAAGACCAAATTGAAGCTTGAGAAGAAAAATATAACTAATTGGTATTGTAAAGGACATGTAAAAAACTATTTTCTAGTCACTCTATCATCCTATAGGTCATCAAAAACTTAAAACTCAATTTTAGGCCTACAAGGCCTATATCACCTCAAGACATCTCCAAGCCCTAAAATGTAAAATAACACTTTGATAATGATATAATGACATTTTATAGGTGTCATGATGATTATTTAAATAAATTTGAAGCAATGGAGGAGTTATTTTCAATCCAAATAGCAAATTCAAATTCTACAAGCTAAGACACCCTTTTGAGTCACTTGATCAAGTGCTTCTATCTTTCACCACATGAAGAGTTTGAAAAAACAATATTAGAAATATTTTAGGACCCCTATTCAATTATAATTAATGAAAAAATTAGGTTATTTTAGGGGCTCACTTTATGAACAATTTCTAAGAGCATAAGCATGTCCAAAATGTTTGCAAACCCTATAGGCAAATTTCTTCATGTGGGTATCTTTTCATACCTTTTACATGGGAATAAAATATTCTCAAGGAAGTTGAGGGGTATATGTACTAGATATTCATGTAAATAAGTTTGGTTTTGGAGGTCTGTACTTTATGAACCATAATTGAGAAGGTTCACACCCAAAACCCTCCCAAACGCTCATTATGACCAATTTTGAGAAAAGTTAATTTTATTGCAATAAAAACTTCATTAATAAACCTAAAACTTATTAAAACATGAATTACACTAAGATAGGGTCCTATAAATGACAATTATTATATGAAATTATATGGATCATGTCATAAAATAGGTTTTTGAAATAAAAAACACATAACATGAGGTACAAGGTAGTTTATAAGAAATCCAATTAATAGAGATTGAAGCACGAGAATTTTTATTCACTCTAAAATCATCATATGGTCAAAAACATTCCTATAATTTACTTTAATAGCTCATCCAAAATATCCACTCTATAGGAAATTCAAGCTAGTTTGACCTAGTAACCTATGGTGACTAAATTGTAGGTGTTTCCTCATAAAGTGGACATATCTTATGATGTGAGGAGTTTTTATAGGTCTAATACTAATTTTATTTTAATGTTTCATGGTTTTCATGTAGGTTCCAATGGTCTTCAAGTGTAATGAATAGGCTACTAGGCCTAATTAGCCTAGTAGGCCTATTTGATCAAACAATCAAAGAGGAAATTGGCATTGAATGGTTATCAATGAGTTCATATGGAGTTTCCATGAAAATTATCTTGTCTTAAAATGGATTTTAAATTCATAAATCAATATATAAGTGTTAATTCATAAAAATAAGGGCTTACATGGGAGCTATCTAGTTCTTAGGCCCAATCACTCTAAGTTGACTAGTTGACTATCATCATGCATATTTCTTGATCTTCATGGAAGAAAGGGCATTCAATAAATTTTAACTCACTTAAATTGGAGTTATACACTAGCTTATGGTGTAGCATTCATGTAAAAAGAGATTTGACATGTAAAATGGGCCCATCTATTTTTTCCTATGCTGAAACGAGTTCATGTAAGGTTTTTTAAGATAAAGAGATGTATTTAAGACTTTTGATAAATATTATAAATAAAATTTTAATTGATTTGATATGAATTTTACTTCTCTTCTCTCTTATATACCTGTCTCTTGGTTTTCTATTCTCTTGACACTTCTAGATATTCAAGCTTCCAAGCCAATTTTCAAGGATCCCTCTCTTGGCTATGACTAAAATCTATCAAGATTGAGATTTGTATCCTTTTAAGATGAATAAAATGACTATTTTAAGATTAAATATTATGGTATAGTGTGTAATATTTGTTTGATTTACACATGTGGCAGTACTTTCTCCCTTGGTAGGTCTTAGTCTCACTTAGTTACTAGTTTGTCACATTATATAGGCCATGTTTAGTGTTTCATGTTGATTGATTGAAGATAATAATTGATATATGTTGAATGGTTATTTCATTTAATTAGGCATATTCCATCATTTCCCTCATGCTTTGGTTAATTGATGAAACATCTATATGAAAAACTGATGCATAAGAGTCTTTGGTGTTGTAGATTTAGTAATTATTTTGACATATTAGAGTTTTATGATTTAAATTAGAGTTTAAGAACCAAAAATATAGGTGTATCACGAAAATTAGAATATAATTTCCCTTTTTATTAATCCATCTAACCCTTTTTCATTGCAAAAATCATAGTAGTTTAGTAAGTAGAGCATAAGTGATACATCAGAGGAACTAGCCTCCTCAAAACTAGAGGTATGGTCTAAGTGCAAGTGTCCCACACCTCATATCATTCAAATGTTATTCTAGGTGTGAAGGATATCCTAAGAAATCAGACATTAAGCAAAGTGTTATTTGGGTTTCTAACAGTTAGTTTATTCTTTTAACTATTCTAACAAAGTATATTATGTATACTCTATTTTTAATTCTATTCTACTAATGAATGTGTGTTGGAACACAAATATATAATAAGAGGGGAGTGAATCAATATATTTACTAACTTATTCTTTTTTAAAAAAATTAATGCAAACTATAAATATATGTATAAATCAGATACACACAAATATGAATAACACTAGATATATCATGGAAAACTCAATATGCAAAAAACCACCATGAGAATAGCTACTATAATATACTATTCTAATATAGCTTCATGATAAAAAAACCTCACTAGTTAATATGTTTAATGGAATCAACCCTAAGGAGACACCAATCCCTTGATTTAAGATCACATACTCTAAGGAAGCACCAACTCCCTAACTAAGCACTAACACAGCTTATCAGTTGGCAACTACCAATCATATCTATGTTATGGACCTAAAAATATACATTACAATGTTGATTCATAATGAATCCAATTATAATTCACTATTATAAGTCTGATTTGTAACTGCTCATGCTTTGCTCATCTCTATCTTCTCTTATCTTATCTTCTCTTCTCTTCCATACCCCTTTGACTCTATGTATCCATATTTATATATTCAACATAATTCAATAAAACCATCAACATCTACTGTATCATAGATGACATATATACAAGAATTTGATCTAGAGTTCACTTCTTCTCTATGTTCACACTTGGTCTATAGCACATCACACTCCATTCTATTGGACTTTAGTTCCTATCTTTAACAATGAGTTTCCTTCACTTGAACTCATACTCCACTAGTATGATTCTTGGTCTCATTACTATTTTTATCATATACTAGGATCTAGTTTTAATGCACATGGAATATTTCACAAATTTGACCAATCATCACAATCAATTTCATTTTTTGTATCTTAATTTATGGCTTACATGCAAGTTCCTCCAATTGAACATTGTCATGAACAAACCTTTGAAATATGACCATTAATCTTAAGTATCACATCATGATCTAATGATCCTCATTCAATTTTCTCAACTTTAAAAAGCATCTATTACATCAAGTTTTGATAGGCTCATGCTCTCTATTGGATCCTTGTATGCTTTCAGGCTTTAATGTTCTAACTTTAAAACATGTATATTATATGTTTTGATCTGAGCTCCTATGGGCCATTAAATCTCCATATATGTGTGAACTTTACCTTTATCTAACATTAAACCTTAATATCTTAATCTCATTTTGATTCTTCCTAAGTCTTTGGAATGAATATGGTCTATTGATCTCATCAAACTATCTTGGTCTTTAACTCACCTCTATTTCATTAAACATTGATCACTTGATCCCATTGAGTCCTCTCACTCCATAATATCTTCATTACATGATCACACACTCATAATTTGATATTTTGACATGCTCTAACTTTATCTCTAATAAGCTCCTTGAATGTGACACTTAGAACCCTCACATGCCTTATGTACACTATTGTTAGTTCCCACACTTGTGACACTTGTACCCTTGCATGCCTTTGGTACATTACTATTAGTGCCTATGCTTGTGAGATCAAGCATCCTCACATTAATCCTTGACTATTTGACTTTAAACCAATCCATATATTTAATGTGTAAGCTATGTGATTGTGACACTTATTACTAGCATATGTATGTAGAGGTGCCTTTGACATATTTAAATTGTTATGCTTCATTATATCTTTAATGTATAATTAATCTCTAATCATTCATCGAGTTAGGAAAAATCTTAAGTTAAAAACGTAGGAAATATTAAGGTCTTAAAACATTGATTGAGCTGGTAAATACTAGGTTAAAAGGGCCAAATGCATAATAATGAGGAAAACTTAAGTAATTGGTTCCCATCTATAGTTAGTCAACATAAAAATAAAACATGCATGTGAACATCATGTTTTAAACCCTTAGAGTTTAAGTAAGAAAACCTATAATGTCTAAGAGTTAAAATAAGTCCTTATTGACCTCATTTCTCTTTATCTGAACCTACAAGCCGTATATCTAGAATGTACTAAAAAAACTCATAATAGATATTCAATTAATTTCTCTTAAATCCTTTAGAAATTATATATATATATAAGCATAACAACTTTTCATAGTGTAATTGTAAAACATGTTCTTCTCTCCATCAATCCTACCTAATCTTTTGACATCAATGACATCCATAATTCCCTTTTTGACATCAATGATAATCATATGGCCAATAATCTCCCCCTTTGGCATTGATGGCAAACTAAATTCTCTAAGATTACTATTCTTCTTTTTTTTATGGCATTGATTGCATTGGTTTCTGATGAAACTATTCATACCAAACTTGCTCCCCCTTAGGAAATGGAACATTTGCCTAAACTCAACCTAGACACATGGTCTACTCTTTCAAACTTTTATAGAGAAAATTTTCACTGTTTGTCCCCCTTTAACATCAATGGTAAAGGGACTCCAACTTTCTCATATTTTGTCCAAAATTTTCTCTCCCTTTATCAGATAAAGGAGTTTGTCCAATAATCAATAACCATCAACTCATTATAAATTTTCAAAAATATTCATACCTAAGTTTCCTTTTCTCTCTTCTTCCATGTATTAAAAAAGATTCTATGATTCTACCCTTGCACTCATTCTCTATCACTAGGATCTAGTGATGTGATGTAGGAGCCACCACTCCCAAATTTTGTCTTAGATACTCAAATTTTTCCTTGAAAAGAGGTTTTGTGAATATGTAGTCTATTTGGTCATATGTTATCACATATTCCATTATGGCCTCTTAATCTGCAACCTTTTCTCTTAAGAAATGATACTTGATTGATATGTGCTTGGTTATAAAATACATCACTAGATTATTTGATATGTTAATAGCACTTGGGTTATCATAAAGAATATAGATAGGTGATGTGTACTCTACCTTGATGTATTTGAGTGTTTTCTTCATCTAAAAGAGTTGAGTACAACATGCCACTACTTCCACATACTGTGCTTCTACTTCAGAAAGAGTAACTAACTCTTGCTTTTTGATCATCCATGAAATAAGTCTATTTCAAAGGAAAAATGAATCACCACTAGTGCTTCTTCTATGATCCACACTTCCTACCCAATCAACATCTATATATGTTGTCAAAGTGAAATATTCACTTTAAAGATAACATAAGCCATAGTCAATTACACTCTTTATTATTTAACTATCCTTTTCACTAAATTGACATGTGATTCCTTAGGAGTAGCTTGAAATATTATAACCATGCATACTACTTTCATGATATCATGTCTTAATGTAGTTAGGTATAATAAAATACCTATCATTGATATGTACATAGTTTAATTTGAATCAATGGACTTATCCTCTTTTCTCAACTTGCATCAATTTATTATGGGAGTATTAACCCATTTATTATCTTCCATTATAAACTTCTTGAGAATTTCCTTAGCATACTTGGTTTGAGATATGAATATCCCTTCATCAATTTGTGTTATTTATAGACCAAAGAACAAAAAAAGTTCTCTAACAATAGACATCTCAAATTCACTTTGCATTTGTGTAGTAAATTATTTGACAATTGTGTTGTTTCTACCACCAAAAATGATGTCATCTACATAAACAACAACAATCAACATATTTTCACCTTCTGATTTGAAGTAAAGATTATTGTCTACACATACTTTATTAAATCTTTAATGCTATAGGTACTAGTCCAATCTTGAATAAAATTCTCTAGGTGCTTGTTTTAGACCATATAGAGATTTATTTAGTCTATACACATAATTTTCTTACTCTATAAACTATAAACATGTAGGATATTTTATGTAGACTTTCTCTTCTAGGTTCCCATTCAATAAAGTAGAATTGACAACCATTTGATAGAATTTGAACCTATTATAAATATATAATTCTAGAAATATTCTTATGGATTCTAATCTATCAATTAGAGAAAATTTTTCCTCAAATTATATACCCTCAACTTGTACATATCCATTGCACACCAATATTGCCTTATTACTTAATACAGTTTCATCCTCATTGAGATTATTTCTAAAGACCCATTTTGTACATATTACATTCTTATTTGAAGGTCTTGTAACTAATTCCTAAGTTTTTTTTCTTTTCAATTTGGCTTAGTTATTCCTTGTCTTATAGCCAATTCACATGCTTTATAGCTTCAACGTAGCTCTTATGTTCAATTTTAGAAATTAGAGCAAAACTTGCTTGCTCCATGTTCATTGTAACTCTTCTCCTTATTTTAACTCCTTAATTATTATTCCCAATTATATGATCTATAGGATGATCCTTTTGAACAAATATTGCATGTGCATTTTCATTTATTTCCTTGGTCTCTCCATTATCTACTTCTTCTTCAAAATATGATTCTTCAATATAGATTTTACTGTCGAGGTTAACTTGTTTCAATATTTCTTCAACCTTAACATTGATGTTCTTTACAATCTTGTGTAGAATTTTGTTGTAAGATATGTAGGATTTCCTTTGAGTGGAATAACCAAGAAATATCCCTTTATCAAATCTTGAATCAAAGCTTCCCAATTTTTCCTCTTTTATCTTGATGTATCATTTGCTACCAGACACTCTAAAATACATCATAGAGGTAGGTTTACCATACCATAGTTCATAAGGAGTTTAATCATTATTTGCCCATATTTTAACTCTATCCAAGATATATACTTCTATTTAGACTAATTTTCTTTAGTATCCATCATCTAACTTGGCCTCTTTTAACATTATTTTGGCCATCTCCTTGATTGTCTTGTTTTTTGTTTGAATAACTCCATTCTGTTGTGGAGTCATTATTTTAGAGTAATGCCTTTTGATTCCATGGTTTTAAAATTACACTATGAACTCATTTGAGGTGAATTCTCCACCCTTCTTAGATCTTAAGCATTTGATTTTTCATCCAATCTCATTTTCTACCATGGCTCTAAAGATCCTAAATATTTCAAATTCTTGAGACTTATCCTTCAAAAAGGTTACCCATGTCATTATTAAGTAATAATATAAAAATAACATGAATTATATATATCCTTTAGATCATCTTGTCTTAGTAGGACCACAAAGATCAGTATGAACTAATTCTAAAGGTTTTGTAGTTGCATACTCCTTTGTTTGAAATCTGACCTGTGTCTGGTTGCCTTGCTAACATCCCTTTCAAGTAGTGTCTATAAGTTTGGTTATCTTAGGCATGTGTCTAACATAGTTATTTGAGCTTACCTTTACTAGGTTATAAAAATTGGCATGGCCCATTCTTCTATGCCATAACCAAATCTCATAAGTCTTTCCTATTAGGTAGCTATTGCCATTCACTTCAACAAGATTACATATATTGCTTTTAGTTATTTTCCTTTCTATAACTAATCTTCTAAATATCCTTAAATTACAACCTTATAAATTAAATGTTACCTTATATCCATTGTCACATATTTGGCTGACACTTAGCTGATTATGTTTCAATCCTTAAACATAAAGGATATCATGTGTGGGAAATTTTACATCTATGTTCAAGGTTCATTTACCTTGGATATTTACTACAATGTTGTCTCCCAAGCTAATATATCCTTCCTTATATTTTATCAATTTGATAAACTTTATTTTATCACCAATCATATGTTTTGAGTAACCACTGACTATTGCCAACAAATTCTACTCCTTGGCATGGAGTATAGTTTTAGAAATCATAGATTGATCTTTCACTTTCCACATAGCCTTGGTTTTCTTATTTGGATTCTTTTTCTAATTTTTAGAGACTAGTGAACCTTTGTTCACATTGGGAGGCATGCTTATCTTTTGTATTTTTAGTCATACAAAGTTTGCTCTATATTGTTTAGCTATATGACCAAAATTATTTTAATTATAACATATTACATTTTTATCTAACCAAGGTGTAAATGAATTTTTTCTTAGAAAATTTGTTCTCCTTTTAGGTATAAATCTAGAATAACCCTATGACCAAACTGATATAAGTATAAAAATAACAATAGAAAGATGATGAATACCAAGTCATAGCATCTAATTGTTCAATATGAGGAGATATTCTAAACTCTACATTCTTCAAGTCTCTCACTCTTGTGTAACCATCTGCATCAGCTATCTGTGTCTTCTTCTTTTATTTAGGCTTATTTGCTCCTTCATCTTTCTTTAGATTAGTAGTGATTGTGTCTATCTTTGTATCCTTTCAATATTTATCTTTCCTTGCTCTTAATTCTCCCTATGATTTGAAGTTGTCATATAGGAGAGTAGATGTACTAGTTATGGAACTTTTTCCTTTTTCATAACAAATATTGGATCTCTCTTTTGAAGGATTTTGAGAGTTGATCAAATCATCATGAATGTTTTATATTCTTTTTATCTTGAGACATTTGTCTATTTAATCTTTAGCTTTCTCAAGTTCTTTTCTCAAAGCCACTATCTTTTCTTCTAATTTCATGCACACATAAAATTTAGATTATAGTTCAATTTTTAATACATCTTCAATTATTTTAGGCTCTCCAAATTGTGTCTCTAGGATAACCACCATTTGATCATACTTTTTAATACTTTTAGACATTTTTTCAATCTCCTTTTGTCCAAGCTTCTTCTATTTTGAGTTTAATTTTATCATCTTGTCAATTTCTTCTATATCACAAATGAGTTTACACTCTATACCCTCTTCTCCTTCTTCATTTGATCTTTAACTTCATTTTGATCCATAGAAGTTGATCCTAATGTGATGAATAGGACTTCCTTTTCTTTAGCCATAAAAAAATAGTTAGGGTCATCATCAGAACTATCACAATCATCCAATGAATCACTTTCTTATTTTGTGTATAGACCTTTCTTATTTTTTTAAGAAGTTTTTCTTCTTAGAATAGAGGGGTTTTATCATTTTACTATCCCCTTCTTGCTTAGATTTATACTTTTATTATAAGGGCATTTAGTAGAAAAATATCATACTTTACCACAATTAAAGCATTTAAAGGTTAACTTACCTTTATAGTTTATAAACACTCTTCTTAATATTTTGAAAAATGTGGTTTCTTCTTCATCAGTCTCCTTAGATCTAGATGTAGGTGCTTCTGCCTTTACTAGTTTGGATGCTTTAAACTCATATTCTCTCTTGAAGGTATATGTTTATCCCATTCACATCTCATAAGCTATGAATGTTCCATGCAACTCATCAATAGTGAGTTTATCCAAATCTCTTGCTTCCTCTATTGCAAAGATTTGTGAGTCATGTGTTGATGGAAAATATTTTTGAATGTTTTTCACAATGACTGGATATTTCATCTCTGCTCTAAGGCCTCTAATTACATTGACTATTTCATCTACTCTAAGGAGGTAGTCTATAATTTTCTCTTCTTCATTCATTTTAAGGCTTTCAAACTTTCCTTTAAATGTTTATAGCTTGGATTGTTTTTACTTATCATCACCTTCATAAATGTTCTTTAATTTATGCTAGGTATATTGTTAGTTTTGATAATACATCACTTTATCAAACTCTAAATTAGAAACTTCATAAAGGATAGCATGCTTTGCCTTAACATTTCTCTCATATGCCTTATTTGAAGTCTGATCAGTAGGAGTTAAAGTAGGGGTTATATATCAATTTACAATAGACATACATAAATCAAACCCTAATTAGGATAAATATGCTTCCATTTTAATGTTCTAAAATGCATAGTTTGATCCATTAAAGATAGATGCTTTGTTTAAGGAAGAGCCTTTTTGACTAGCCATTTGTGTTCAATATCAAAGATCTACCTGAGTTGGTTAATCTTCTTCTAAGGAACTAGTGATTTGATAACAATTATTGGAACATAATTATCTACTAAGAGTGGGGGTAAATAAATAGATTGACTAACTTAGTCCTTTTTAAAACTTTTAATGTAGACTAAAAATATATGTGGAGATCACATACACACAAATATGCATAAAATTAGATATATCATGGAAAACCTATTATGGGAAAAACAACCATGAGAATAGATGATAGAATATACTACTTTAATCTATCCTCACAATCAATAACCTCAATGGTTACAATGTTCAAGGGAATTGACCCTAAGGAGACACCAATCCCTTTATTTAAGATCACCTACTCTAAAGAAGCACCAACTTTGCTTATTTTATGGAACCTACCAATCAGAACTTTGTTATGGAGCTACAAATCTGGATTACAATGTTGATTCATAAATGAATCCAATTTTAATCCTCTATTATAGGTTTGGTCTATAATTTCTCATCTCTCTCTTCTCTTCTCTTCTCTTCTTTTCCCCTCTAATTTGTGTATCTCTATTTCTCTATTTGATATAATTCAATGACACCAATATCATATATTGTATCCTATATGACATATATATATATATATATATAAGTATTTGAGCTAGGGTTTACTTCTCTATGTTCACACTTGGTTTGTAACACATCACACTCCATTTTGTTGGACTTTAGTTCCTATATTTATCAACAAGTTTCCCACATCTTGAACTCATGATCCATTTCCATGATTATTGGTATCATTAATATTTTTAGCATATATTAGGCTCTAGTTTTGATACACATGCCCTATTTCATATATTTTATCAAGCACCATAATTAATTTTATTCTCTATGTCATAACTTATGGCTTACTTGCATGTTCCTTAGCTTGACTTTTATGATGAAAAAACCTTTGAATATTGACCATTGATATTAAGTTTCACACAATGATCTAATGATCCTAATTCAAATTTCTCAACTTTAAAATGCATCTAATAGATCAAGTTATTATAGACTCACACTCTCGATTGGATCTTTGTATGCTTTCTAGCTTTAATGTTCTAATTTTAAAATGAATATATTAGATATTTTGATCTAATCTCTCGTGTGCCATTAGATATTCATAATTGCATGAATTTTACCTCTATCTAACATTTAACCTTAATATTTTAATTTCATATCAAATCTTTCTAAGTCTTTGGAATAAATATGTTCTATCAATCTTGTCAAACTAACTCAATCTTTAACTCACCTTTGTGTCATTAAACATCAAGCACTTGATCCCATTGAGTCTACTCACTTTGTTAGATATTCATTACATGATCACATGATCATCATTTTAAATTCTATCAATATTGAACTTTATGTCTAATAATATCACTAAATGTGACACTTGGCACCCTCACGTGCCTTTTTTCCACTACTATTAGTACCCATGATTATGATATTTGGTACCCTTACATGCCTTCTATATATTACTATCAGTGCTCACACTGGAGACACTTGACATAGTTACATTAATTCTTGACTATTTGAGTTAAAAAAATCCATAGATATATTGTACAATATTTATTATTATGACACTTATCACTAGCATGTTTACTTAGAGGTACCTTTGACATATTAACTTTGCTACACTTTGTTGGATATTCAACATACGATGAAGCACTAACCTTTGATAAAGTTGGGAAAAATCTTAAGTAAAATAATTAGGAAATATCAAGGTCTTAAAACATTTCTCAGGCCATTAATTACTATGTCAAATGGGATGGTTGCATAATTACAATGAAGATTTAAGTTTAAACTTAAGTAACTAGTTCCCGTCTATAGCTAGTCGACATAAAAATAGAACATGTTTATGAAAACCATGGATTGAATCCATAGGGTTCAATTGAAAAACCTTATAATGTTTGAGAGCTAAAATAAATCATTATTGATATCATTTATCTTCATCTAAAAATATGAACCATATATCTAGAATGCACTCAAAAAACCCATAATAAATTATTATTGAGATCATTTATCTTCATCTAAACATGTGAACCATATATCTAGAATTAACTCAAAAAATCCATAATAGATCTTCAATCAATTTATAATCAATCCTCCAAAAATGGTCTCTATAAAATCATGACAACTTTGTATAGTGAAATTGTAAAACATGCTTTTCTCTCCATCAATCTTACCTGATCCTTTGACATCAATGTCATCCTTAATGACCCATTTGGCATAAATGATAATCATATGGTGAACAATGTGCTTAAATATATTTATTGTAGGTATCTATTTTATAGCATACTTTCTAGATATATGCATTGTATCTACCCTAGAATCCCTATTGAATTTATGATATTCTGAGTCTAGCACTAGGATACCATAGATGTTAGTTTTATTTATGATATACCTAGAAAGAATTGAAGGATATATATTGTTTTTTTTGTTAAAAAGAAAAAATTATTTTATACTCTACCCTACTTTTTCTTTTGAACTTTTTTAACATGAATCACTTTAGATTAATGTTAAATTTAAATATCCACTTGTTCATTTAAATTTTGGGCATATATTGTAAAAATAAAAAATTAATTTTAAATCATAGCAATGAAAAAAAATTAGATATATTATGTCACTAATGAGTTCTTAATGTCTCTACAGTATGACTTGCTTACAAGCTAAATATGGTGGCCACATAATCATTCTAGTAAGAATGAATTAAGCCCTAAGGTATTCTAGTACATATACTATAAACTAGGAGATTCATCATCATCCACACTAGAAGGATCTTAGCTTGACACTTCAAGAGTGTGATAGCCACTTGTGATGCTTTATTTTGATGAATGTTATGTTTTAAATCCCCTCTTTTAATAGGGATTATTATTTAGTTTTTAGGACATGACGAAATTTGTCCATCGATAGATGTCATGTATTTAGTTCTCTAACAACCAATGTAAATATATTAGGCATGAAAAAGGCCTATATATAGTGGTTTTCCCCCTTAATTATACTCAAAATAGATCTTTTGTGAAATTAATTCAATTAGAGAGAATAATTCCTACATTTTTTCATTATTTCATTACTTTCATATTTTCTTGTTTCTCAAGCTTTGCTAACAATAGATAATTTCAATTTTATAATGGTTAAGTTTGTTAATAGTGTCTTAAATGGATCTTGTTAGTCTTTGCTTCCTATTATGCTAACAAATTATGTCTATATATGCTAGGTTTCCTTTTACCCTACAAATAAATGTGTTTAAAAGCAGTTTTTTGTAGGTAGTTATTTTTAAGCATAATTTTTTGATTTATGCATTTAATCTACTCTAGAATACTCATTTAAGTTATGATATTTTGAGTCTAGAAATAAAATCTCATGGATGTTAGTTTTATTTAATGTATTTTCAAGAATAACTAAAGGAAATCTATTAGTCCTTTGTTGTTTCAAGGCAAACCTTGTTTTTAACTCTACCCTATTTAAATTTTTGATTTTTTTTTAACATGAATAACTTTATATTAATGATAATTATAAGTATTCACTCATTTATTTAGATTTTGGGTGGTAAAATAGTAAAATACAAAGAAATTTACATCATAATAATGAATAAATTTTATATAGATCATGTTTGTTGTCAATTTTTCCCCCACAGGTTAAATTATCACCCCATGATTTGAGATTTAACATATCATGCTAGTTTGCCTTAGGAGTTAGGTTGGTCTTAAGAGTTCCTTAGGATGATTTATTTTATTCCCTAATGATTCCATACAAGTTTGGTTCCTTGGTGAAATTCCTATCTACAAATTTGAGCCTTCAAAGATGATCAAGAAATGATTTAAGCAAGCCTAGAAGTACCAAGCCATCATCAAAGGTCATGGAAAACTTGATTGGTCAGATTAATTATTCATTTTATAAATATGATCAAGAAGAATTTAAAACCCAACATATCACATGGATAGGAATTACTTTATGTCTTTAACATCCTCTGCAAATTTCATGACTTGATGAGTTATTTATCTCAAGTTATAACCATTTAAAGTTAGACTTGCAGAGTGAAATGTGCATGGGGATATTAAGTTTAATCCTCATAAATAAGTCATTGGAATTAAAATAATAAATATAAATATTTTTAATTTAATAATACCATGTATCCAATGGTAAGTGGTGATTAGACAGATGTTAATTGGTCCCAAAGATCCAATGGTGCATATTTGATCATGCATTAAAGATCAATGGTGAGCATCAAGTCAAAAGGTCAACATGAACATGGAAATGGTAAGTGTCTTGATCTTTATTTCTTGATTGAATATATAATGGTGAACATTTAATAAAAATACTAATGTGACCAAATAGATTGATGGTGCATGTTTCATCATGCAAAGGTAGATCAACAGTGAGTGATGAGTCAACAAGTCAGTAGATTATAAAGACAAATGAGAAGCTACCGAGTATCATGAGTGAATTAAACTAGTAGAATATCTATGGCCCACATTAATTCATAAATATAAATATTAATAGCGTGCATGTAAGGTGATAAAGTAGATCCAATGATGCACAAGTAAGTTGATCGATGATCAAGATTAAAAGTTGATGGTTATGTAGAACAAAGATCAATGGTATGCATTCACTAAGTAGATCAAGATCAATGGTCAAGATTAAAAGTTTAAATCCAAGACTTCATAAATAATATTTATGATTTATGTCAAAATAAATAAAATGTCTTGGCTAGTTGTATGATTATGACCCTTTTCTCCATTCTTACATGTAATAAATAAGGAGTAATTAAGGCTAAAACAAGATCAAAATGGATTGATCTAGCTATTTTATTAGAATTGACATTATAATTCATCTTGAAAATGACTTTATTCCATCATTGTAACCATAAGGAGCATCATGCAAGCTAGAAATAGATTGAAAAGGATTGATATGGTTGTCATGGCCATTTTCAAGAAGTAGTCTTAGTAGGATGATCCTTTATAACTGAATCAATGTTGGATGATTGGAAATATTGATCATAATGACCCCTTATCCATCATTATATGCATTGGTCCCCATCTCTTTCATCCCTTCTACTATAAATACATGATTCTAAGCCTTTAAATGGATCCCCCTCTTTGGCATGACTAGAGTCTACCAAGATTTGCACTATAACACCTATTTTATGTAATAAAGATTAAGTTCCTTCATTTTAGAAGTTGAGTTGAAGTGTATCTCAAAAATTCATTTATATGGTCAAGTGAATGTATGTTTTCCTTTCCTATATCTAAGTTTTCTCACCTTCATGTAGTGTCTTGGTAATTTTCATAGGATATTTTAAGTGCATATATAGTGTATTGGTTAGTGTGCAAGTGAGCAATTGCCCTCCCACGTTAGGTTGATAGCTAGTCAATGCCTTTCTGGGAAACACTTGTGTGGAAGGTGATTAAAGAATGAATGAAGTGTTGTTTACCAGTCTTGAATGCATCCTATAGTGTGTCTTGTGTAAGTATAAGAATCAAAATGTTTGATGCATCACCTCATTTGTACATGCCTTTATGAATTATTATCAATCTCTCCCCCTTTCCCAAGCAAGAGTTAGTTTATGTCTAGTATAGGTGATATATCCAAAAGCAATGTGACCTTCTCTAGAGGTCTGACCAAAGTTTAGGTGACCCCACAGCCTAGGGTTAGTCCCATGTTGGACTAGGTTTGAGCAAGATGACCTGAATAATCCCATTTCTTAGCTAGGGTATAATCTAAAAAACTAACAATTTTAGCACACCTGGTGGGACCCATTATCTTTGAGGAAATAAAATTTGGATCTAAGGAGAAGAATATATAGTAGTAAAGAGGTATCCTCCATCATTAAGAGCTGAATATTCTTCAAGTTTCCAAATAACATTCTCATGCTAATGGTTACTATAATGTCAACTAGTAAAGGTATTCCCCTTAAATTCATTGAGATACATGTTGTTTCATAAAAGAGAGAAAGATTTAATATCACAAGACCTTATCCTCATAGGTAATATTCATCCCTTGGTTATCTTATTTCCTTAAGAAGTACAATCCCAACTACCCAAATAGCCATTAGAAATCAAGTATTTATTCCATTTGATAGAGGTAGTCCATTAAACTGAGCCTAGTATGATGATATTTCTATATCTACTCTTAAAATCATCCAACTATTTTTTAGAGAACATAAAAACACTACTATTAAGCATATCCAAGATGTTTCCAACCTTTTTTCCATTCATAATGTTATTCAAGATAATGTGCCTATCATTTTTCTTATTGCTTTCTTCAAAGGAAAAACATTCGAGTGGTATAAAAATGTTCCTTTTAATTATATTTATACCTAGGATGAGTTAGGAGAAGCCTTATTCAGATAATTTGAGGACAAGTATAACCACCCATCTTTAGTTTAAGAACTCATTAACATAAAGAGATCTCCACATGAGTTCTTGTCTGATTTCAACCTCAAATTCCAAAAAACATGGACTACAATACCTGAACTGATCACACCATCCCTTGAATGTGCCTTCTTTTATTATCTAAGAGCCCTTAATTCTAATATTAGTGTGATGATATAGTATATGGGTGGTAATACCTTGAAAAATGCTTATGAGATTCCCATAAGAGCATAAAATAATTTGATACAGGCTAGTAAGCTTTCTCTTGGGCCTTCAATTCTTATATTCCTAGAGTTACAATATTTTCCACACCCTTAATCCCCCTATTATTTATCATTAGCTCCTATCCCATATCCTAAAGCCTAAGTTGTATCCCCTTATAATAAGGCTAGTGAGATTGAGGAATTGAAAGGTTTGTTAAAGTCTTTTGGGAATGAAATAGTTCAAGTCAAAAGATAGACATACCAACGTAAGCCTTATTATTAAAAAAATCAGACATTTTACTAGTCTTGTAGAGATCAAAAGCCTCCTTATCAAGGATTTAGAGAAAATTGACCACCATACCAAACATAGGGAACCATGGTTCCAACTAAACCATATGCAACTCTTGACACTAATGTACCGACAAGTTCAAAATCTATTCTACCCACACCTCCTCAAAAAAATTTGATGCATGACTCAAATGGGTAGCCCTCCAACCTCAATGATGTTTATAAACAAGCCTTGGTATAATATAACATTACTATTGTCAGCTCAATCTTCACTCTTGGAGAGAGTTCTTCAACTTCCCTCACAATTGAGCTACACAATAGGAAAAACCCTAGGCTGTGGGTCATATATGCTGGGTTTGAACATTTGGATAAGTCCAAATTCTTCTTGATGCTCACCTAGACTAATTTATATCATAGATAAAAGGGGTAGAAAGGGTTTAAAGGATCCTAAGAAGGCTAAACATTGATGTACCAAATTTAAAATGGACACTTATACAATCTTGAACCCACATTGGATCAACATTAAATAAATATAGATCACACAAACTCACAATCTCACTAGTTCCATAAATACTTCATATAATAGGTCCCAAGTAGAACACTAATCTAGATCTATAAGTTATCTAGAAAACACCTTCAAAGAGATAAACATAAGGATAGTAAACTATAAGGAATCTCCTTCACAAGTTCACCATACACAAGCATACTAAGCATTGATTGAAGCAAAGAGATAGGTAAATATTTGATTTTATTACTTCTAAATGTATTTCATATAATATTTTGATAGGGTTTTAACTATATCAAATGATCACACTTTTGCAAAATTCTCAATGAGTAACCTTATCCTAGCAAAGAATGAAAATATTTTAAGAGATGAGAACCCCCACAATGGTGAATAGACTAGGATATATAGGAGAAGAGAGAGAGAAATAAGGAATGTGGGAGCATCCCATTAGAGTGGTAACACATTATCCCAAGTCATTAATTAAACTTGAGCTACCACCCTTTTACTCTAATGAAGGTCTTGCCACTTTTTTGATCAATCAAGACACTGTTCATGGCTTACCAAATCATAAATTCCACATAAGCTCTAAGGATGCATTTAATACTCCTATCTAAAAATTTCAACCACCAAATCCTTTTTTAATATTTCATTCCATCTCCCATAGAAGACAAAACATTCATTCTCATAGATCTAATAGAAACATTACTTTGTGCATTTTAGATGGTTGTTTGTAAAAAATATGGCCATGTTGAAGGATGAGGACCCTTTACACAATCACATATACCTACTCAATCAAATATGGACCTTGTATTTTCTATAGATGTAAAACCAATCTCCTTGCTTTGTAGATAAATCATATTTCACTTTAATTAAGCTTAAATTGATTCAAAATCTTTGTGAGAAATTTTGAGATCCTTGGGACACTCATTCCATCTATAACTTTAGATCCTTTATTCAATATGAACTCTATTTAGCTTCTTTCTCCACACCAAGACATTTATAATCTTTACTTGAATATCAAGCTCTATGTGTATGCCAAAATTGGCCAATATATATGGTGACATCTTAGGGTTGCATGCTTGCTATACAAGACTAGTGGCCTTATACTAGTCCATTGGGTGTATTGAGTCCCAAGCCTTATCTCAATTGATCATGAAGATAAAATAAGGTTATCCCTATCTATAACCCCTATTTTAAGTAGCAATAATAAAAGAAAAGAATAAAAAAGTGCCCAAGGCACTTATTAAAAAGTAAATACACAATAAAAAGAAAATGTAGACAAGGCACTTAGAGAAAAACATAAATTGCTATTCTGATATGTAAAATATGTTAAAATGGATGTAATGCTTCTAGTAACATGCCTTTAAATTAATTCCATTGACTGGGATGGGTAGTACCTCTCCATCTAATTGGGTAAGCTAAAATCATTATGTTTTTTTCATCCATGTAACAAATAAGAATCACTCCATAGGCTATCAAACTTGGAATGATTTCTTAGTTTAGCCTTATTTGCATCCCATTTGAGGACTAGGTACCCTTACTTGAAGATACTTATTATATCTCTTATGTCAAAGGCCCTTTTGACCTAAGCTTGATGTGACTCCAAATTTTTCATGGTAAGTTCCCTTATTTCTTCCATCTCCATGACCTCTATCATCCTCACATTCATGGGCTCATCCTCCATCAACTCAAGCTAATGGGATAAATCTAATGTAGGCAACTCAAGAGAGATAGGAAACTTGGATTTCCTTCCATAAATGATAACATATAGATAATTACCAATGGTATCTTTAGGAGTCACTCTATTAACCCACAAGGCATCTTTAGCTTGATGGGATATGTTCTCTAATTCTCTTCCATGGTCCTCCTGATGATCTTTATCAAATTATTGTTTATAGACTTTTCCAGTCCATTTCCTTAGGGATAGTAGTTGGAAGAGGTGCTGAGATAGATGCCCATCTTGAGATCTCACTACCTTGTCTTCATACCAAGGAACACTAATGTATTATCTAAAATTATGGTGGTTGGGACACTAAACCTAGTCACAATGTTATCATAGAAGTACAAAACTACACCCTCATTAGCCTCCTTAAAAGTAATAGCTTCCACCCACCTGGTGAAGTAGTCAGTTCTAGTAAGCACCCATTAATGTCCTTTACTTGATGGTGGATTGATAATCCCTATGAATTATAACCTCCATTTCATGAAGGATTTTTGAAATTGAATTGGATTGAGTGGAAGGTCTTCTAATTTCTACTTTCCTATAAAGAAAGCACAAATATAGAATTTTCTAACCCATGCATGAGCATATTTAAAAATATTGGGGTTGTAATAACCATACATCATTACCTTTGCAACTATGGTTCTAGGTGAAAAATGACCTCCTACAAGCCCATCATGGAATTACTCCAAGAGCTTGCCCAGTTGGTCATCATCTATGCACCTAAGGATTATTCGATGAAGGTCCTTTATAAAACAAACACCATCAATTAATGCATAAGTTATGGATTTAAGTCTAAAATACCTTATTTTAGCTCTATCTAAACCTTGGGATAATTCTCCTATTGTCAATAAGTTACTTATGTAGTGAAGCCAACTCCTTTGAAGTGGAGGTTCACCTCCCTGCTGGTTGTCTTAGGTCACCAAAATAACTTCCTTGTCCTCTTGGAGATCATTCACCATGTACTCACAAAATACCTTACTTCTGACCAACTTGGTGACCTTAATATCTACATCATAGTCCATGACCTTGGTGATCCAACCTTCTCTCTTCCCATACAAATCCTTATTAAGGAGGAAGTCCCTAACTCCAAGATGAGACACCAGATGATGAATCTTATTGTTACAGACTATGGGTCTAAACTTCTTGAGGATTATCAAGGCTACAATAACCTTTTTTACAATGAAAGTGCACTTAATCTCATATCCTTATAACCCTTAACTAGAAAAGGCAATTAGATATTCTATTATTTCACCATTCTTCTATATCATCATAGCTAATATGTTATCAACATTGGAAAATGTGTTCAAGATGAAGTCCCTGGGGAAGTCAAGATTAAAGAGTGATGGTGCTTGGGTAATGGCCTTCTTTATGTCCTCAAAATCTACCTTACCTTCGTTAGACCAAAAAAACACTTGTCTCTTCTTCAACATGGTGGTGATAGGTTTGACCACATTTTTAAAACTAGGTATGAACCTCCTTATAAAGTTAATCTTCCCAAGGAAGCTCTAGATCCCCTTCTTGTGCTTTGGTAAGGACAAGGCTAACATATCACTTACTCTGTTAGGGTCAATGGATAATCATTATTTTGAAATAATGTGACCCAATAGCTTACCTTCATGCACAAAGAACACACATATCTTGGTATTTAGAGAGATCCCATACTCTCTACATCTATGTAATATCAACCTCAAATGGTCCATGTGCTCATTAGATTTCTTGGATAAGACTATGATGTCATCCAAGTAGACCAATACCATTTGATTTAGTAGCCCTTGGAAGGCCATATTTATTTCTCTTTGAAAGGTTTCCCCAACATTAGATAATATAAAAGGCATCCCATGGTAATAAATTGTGCCCCATTTAGTGGTGAAGGTAGTATTGTATTGGTCTTCCTCTCTCACTAGCACCTATTTTAACTTGAATATCCATCCAAGAGAAAGAAGTGTTTTAAACCAACAACTATGTTCAAGAGTTCCTCTATGGATGGTAGAGGGTAATGATTCTTCAAAGAGACCCTATTAAGATCCTAAAATCCACACACAACCTAATTTACCCATTTTTCTCTAATAGGTACTAAATTAGATACATATGAGGAGTGTTTAAATGGAAAGATGATCTTGGATTCAATAAGCTCAGTCAACTCCCTCCTCATGAGCTCCTCTATATTAGGGTTTATTGGCTTCTAATTCTGCCTAATAGGCTTGGCATTAGCCTTTAGTTCTATAGTGTGTTGGGATAATCTAAGGTTAAATCCCCTTAGGTCACTATATTTCTAAGAAAATATGTTTGTATATTCTTTACAACTCTCTATGAAGGCATGAATTTCAGATCTGATACTTACCTTTCCAAGTTTGAGTAGCTTGTCTTCATAGATAAGAACTCTCTAATAATTTTATTCATTAGTTGACATCACTCCTTTCTCCTTCCTCATATGGTACCCTTCATGAAAGAGGCCTTCTAGGGTGGCTATCCCTTTAGGAGGCTTACTAGACCTTAATTGAACAACTGGTTCCCTATACTAATGCCATAATTTTCCTTGGTTGATGGAGGATAAGTCTACTTATTGCTATAATAAACATGTAATTTATCAGTCATTTTTAAAGACTTGCTAATGAGCTTCATTATTTAACACTGATGGTCTTGTTACCATATTGACTTGTGGTTACACCTTAGTCTTTTTTCAAATCATTGGGGATATCAAAATGAGACCCCATAGCTATTAGCCTATTAACACGTTCATTTTGGCCCCTTTAGATTAATTGGATGTTAAAGGCCTCAAGGTCCTCAATTAGGTCAAACACTCTATGATTTTAAGACTTAATTAAGGGGTTCTTAGTGACAATATGGCCTATGAATTGGTGTATAACAAATTCACTATCCCCATAGACTTATAACTACTTCATCCTTCTCCTATTAGCCTATTGAATGACATGAATAAGGCCCTCATATTTTGATACATTAAAGAAGAAGCTTAATTAGAACCAATATGAAGAGAATTAATTATCATTTGAAGGGGATGCCAGCATAACACCTACACCTAATCCATACTTACTCCTTGATCCATCAAAGAAAAAATTACATAGACCATTAGGATCTTCTTGAGGCTTCATGAGGGATAACATGGGATAGTTTTCTTCATACAAACAATAAACACCTAGGTCCCTTTTCTTCAACACTCTATAATGGGTCTACCAACTAGATATCATTCCATAGTTCATCCGAGAACATGTGTGGTACCTCTTTTAGATGAGTGTTCATCTCTTGCCCCATTAAAAATTCATCCTCATTAATAATGGTGTAGTTTATGTTTGTGTTATTTGGCCTATAGGGCTTTATGTAAAATTATGCAATCAATGGGCTCAGCTTTGATTGACACTTTGGCCCCATATCTTGCTTTGAACGCCATATATAACCAAGCTATTATAAGGTATCCTCCAATATTTTCATTGAACTTCTTAGATAGGCATAGTTTAAAGTGAGGAGGCACATCCAAGATTAACACATCTTGGACCACTAAGACATTAGGGTAAGCATACAAGGTCAAGTTGAGGTTTTTGATTATGATATATGGCTTGGTGGAATAACCATCAAATTACAACACTCCTTTGGACTGGGGATCATATTTTAAACCAAGTTGATCAACTATGGACTTTTACATTAACAAGGTACTAGCCCCACTATCCACTAAGAAATTGTGAAATATAGAGTTGTCAATGATCACTACAATATAGAAAGGAAGAAGCTTGACTACTTTACCTAACTACCTTTCATTTAGTCCTTTGGTTGTAATGGTAAGGACCACATTTTCCTTTCTTGGTGGCTTGTTTGCAACATTGATCTTTGGAAATCCTTCTTGAATGATGTCAACCTTACCAATCATGCAAATCATGTCCTACATTGTCACAGTCACATTAGACCATTTAATTTATTCCATAATTTGGATGGGTGAACCCCCAACCTTTGGTTGTGCTTTAGGGCCACAACTATACCTTAAGCTTCTGAGTTTTGAGGGACTAATACATATCCTTGATTATAACCCCTTGGAATTATTGGAACCTTTAGAACAACATCAAGTCAAACTAGCTTAGATCTTGAAGGAGTAATGGTAGGAGGCTCATATTTAGGTTCTTGGTCACCATCCATGTTCCTTCTATTGTATCTTGTATTTGATGCTACTAGAATATAAGCCTAGCTAGTTCTAGCCTATTGCTTAAGTTTGTAACACTTTTCTTGCTCATAGTTTACCATTTTAGCACACAATTGTCATGATCCTTTATCAAGATTCTAACCTTATTTATGCTCTTCTATTTTTGTCATCATAGGTACCTCTATATTTTGGGCCATGAGAGCTTGGTTATACCCAAAATTGGTAGCTTGCTACCATTGTTCATTAAATCCTTGGGTGAAATCAGTGGTGGGGATAATGGATTGTCCAAAATATTGATTTCAAGGCATGGTACCCTCAACTTCTTGAGCCACATTATTTTGAATTGGGAACTAAAAATTATAAGTGCTTGCAACATTAAGATTGTAGTTATTGTAGATTTTGTAGTCATGTTACCCTTGTCCTTTGTTTTGACCTTGGCCTTGGATTTGGTAGTTGTATGGTGGCTTATTTACTTGAAAATATTTTTACTGAGGTTAATATAAACCTTGATAAGTCCTACTAAAATCCTAATACCTTTTAACATTTACTAGCACAATCTCAAAGTATTGGAACATGCTCTTGAGCTATTAAAAGTTCTTTTACTCTTGGGAATCAATAGATCCACTAGTGAAAGATTTCTATTATTTTAGTGTAGGTATTATAGAAATTGTTGGTGTAGGGGGAATGACATAAAGTAGAGGCATAATGATAGGAGGTGGTCTCATTTTATAAAATAAGGGCATTCATGGTCTAGGTATAAGCTTGCCAGTTTGAACCAGATAATTTTTTGATTTAATGGCCACCTCATAAGCATATTAAAGTATATTCCCTCCCATAGATTGGATCATCACTGCTATGTCACTATTTAAAGCTTTCAAATAGTAGAGGAAAGCAAATTTAGGGGTTGGTCTAACTAAGACTTGGATTCTATCTCTAGTTTTTTGGAACCTTATGTTGAAGTCTTGCTTGAGTTCATAAGGAGATCTCTTAATGCCAATTAGTTACTTTTTAAGTGGCAAATGGTCACTTTTTTCCTTAGATATTTTGCACAAGGCATCACCTAATTGGTCTCATGTTTTAATGGAATTATCAACAAGGCCTCTATACCAATTTAGGACATTTCCTTTGAAAGAGGTAGCTAGTAACCTAATAGATATATTCTCTTTAGTGACATTATGAATATTGAAAAAATTGGCTATGTCCATGAGGTGCTTAAAGGTGTTGTGGCTTGGTATCAAGTATAATATGGAATACTTTTAAGGGATGCTAATGGGATAGGATCATATTAAAAAGGGTATAGATGGATTTGGTTGTTAAAATCCATAAAATAAAATGGTCTAGGGGATGCCATGTCTATACAAATATTTAACAAGGATCTCCTTATAGGGTTAGTCCTTGAAAATGACTTAGGAGTAAAGGTTCCTTGATATGGATGTGTATTGGCAAACCTTAATATTTTTGATGAATTTAAAGTATTTCAACAAATTTTAAGGGAATACCTCTTGAAGCTAACCTTGTTGTCACATTTGGAATGAGATGAAGTTACTATTCTACTACCAAAAAGTTAAATCTTCCTTTTGAAATCACTAGATGTTGTTTTTAGGAGCTTAACTACTATATATTTGATCAAACCAACATTATATTGATCAATATTCCTTAAAATAGATCTCACTAGGTATTCCATAAACTATTATATGCTCAATCGACACCCTTGGGGAGAGTTATTTAGTTTCCCCCACCAATTAAGCTACACAATAGAAATAACCATGGCTGTGTGTCACCTATGATGGGTTTGAACCTATGGAGAAGGCCATATTCCTCTTTATTCTCACCTAAACTAATGTAAATAATGGAAAAAAGGGGGAGAAAAGGTTTAAGGGATCCTAAGAAGGCTAAATGATGATGCACCAAAGTTAAAATAGACACTCATACAAGCTTAAACCCACACTAGATCAACATAAAATAACTATAGCTCACACAACCTCACAATCTTAATAGTTACATTAATACTTCATATAAGAGGTCCCAATTAGAACACTAATATAGACCTACAAGTTATCTTGAAAACACCTTCAAAGAGACAAGTAGAAGGATAGTAAACTAGGAGCACTCTCCTTCACAAATTCACCATATACAAGAATACTAAGCACTGATTGAAGGTAAGATATAGGCAAAGAGTTGATTCTATTACTTTAAAAGTAAATTATTATAATATTTTGATAGGGTTTAACCATATCCAATGAGGACACTTTTGCTAGAGTCTCAATGAGTATCATTTTCCTATAAAAGAATGAAAATACTCTAAGAGCTAAGAGCCCTAGTAATGGGAAAGAGACCAAGATATATCAGAGAGAGAGAGAGAGAGAGAGAGAATGTAGGAGCATGCCATTAGAGGGGGAACACAATATCCTATGGCATTAATTGAACTTGAGTTCCCACCCTTGTTCTTTAATGAATGTCTTACCACTTTTTTGACCAATCAAGACACTGTTAATGGCCTACCAAATGGGAAAGTTCCCATGGGCTCTAAGGATGAATTAAATTCTCGTATATACAAATTTTAACCATTATATAATTTTTTAATCTTTCATGCCATCTCCCACTGAAGACAAAACCTTCATGCTCATAGATCTGATAGAAACATGGATTTGTGAATTCTAGGTGGTTGTTTATAAGAAATATGGCCATGTTGAAGGATAAGGACCCTTTACATAATCAAAGATACCTGCTATCAATCAAATCTAGACCATATAATTTCTATACATAGAAAACTAATCTCATTTCTCTATAGATAAATTAGATTGCACTTTAAGTAAGCTTAAAGTGTTTCAAAATATTTATGAGAAATTTTTAGATCCTTGGTCCACTCATTATATATATAAATTTAGATATTTTTTTTAGCATAAACTCTAATCATCTTCTTACTCCACACCAAGACCTTTGGAATATTTACTACAATGTCAAGCTCTATATGTAGGGAAAAAGTGGGAAATAATTACTATGCCACAAATGAAACAAGAAGATTTTTCTCTTCAAGGAAGTTATTATCAAGAAACAAATTTGGTACCCCAAGGAGAGGATCAACATGTCTAAGGGTATCCTAATACCATTAATGTAAATTGGAAAATGGATGATTATGTTGCATTCAATCATGGTGGTGAGACTAGTAGCTCGTGTGCTCAAGCTGTAGCTATAACTAGAGCTAAAAAAGATCCATTGATGAGGCTCAAGAGGTGACTAATGCTGGAAGTAATTACAAGGTTATTTTTAAGAGAATGAAATATCAACTTGATCCCCTTATAACAAAAAAAATCAAAATGCAGAGGCTGGGAAGATCTCATAAATACCTCTAGTTCATGAATAACCAATGGTTCAAAAGGTGTAGCCAAAGGTTAATGGAGATTAACTAAGCATAGTGGATTATAAGAATAAAAATAATGTCAACATTATCATGTGGGATTCCCTTGTTATTCTTAGATAAAATGATATGCAAATCTAAGAGCTTTAAGCTCTCATGTTGTCCCTAGAACTAGTTGAGAAATAAGATATTATCTTAACCAATTCAGACTAGTCAATGATGCATCAAGTATAATAGGTACACAAAATGTTAAAAGGGGAAAAATTTGAGGTAAATTCAAGTAAAACTCCTCCATTATACTTCTCCTTGATATTTTTTGACTATTTAGTTCATAAATACGTGGTGGATAGTGGAATCAGTAGCAATGTCATGCCTAAGAAATTTAAAGACAATCTTTGTCTTGTTTATGAAACAATGCTAATGGGGTATTTAAATTGGATGGATCAAAAAATAAGATATTAAGTATAATAAAATATACAAACTTACATTGCATTCTTATTCTAATGTTACCATTTAGTAGGATGTAGTTGTGGTGGACATGGCCCTATTTTTCCATGTGCATGTCAAGGGACATTACTTCAAAGATTAGAGAATACTTATCAGCTAATTAGACATACTTGATATTTAAAATGAGGTATGTCACTAAGGTAATAATACATTCTAAACCCATTTCATATTTATATTTGGAACCATATATTCCAAGTGTTATGAACACCAATTGCCTCATTTTAGATGAAATAATAAAAGATAGTGTAGAGGAAACTAAATCACCTTTAGATGGGATTAAAAATTGGTTCCTTGATAATTAGACCTCTATCTTACATGAATATGATACTTATAAACTAATTTAATAATAATGAGTTGTGGTCTATTTCTTGCATGAGAAAGATGCACCAATCCTAGCCTTGTTGAAGGATGATGAGACTACTTATAGTATTTAACAATTATACTTTGATGGGTCAAGGAATAATCATGGTAACAAGGATAGAATTAAGTTTATTTTTTTAGTAAATCAAAGGTACTTCTCAACTATTATGTTTCAATTTCATTATTCAAACAATGTTGTAGAATATGATGCACTAGTTTATGGTTTACAATGGGATAAGAAGATGAAAGTCAACACCTTACAAGTCTTTGGTAATAGTGAAATTTTAGTTCACCAAGTGAGAGGTCTTAATATATGTAATAATCTATTGCTTAAATCTCATAATCATAGGGTATGGGAATTATTTGAATAATTTCAAGCCTTCAACATTCAAACAATACCAAGAAATGAGAATAAACATGTAGATAGGTTATACCATTAGGGCACAATTTAGTATCCCAACTAATTTAAGAAGTGAAAATTTCTAGTCACACATTAAGGTGGTTGTAAGGCATTCTATCCAAAATAATAATGATAGTTTTCAAGTGTTTTAAAATGATAATCAAATTGTTAGATTATTAGAAGCAAAAGATGAGGTTACCTCAAGAAACTAGTTAAAGTAATTGTAGTAGTACGGTGATCAGATTGTGTAATTTAAAAAAATAAGTTTCCCAAGGAATCATTCATGCTTGAAAACATATTTAGTGGTGATGATGATTTCAGTAAAGATAAGTCAACTTTGTCGAGAAAGGATGAATACTATGCTAATGTGGAAGTTACACCTATTAATAACCTAAAGTTGGGTAATGTATGCACTTATTTAGAGAAGGACTGTTTAAGTAAGATATGTGAATGTTTTGATGATGTATTTATATGGCAATATAGTGATGTCAAGGTATTTGACCAAAGTCTATAACAACACACCATTGAGGTAGAAGATGAAACTAAGCCAGTAAGATAAAGATAAAGGCTTATTAATCCTAAGCTTGAGTCTCTAATGAGAGATGAGATTAATAAGCTCATTGAGTCAGTAATTATGTTTCCAATCAAGCACTCAACTTGGTGGTAAAACTTATTTTAGTATGAAAAAATAAAGGTGAAATTAGATTGTTTGTTGACTTCTATGACTTGAATAAGGCTTCCCTTAAAGGCCATTATCCACTACAATATATGTAACAAATTTTATATTTGGTTTTAGGATTATAAAGGTTCTCCTTGTTGAATAACTATAGTGGTTAGAATCATATATTGGTCAAGGAAGAGGACCAATTCAAGACAATGTTCACCACAAAGTGGGGGACATTTGCATATAGAAATATTCCCTTTAGTTTATCCAATGATGGAGAAAATTATTAGAGGGCCATGGATATGGAATTTTAAGTACTTAAAAATTATATGATGGTTTATTTAGATGATATAATAGTGTTTTTAAAGAATGTAAGTAAGCACATAGTTCTCCTTGAGCAAGTGTTTAAGAGGTCTAGGAAATTTAGGGTATGCCTAAATCCCAAAAAGTGTGTCTTCTCAATTCATGAATGACATATAGTTCAAAATCATGGTTGAAACATATTTAATAAAAATATAGACTCAATTATTCAACTTTCCTTTCCCAAGCATAAAATATCATTGCAAAGTTTCTTAAGAGATAAATTTGATCAAAAGATACATCTTATATTTTTCCACTTTAGCTAAGCCACTTAAAACCATGATAAATAATAATCATGGCTTCAGTTGGTCCAAGGAAGGAGTGATGAGTTTTGAGTAATTTAAGAAATCCATGGCTAATACTCCTATGCTCATGAACATATATTTCTCAAATGACTTCATTTTGTACACCTATGTTAACATTAACACCATTTCAAGAATTCTTATGTTGTAGAATCATGAGGCCTTAGAGTAGCCAATAATCTTCTTCATTCTGGGCTTGGAAGAGTATGAAGCAAGATACTGTTTTATTGAAAATCATTTACTCTTTGTTATAAAGTCCCTTATGAAATTTAGATACTTATTGTCTAACATTAAGATACACCTAATGGTTGTATATCTAAGTGTCAAGGAGTTTCTCTTAAATAAGGACATAAATGAGAAAAGAGATAGTTGGATAACAAAGGTGATGGATTATGATGTGGAGATCAAAGTCAAAAATATGGTTAGATGCAAAGGACTTTTTGAGCATCTAGCCCAAGATTTACAAGAGGTTAATGAGGTGGTTATGGTGTCAACTGATGAAGAAGTTGTAGCTGATCATACCTAACCTTCTAACTGGTATCATGATTTGGTAAGGTATCTTTAGGATGGTATTTATCCCTCTCATCTCATTCCTTCAAAAGGAAGATATTTTAAATTTAAATCCATTCTAGTTCTTGTTTTTGATGGTGTTTTGTTTAATAAAGATATCAATGGCATATTTTTAAGATGAATTAAACAACATCAAAAGGAAAGGTTGCTTGAAGAGTTCCATGATGGACATGGTAGAGGGAATTACTTGACAAGGAATAAAACCCATATTATCATGAGATATGGGCATTATTGGCCAAGATTATTTGGTTCAATGTGCTATGTTTGTATAGAAGGTGAAGCTTACATCCTTACCTCTCAAACCAATTATAGTGGATTAGCCCTTTATCAAATGGGGATTGGAATATATTGGTCTAATTAACCCCCCTTCAAGATTAGATCATAAATGGATAATAAGTACCATATACTACTTTCTTAGATGGATATAAGTAATGGCATTGAAGGAAGCAAATGAGCCCAATGTTTAAGATTTCTATGAAGGTTTGCTTACTAGATTTGGAGTCCCTTAAACTATCATTTATGATAATGTTATGGCCTTTATGGTTTTTAAGATTAGACAATGGGTAGTTTAACATAGTGTCATTATTAACACTTCATCAAACTATTATCCCTAAGGCACTGGCCTTTTTGAGTCAACTAATAATAACCTATTAAAGATCCCAAGAAGGACCATTGAAGATAATCATAGGTCATGGAATCTCAAATTGAAGTCATCTATGTGTGATGATAGAGTCACCTACAATAATTAAATATCCAACTCCCCCTATAAGATGATATATGGTAAGGAAGTAAGAATGTCTATTTCTCTTGAATTTCCTGACCCAAAACTAATGCACCAACTTGAGTTGGAGAATGAACCTAGGGAAATTAGATATGTTGAGCTTATGGAGTTGGAAGAGATAAGACATCAGTCCATGCTTAACACGGAAAGACATCAAGTAAATGTGAAGAGAGCTTTTGACAAAGGAGCTTCTTCATGAAATTTAAAAGATGTAGATTTGGTCCTCAAGTGGGATGAGGAAAAAGCTACGCCAGGAAGGTATAAAAATTTTGACTCCTTTTGGAGTGGTCCATACATAATATTCAGTTGCAAATCCCATAACGCCTTCCAACTTGCAAGGATGGATGGTGAAAATCTTCTTATCCTAATCAATGGGATACACTTAAATTATTACTACTAGATGTTAAGTTCCCTATACATTGTTATTTGTTTTGGCTTTCCTCCAATTGTTTTCCTAGCACATTAGTTTGTTTGCTTTTGATTTCTCTAGTTAGCTTCTCTATTTTCACTATTTCCTTCCATATTTTGGTGAAATTAATTGTCTTTTCAAGTTAAAAAGGTTGTTTAAGATCATGAATAATTTTTTTCATTATTTATAAGTCCGAAATTCATGCAGATGGTCAAGTTCCTAAGCATACTAGGCATGTTTTCCAATCGAGTCACTAGAATGTTGTCAATTTTTCCCAACAGGTCAAATTATCATCCCATCATTTGAGACTTAGCATTTCATAAAGAATTTCCTTATGAGTTAGGTGGTTCTTAAGAGTTATTTAATGATTTATTTTGTGCTTTAATGATTCTAGACAATTTTAGTGCATTGGTTTAATTCCTATTTATAGATATGAGCTTTCAAAAATTATCAAGAAATGACTTGAGAAATCCTAGAAGAACTAGGTCATCATCAAACATTATGAAAAAATGTATTGGTAAGATAAATTATGAATTTTATAAGTATTATAAAGAGCCTCTCAATCCCAAAAAATCACATGGATATGAAGTCCTTCATGCCTTGAACATCTTTTGTAAAAATTTTGTCTTGATGAGTTGTCTATCTCAAGTTACAAGCATTCAAAGTTAGACATGAACAGTGTAAAGTGCATGGGGAAATAATTTTTAAGACTCATAAAATAGACATTATAATTTAAATGATTAGAATTAATGGTCAATTTTTAATCGTATTAAAGAACTAATGGCAAGTGATGACTTGATAGATGTTATTGGGTCTTGAAGATCTAATGACATGTATTTGATCATGCATCGAAGATCAATAGTGAACATCAAATCAAATTTTCAATGTTAATGTGGAAATTAAAAGTGTAATTATCTCAAGTTATCAATCAAAGATCTAATGGTGTGTATCAACTAATAAGACTAGTGGGCCCAAATAGATCGACAGTGTATGTTTCATCATGCAAAGGTAAATAAATGATGAGTGATGAGTCAACAAGTCAGTGGATCTCAAAGACAAATGAGAATTTACCAAGTCTCACAAGTGTGTTAAAATATTAGAAGATCTATGGACTACATAAATTCATAAAAATAAAGATAAATAGTGAATGTGTAAGCTGAGAAAGTAGATCTAATGGGGCATAAGTAAGATAATCAATGGTCGAGATTAAAAATCAATGATTAAGTGGAACAAAGATAAATGACATGAATTTCCCAATAGGATCAAGATCAAAAGTCAAGATTAAAATTTTAAAGCCAATATTTCATAAATAATAATTACAATTGAGGTCAAACTAGAGAAAATATCTTGACTAGCTATATGATTAAGACCCTTTTCTCTATTCTTACATGCAAAAATAGAACTAGTAAGGAGTAATAAATTCTAGAACAATATAAAAATGGATTGATATAGATATTCTAATGGATTTTATGTCATAATTTATCTTGAAAATGACTTGATTATACCATTATAACCATAAGGATCATCATGGAGTCCAAAAATAGATTAAAACTGATTGATAAGGTTGTCATGGTCATTTTCTAGAAGTAGTCTTACCAGGATGATCCTTTCTAACTGAATCAACATTGGATGATTGGAAATATTGATCATAGTGACCCATTTTCCATAATTCTACACATTGGTCCCCATGCCTTTCATCCCCTCTATTATAAATATAGGATTATAATCCTTGAAATGGGTCGCTCTATTTGGTATGACTAGACTCTACCAAGATTTGCACTATAACACCTATTTGATACAATAAAGATTGAGTTTCTTTATTTTCAAGTTGAGTTCAAGTGTGTCTCATGAATTCATTGATGTGGTAAAGTTAATGTATGTTTTCCTTACCTCTATCTAAGTTTTCCCAACTTCATGTAGAATCTTGGTAGTTCTCACAGGTCATTCTAAGTGCATATATAGTACATTGGTCAGTGTGGAAATAGACAGTTGCCCTCCCATCCTAGGTTGATAAATAGTCAATGCCTTTTTTTGAAACACTTATGTGTAATTTAATCAAATAATGAACGTAATTTTGTTTATCATTCTTGAATGCATCCTATAGTGTGTCTTGTTAAAGTATAATTATAAAAAAAATTGTGCATCACCTCAATTATACATACTTTTATGAATTATTATCAATCTCTCCCCTTTTCCCAAGCAATATCTAGTTTAGGTCTAGTATAGGTGATAGATAAAAAAAGAATCCAACCTTATCTAGAGGTTCGATCCAAGTATAGGTGACCCATAGCCTAGGGTTAGTCCCATGTTGGACTAAGTTTGAGCAAGAGGACCTAAATAATCTCCTTTTTCAATTAGGGTGTAATATAGACAACCAAAAGTGTTACTACTGAGTTCCTATTGACCCTATAGTAGGGTTTCCTTTTAGACTAAAAGTCGTAGCCACACAATCATTCCAAGAAAGATGAATTATTTTACATTCAAAGGATTCACTATCTCCTCCTCACATTCAAAGGATTCACTATTTCCTCCTCACATTCAAAGGATTCATTATCTCTTATGTGTACAAGGAAGGAAACAAAGGGACTTATCATATGGAAAACATAAGGGTCATGGGTGATTCGCATAAACATTAGATGTGTGATGTGGATATCCAAAAAGGGGTTACTCTTATTATATAAAATGAAAGACCCCTCTCATGTGTGTGATATGACTAAAATATAATTCTCAAAATACATACCATGAGGGAAAAATACTAATTATAGGGGTTATTTAATGATTCACTAATTTTAGACTCTCCTCCTCACATGTAAAGGATTCACTATTTCCCATGTGTACATAGAAGGAAATAAAGGGTCTAATCACATGGTGAATATAAGGGTTAAGGATGATTCTCATAAACATTTGATGAGTGATGTATATCTCCCAAAATGGGTCACTATTATTATACAAAATCAAAAACCTCTCTCATAAACTCCACACATGAGGTAAAAATAAGCAACACTAAATCCATATACACAAGATGTCATAGAGCATTTTAACCCTATTTGTGCATCCCTAAAAGAATACATATCAAATTATCATTGGTTTCTTAGTTTCAACTATCACACATTTGTCATAAATCTTTTAGTATTCTACATTGCATTACAAAGTACCACAAAGAGTTTGGGAAGCAAGGTTCACTTTTGTAATGTGCAATAAGGGTAGGCATGGGGAATCCTTGAGTGAGATCAATCTCTATTTTATGTTTCATGTTCAGAGGTATTTCAATCATGTGATATGAATAATTCAAAATGATCAAAATCCATGCCACAAAGGACTAGAGTGGGGTCCAATGCTAGGGGATAGCTAATTATTTTTAAGGGGCACTACTGATAAATTCTAGGAATCTTTTTCTTTGTTAGCGGTCTCATGATTTTTTCAAATTTTTTGCAATACATGTTTATAAGATAAATTAGGATCATTTTACAACAAAAATTTTGTTTGAAAATAGAAAATATAAAATTTATTGGATGAAAATGATAGCTAACAACCAAACAAATAAAAGCATCCATAAAAATATTAAACCCCTTGTTGCTTCCCACCCCTCAAAAACATCCCCCTAAATAGTAGTTTCTCCTATTTTAAGGTGAAAATATTTTATAAGTAGTTTTTAAATATATAATTATGCATGGTACCGCTCTACCCAATAATATAGAAGCATGAGGGAAAAATTTTCTACCCCAAATAATAATTCTAGGTGTTATTCAATCATTCATTCATTAAAGTTTATGATGTGACATGAGGAAAAAATATGCTAGACCAAATAATAATAATCTATAATAGGCCAAAAATGACTTTCAAACTTGATCTAAAATGAAAAATAATCATAGTATCCTGACTAGAGCTAATAGATGAATGATGAGAGGTAATAGAGACAAGGTAGAACCATTGAAAACCTCTCACATCATGACACTCATTGACTATGATTATTTACTTAAAATGAATAAAAAAATGTTTGATTTCCCCTCATATTCATAATTTGTATCCCTATTGAATATAAGTAAGCACTAAACAACCCTAATTTCCATCATTTCATTATCTTGGCCATTTCATAAAAAAAATCTAGGTATATCTGAATCTTAGCAATTTGATAACTTAAAGTGGTAAATAGTGAATAAAATGGCCATGTCAAGGCAAATAAAACATGTATTTTAGATATATTAAAACAATTCATTAAATAGATTAAATACTTGATAAGGACCTATAAAAATGAAAGTGAAAAATGGGGTCAATGTTTCCACCACTAATGCCATAGTTAACCTAACAGTCCATAGAATTAATTTTTTATGTATTTTTGAAGGGAAAGAAAAAAACCAAAAATGAAAATAATGGAAAGAGAAAAAAGATAAAATTAACCCTAATTTCAATGCGTGTGGGAATTTTTAATTCTATAATAATTTAACGGTTTATATAAAAACTCACATATAAAATTATTTTAAATATATATATATATATATATATATATATATATATATATATTTAAACTTATTAAATATTTAAAAAAACATTATTTAATAAAAATATTTTAAGATTTAAACATAAATAATAAACTTAGATAGTTTTTAATATAAAAATATATACAAATTTTTATCGTTTATTATAATTATTCTTATTAACAATATTTATTTATACTTGTTAATTAAATTACTTGATTAAATTATCTAATAGGGATTTGACTCCTTAATTTATAGCCTCCTTGAAATACATTTGAGATAATTTAATTTACCAATTCAAATACCTGTGAGAGCGAGGTTCCTTTCTTGAATTTATGAACTAATATTTTGAGATGAATTCAACCCCAAAATGGTAATTAAAATAAGTGACACAAAATTGTATCTAGTAACTCAAAGACGTCTTAGGAAAGGATTATGTGTGATTATTTAAATTATGTTTATGTGAGGGCATAAGCAGTCTAAACCATACCAATGTATAAACATTAACTTTTCATTCATTCTAACAAGGTGTTATATCTGAATGCAAATTCAAGTTAAACATTTTGGCAATAAATAAGTACTTGAAATTCAAAGCCCAATAATAAGGTAAAAAATATGTGGCCAAATCACATTCATGTAAAATCAATTAAATTTAAATAAGAAAGTATGCCAAGCAACGTTACTCCACTTGAAAAAAAATTCAGTACAAGAATTGCAAAAACTTCATTTACCAAGATTATAGAAATTGTAGATAAAACACAAGATTTAATTATATCTCTTGGGAAGCTTTTCAAGGTCATTTTGATAATTAACTAATACATCCCAAGAGGCTCAATGCCATTTTTAGCTAGCTTAGAAAACTTACTATATATAGTATTTTTATATATAGACTTTCAATTTATAGATTGTATTTAAATATATATTCATATATTTTGAGGAATTTCATTCCAATAAAATAGAAATAGACTCATTTGGGAAGTTTTTAAAGGGTATTTTGATGTCTAACTGGTACATCCCAAGATGATCAATTCCATTTTCAGCTACAAACTCATTTGGAAAGCATTTCTATGTCATTTTAATGATTGATTGGTCCATTCTATGATGACCAAGATCATTTCTAGCTATCACAAGAACACTTTATATTTATATAGTATTTCTATAAATAGATTTCCATGTATTATTATTTTGGCTTTCCTTTTATATATGTCTTTAGATATAGATTTGTATATGAGACAAAATCTTGTTAATCAAGATAAAACAACCAAGGTGGTCCTTTTCCACACTCCTTATTACAAATTATTAAAGAATTGGAGGAAAAAAATTCTCTAATTGAGAATAACACCTAAAAGGAATTAAAATTATGTTCCTAATTCATAATATGTTTTTCATAACCCTCTTGTATTATAGGTATCATTTTGTCCCTTACCTCCACATTTTGTGGCACTAAAATTTCCTACTTATGAGAAATAGCTAGGTGACCTTGAACATGACCAAAAATTGAAACTCTTTGCATTAAAAAAGATAAAGTTTGGGGCTACTACAATGGCCTCATCCAATAAAAAATTTAAGATCAATCCATATTAAAAAGTTAATCTGAATGAACCAAAATGTCATACCAATTGAACAGTGAATATGGTAATACCACAATGAGCTATATTATAGAATGCACCACACAAACACATTACTAGATTCATAAAGCCTCTAGTGGTTCTTATTATGAATTTGGCTAATGTTCAACTCATATCTCTCCTTCCATCTGTAGAGGTTAATATTAGTAAACCTCTTCCATGGGGATATGATGATAATGCATATTGTGATTTCCACAAAGGCCATAGGCATTCTAATAACATATGTTTTTCCTTGAGATATAATATTTACGACTTATACAAGTCCCAACAAATTACACTTGATGGGTTTCCTACCATGGGTTTTGGATCCCATCCAGGGGGTCATTATAATTAGAGAATGATCAATAATCTACTACAAGACATACAATAAAAATTATATAAGTTCAAATATAGAAATATAAGTAAAATTATCATCATGGAACTTTGGAACCGATGGTAATGATTTAGAATAATATATTATAAATAATAAATAGAGTTTCATCCACATTTTTGAAGATGCAATGCAAGAAAATTATATAATGGGGATATGAAACCTTAATTTTTAGTCCTAGTGGAATACCTCAGGGATAATTTAATTCACCAATTCAAATACCTGTTAGGGTAATTCACATTTCTAGAATTTAAAAACTAATATTTGGAGATGAATTCGACCCCAAAATGGTAATTAAAATAAGTGACAAAAAATCATACTTAGTAACTCAATGACCTCTTGGGAAATGATTTTGTGTGCTTATATAAATTATGGCTATTTGAGGGCATAATTAGTCTACACCATACCAATCTATAAACATTAAATTTTCATTCATGATAACAAGTTTTGATATCTCAGTGTAGAGTTAGGGTTAAAAATTTTGTCCAACAAATAAGTACTTCAACTTCAAAGTCCAATAATGGGGTAAAAAGTACATAGCCAAATCACATCCATGTAAAATTGAGTAAATTTAAACAAGAAAGTAAGCTAAGTAAATGTAATCCTCTTGAATAAAATATTTCAATAAAAGAATCACAAAAACTACATTTATCAATATTATAAAAATTATAGATGAAACAAAAAATTTAATTATATCTCTTAGGAAGATTTTCAAGGGCATTTTGATAATTAACTGGTACATCTCAAGATGATTAATGTCATTTTTAGCTACCTCAAAACACTTACTATATATAGTATTTCTATATATAGATGTTTCATTTATAGATTATATCTAAATTTAGATTTGTATAATTTGGTGAATTTGATCCCAATAAAATAAAAATAGACTCATCACATAAATTTCACTTGATGGGTCTCCTACCATGGGTTTTATATCACATCTAGGAGATCATCAAAATTCAAAAATGTTCAAAAATCTGGTACAAGACCATATAAAGAAAATTATAGAAGTTCAAATATGTAAATAGAAGTAAAACTATCATCATGGAAATTTTGAGCTGATGGTAATGATTTAGAAATAATAGGCTCTTGCATAACATGTGGAGTTTCATCCACATTTTTTGAAGATGTAACATTATTAATAATATCTTTAGGAGAAATAAGTGGTGGTGGTATACTAGTAGGCATATATGGAATAGATGGTGCCTTTCAAATATATATGTCCACTTAAAATTTTTATCATATTTGTAAACCCAAAATTCCTCTTGATTTATTCTATTTTTTTAGCGCTATTTTAACAAAAGATAATTTTTCATTACAATCACCCAGACAAAACCTGATCACCCACAATTAAGCTTTTTATCTAGTGAATATAAATGCCCATTGATCAAAACCAAGGGAGTTGTATTTTTGATGTAGAGATTGTGCTAAGAGGATATCTCTTCACATGAAGAATGTAAGCCACTATAGACTAAAGCATTACATGGTGATTCAGATCCTGATAGATTTGTACCCATAATTAATCTATATGAACTTATTTTGACATTGTCATGGGTTTGGAGTAACTAGTAGGTTTAACTATCAATTCATACTCTTTCAATTCACATAACCCCTCTTATCAATACACACACACATGTAATATTGGTTATTAAATTAAGTATTATATAGTATATATCATAATTTTTTATATCTTAAATTGATTAATTGTATATTAATATTATAAAAAAATTATATATTTTGTAAAATATATTTTAATATTAATAAATATTATTATATAATATAATATATATGTTAATATAGTTTATAAATATATATATTATATATTTTAGTATAATATATTTCAATACATCTATATATTGTTAATAGTACAAAAATAATATTATATACAAATATGATTATTATTTTATTATAAACTTATTATATTATATTAAAAATTTAATAATTATATTATCTCACTATAATACTATATTATTTCTATATATTTATTATTATAGATTATTTTATATTATTAAAGTTAATATATTTAAGTATTATCCTAGATTTGCCAATAATATATATATATATATATATATATATATATATATATATTAATACTATAAAATATATTATATTATAAGAAATAATTTTTTATATTTTTTCAAAAAAATATAATATTGTCTATATAAAACATGCCCTAGAGCATGATTGAGGGTTCCTTAGGCCTGACCATACTTGACATCGAAGTAGACTTCGCTATTGCCCAGGATAGCCCTAAGATTTTCTTTGACAACATGGTTTTTAACAAAATTAAATGAATTTTTATGCCTTTAAAATATTATATAATTTAATGTAACATGGAAATAATATGCGCATCTACTTCATTTAAAATCTATGTGTGGGAAGGTTTACAAATACACTCATATGTGTAGATTTAGAACTCTATGGCATTTCAATGTGCACTCACCTGATCACCATGTGCACAACACATGAGATAAATTACTTGAAAGACAAAATATATCAAATATCAATGATTGGTAGGCATTAAATTAGAATTTTCAATCATGTGTCATGAATTTTAAATCATCTATCATCAAGCATTAAATTAGGAGTTGTAAATAACACTTGGCACAAGATAGTAGGCATTAAAGTAGATGGACTTGGTTATCATTATTAATTCAATTTATTTAGATAGTTTTCAAATAATATGAGTGATTAAATTTCTAGGTATAATTAAAACCTAGTTATAAATAGTCTATGAACTATTTACATATAAATTATACAAATGAATCTTTGTTCTACTTTACAAAATGACAATCAAATTTCAATTAACTATGACTTATTTGAAGCTATAATTCAAGCTAGTCATGTACAATTTTTCTATTTAACTAATTAAAATTAGGATAAAATATATTTATCACCAATGAATATCTATTTTAGTTGTTAATAGTGATTTTATTTCTCCAATGAAATATTTTGGTTCATTTAGAAATAAAAGAAACTAGAAGTTTTATAGTTTAAGACTAGAATGACTGCTTACTAACTTCAATTTTGAAGTCTGACAATGAGATATGTTCTTGTTATATCTTTTTATAGATGAAGGTGCCACAAAGTGATATATAGAATGGTTCATTAGTTTTCATGAACTAGACTAGTTCTTTTTTTTTTACTTTATACCACGGCCTTGTTGTTAGTTTTTTGTAATGCATAATAAGATGCATGTATTCATGCACCTAAAGTCAGCTATAATTTTTTTATTTTTATATATGTTATAAAATCTTTATTTAATATTCTTAATTATCTATTTTAGTATGGGATGAACAACCAATTTTAATATTAGGGAAATTTGTTTCCTTTCTTTGTTGTTCACTCATTTTTCAGCAAAAATAATATATTATTTTATTTTACTAAGAAGATTACTTTCATCTAAGAATTATTCAAAGTGTAGATCTCTAACTATGGATAGTAAATATGAATTGTTTCATTTTACTAAGACTAAAAATAATAAAAACTACTACATTGTTGTGTAACATTGACTAAAATGTAGAATAAAATGTGGGAAGTGAATATGAAGAAAAAAATCATAAAAACTTTTAACCCTCCTATAATTCCTTAATAACCCTCATGTAATCAAGAATTTTTGGTAACATATATAATATAAAAAAATAGATATTGAGGAATTAATTAGTCCAATAAGGGATCCTTGTTTAACCAACCCTTACTATACTTCTTTGGAAAATACATTATGGTCATTACTGTAGGTGAATTTCATTATATGGTAACATGTCAAATTGACAGATGAGAATCTTATAGAGAGAGAGATGTAATCCCTACTATGATAAAAAATTATTAGAGGTTCTTTTTAGTGATAAAAAATAAAAAAATAATCATTATTCACTAGTCCAAAAATCAATGTGCCACTTCTAATGTAATTCAAACATTTCCCAATCCATTACTTCCACCATAAATTGATGAGAAAGAATTTTTGGGGCTAACGGTGGATGGTTTTTGATGTCCCACCTTCTAAAAAAAATAAGGTTTATTCATGTTTGTTGAAAAAATATTATTATAAGTTTAATATCCTAAATTAAATTCTTTATTAATTTTATTATTAAGAGTTTTAGGGCCAATAAATTTTTTTTTGACATGATAGGTTTGGTGCATATTATGTGCCTAATAAACTTGTGAGATTCTCTATCAAATAAGTACTTTATCTTGGGACAATCCCCTTTATAGTAAAGGATGTTTTAGAGATTTATAGTTTACATACACTTAAGGAAATTACTAACACCCTCTTGTAACATACGAGCCAATTTTACCATATTGATGCTTATGAGAATTAACATCGAGATGGTCTAACTAACACTGCTACTCAACCACACTAATATAGATCCTATGGTGGTATATACATTATACCTTTAGATGAGGAGAAGGATTTGATGTAAACCAATTATGGTAGTGTTTCTAATTGGGTAGATGTTATGGTTTTGATTGATGATTTTTTGAAACATACATTTGGTTTCAAAATGTCACCTATAGCTTTGCAAGTATCTTTTAAATTTGACATGTAATTTTTTTTAGACATGTTAAATTATAAATAGTGTTAAAAAGATAATAATTATTTTACATATAAATTACAATAATATATATGTAATTTTTTTATGTTTTAAAGCTCATATATTGCTATGACTACTTGGTTGATGTTTATATATAGAGATGTAATTTTGAATGTTATAAGTTATCATTTATGTAGATGCATGTAATTTTATATATATTCTTTATTAATAGTGATATTTTGTTTTTTTCATTGTTAACCTCATTTAGACTCCTCCATCTATATGGGTATGAGCAGACATATGTAATGCTAATGTGATTTCATTTGTGCAACAACTTACTAAGGTGTGAGAATTTGTAATTATGTTTAAGTGTAAATATGGATGTGTTTTAATAAATTTCCTCAGTACTTTTACAAATAACTAATGTGATTATATTTTCTACATAGGATTTTTTAATGACATTTTATACTCTTGTTCAAATTATTAAAAAAGGTGACACATGGTAAAATATTATTTCATTTTTTAATTTATATCTTTTATTTATATCATCTAGTGAGTTGGTTTAAACATTTATATGCACTTAAATGTTTATTTTTAAATAACTTTGATATAATTTTGAATTTTGAATTTTTATATATACATGTGTAGGTTCCAACACCTTCCATTATTATGAGTAAGGTACTGAATCCTAGTATTTTTTTACTTTCAAACTCCTTGTGAGATATAACCTGCCATTGACCATATTTAGCATCAAAGGGAAATTGAGGATGACCACCATATTGTGGTAAATTTTTATAAATTAAAAAGTTTTTGTATAATTTTAAAATCAAAATTTGAACTTAGTTGCATGACCATGACTATATCTAGTATGTAAAGTTTCTAATAATATATGTATATGAATAGGTTTAGCTAGTGAGGTGAGCTATGAGCATAAGAGAACCTATAGTCAGACATAAAATTAATCTTAAGTGTATGAGTGAGTTCCATATATTATCAAGGTGTCTAATGGAGAGCCTTATGTTAACAAGGAAAAGAGAGGGAGGATTTTTTATGATTAGAGTATGTCTTATGACATTTTATTATATACATATATGGCAATGTATGCCTATTTGGCATTGTAGAACTATATGGCATTGTCCTAACATTATATTATATGTTCACATTTTATATTCCTTTATGAACTATATACATACATACATACAAACATTTATACATGCATACACACATACATACATTTGACCTTGTTGTAATTATTTTATACATATTATTATTCAAATTTCACTATTTTTTTGAAAATTTACATAGATATAATTATAGCCTGAAATTATTTGATCTTAAGGTTGATGTCATCAAAAGAAACTGATCGCATCCTTTAATATTTCTATCTCACTATGTCACTAATGATATATAATATGGTTGTCCTTGAGTTGATTAGGGATAAATTTTATGGAAATATGTATACCATATCTTATTTTGGTAGTATTGAGCAAATAAAGTAAGATTTTCAATGCCCAAATAATGTCTTCCTATCATAATTTTAGATAAGTAGTGATGTTTTATTTCATATATATAAAGGTGTGTTAATTTCTTGTATTTGCATTTATGGAGAGACATGGAAATAATATAGATGCACCATGGAGTGATACTATGTGATGTATTAGTTTATTATATTATATGCATATAGATGAGGCTTACAAAAAAAAAATATTCACTGCTACACAACCATCTAGTAGTTATTTCTATATTGAATCTTAGTTAAATGAAACAACTCATATTTACAAGCCATATTTAGAGATATACACTTTCAAGAATTTTTGGATGAAACCTAGGTAATTAGCACAATGGTTTGTAGTTGTTGAATTCAATATCAAGGGAAAATGAAGTAGTCGAAATTATATTAAGTATGAAATGTATTCTTGAGCATTTGATTCTAGTTCAAGTGGAATATATAAACAACTCTGAACATGCATGTGGAGTCATTAGAATTGATTTAGAGGGGGAATTGTATATAAAAATTGGCATGGTTCATTTTGGTAAAAGTTAGAGGGATTGTTTTTACTCCTATGGTTGAATGATAGAACCTTATCTAGATTTAAAGAGATTTAGACTTGTAAAAAATAATCAAAATATTTACAATAGAATTCTGATAGTGTTTAAATATTTTTATCAGTATGTATTTACTTCTTCTATTTATCACTGCTTGAATACAAATAAGGAATTTAGTAAAATAATATTCCATTCAAAATTATTTCATTTTATGAGGCAAAAACTATCCACTATGGACAAAAATTTAAATATAAATTATTTTGTAAAAATATTTAAAGATTTAAACATAAATAATAAACATAGTTTATAAACATATAAATAATTACAAAATTTTATCATTTATTACAATTATTCTTATAAAATAAGTTTATTTATATTTGTTAATTTACATGATTAAATTGTCTAATCAGGATTTGACTCCTTAATTTTTATCCCCCTAGAATACCTTTGAGATAAGATTACTATTTTAAATACCTATGATAGCATTTCACCTTTCTTGAATTTACACTTGTGACTCTATCAATTAATTTAAACACTTATAACAGAATAGACATATGACATGTTTAAATATAAAATGTGATAGAGACCAATACAGAGGATATTCCTCTTTAAAATCCATTAATCATATCAAACATTGAGTGTATATCAAGTAAGGATACATATTCATCCCCCTTGATGTTAAAATCAATGAATACATTGAACCATGGTGGGGATTTTTCAAAATCTTCATTACAAATGAATATAACATTGGAGGAAAATTTTAATATTATTGATAAGAACACCTAAAAGGAATCCAAAATTTGTTATTGATTCATAATATGTCTAGAATAACACTCTTGAATTAGAGATACCATTACAACCCTTGAAACCACACTTTATGGCACAAAATTTCTTACTTATGAAAAATAGGAAGGGTGACCCTAAGCATGACCAAAAATGAAATTCCTTTCATTGAAAAAGATAAATTATGGGGCCACTACATTGGTATAATACAATATAAACTTTAATATCAATCCATCTTATAAATTTAATCTGAATGAACCAAAATGTGATACCAATCAAACAATGAACATAGGAACACTACATTGAGTTGTATTATAGAATTCACCACACAAAAAAATTACTAGATTTATAATATGTCCACCATATCTTATTGTGGTAGTATTGAGTAGTTAAAATAAGATTTTAAATGCCCAACTAATGGCTTCCTATTATAAATTTAAATAACTAGTGATGTTATACTTCATATACATATTGGTGTGTTAATTTCTTGTAATCACATTTATGGAAAGGCATGGAAATTGTATGGATGTACCATGGAGTGACACTATGATAATTATATTATGTGATGTATTATCTCATTTTATTATATGCATATGGATGAGGTTTACTAAACAAATTAATTAGTTAATTCTACACAACCATCTGGTAGCTGTTTCTATTTTGAGTCTTAGTCAAATGAAACAAATCATATTTATAGGCCATAGTTAAAGATATACACATTTAATAATTCTTGGATGAAACCTAGATAACTACAAAAATGGTTTGTGGTTGTTCAATTAAATATCATGGGCACATGAATTAGTCAAAATTATAAAGTATGAAATGTGTTTCAAAAAATTTGATTGTAGTTCAAGTGGATATATAAATAACTTTAAACATGCATGCCAAGTCAATAGAATTTGTTTAGAGGTGGAATTATATAAAAAAATTAGAATGGTTCATTTTTGGTAAATGCTATAGGGAGTTTTTTAATTCTTATGGCTAGAGGATAGAACCTTATCTAGATTCAGAGAGATTTAGAGTTGTAGAAAATAATAAAAATATTTGTAACTGAATTGTAACAGTGTTTAAATATTTTTATCAGTACGGATTTAATTTTTATACTTATCACCACTTGAATAAGAATAATAAATTTAGTAAAATAACATTCCATTCAAAAATATTTCATTTTATGAGAAGGCCAAAATTAACCACTCTAAAAAACATTTAAACATAAATTATTATTTTTAAATATTTAAAGATTTAAACATAAATAAAAATAAATATTAAACATAGTTTTTAAATATAAAAATAATTACAAATTTTAATCATTTATTATAATTATTCTTATTTAATAAGTTTATTTATATTTGCTAATTTACATGATTAAATTGTCTAATAGGGATTTGACTGCTTAATTTTTAACCCCCCTAGAATACCTTTGCAATAAAATTCACCAATTCAAATTCCTATAATAGGAGTCACCTTTCTTGAATTTACACTTGTGACTCTATCATTTAATTTATAAACTTATAAAATAATAGACATCTAACATGGTCAGATATCAAATATGATAAAGAATAATAAAAAGGATGTTCCTCTTTTAGGTCCATTAATCAAATCAAACATTGTTCGTACATTGAGTGGAGATAAATATTCATCCCCACTGATATCAACTTAAATGAATATTTTAAACCAAAATGGGGAGTTTTTAAAATCCTAATCACAAATGAATAAAGCATTGGAGGAAAAGAATTCTCTCATTGAGAAGAACACCTAAAATCCATCCAAATATGTGTTTGATTCATAATATGTATTACATAACCCTATTGAGTTATACTTATCATTTCAACCCTTGACACCACACTTTGTGGCACTAAAATTTCCTACTTATGAGAAACATGAAGGGTGACTCTAAGCATAACCAACAAATATAACTCATTGCATTAAACAAGCTAAAGCATGGGGCCACTACATTGGTCTCATAAAATAAAAAAATTAAGATTAATCGGTCTTAAAAATTAATATGAATGAACCAAAATGTCACACTAATAAAACAATGAACATGTCAATTCCACGTCAAGTTATATTATAGATGCACCATGAAAAAGAAATTACTAGATTCACAAAGCCTTTGTTGCTTCTTATTAAGAAGTTGGTCTAGTGTCAACTCATATCTCTCCCTAAAAGGATAGAGGTTTATATAAGTAAACCTATTCCACATGGATATGATGAGAATGCATTTTGTTTTTTCTACCAAGGCCATAAGCATTCTACTAAAAGATGCTTTTCCTTGACATATAAAATTTAGGACTTATAAAAATCCCAATAAATTACACTTGATTAGTCTCCTACCATGTGTTTTTTTATTACATCCATGGGATCATAAGAATTATAAATATTAAATAATCTACTACAAGACCATATAATGAAAATTATAAAAGTTAAAACATGGAAATAGAAGTAAAAATATCATCATCAAAATTTGAAATCGATGGTAATGATTTAAAAATAGGCTCTTTCATAATATTAAGTGGAGTTTCATCCATAGTTTTTGAAGATGTAAAATTAATAATATCTTTAGGAGAAATAAGTGGTGGTGGTAAAATTGACAATGCATCATCACTAGGCATAGTAGTCATACATGTAATAGATGGTGTCTTTGGAACATATATGTCCACTTTAATTATTTATCAAAATTTTAAACCCAAAATTCGTCTTGGTCACTTTTATTTTTTTTAGTGCCATTATAACATTATATAAAAAGAAATTTATCCATTCAAATCACCAAGATGAAACATGATCAACCAAATTTGAGATCCTTATCCAATGAATATAGATGCATCCTAATTGAAACCAAGGGAGTTATACTTTTGACATAGAGATTACATGTTAAGAGGATATCTCTTTACGTGAAGAATAAAAGACATCATAGAATAAATCATTGCATGGTGATTTAGATCCTGATCAGTATGCACCCATAATTACCTTAGATGAACTTATTTTGATTTTATTTTGACATTGTCAAGGGTTTGAAATTACTAGGTTTAACTATCAATTTACACTCTTTTGCTTTACATAATCCCTCTTACCAATATAGATATACATACATTATATGTCATGATGTGTGTGTGTGTGTGTGTGTGTGTGTGTGTGTGTGTGTGTGTGTGTGTGTGTGCGCGTGTGTGTGTGTGTGTGTGTGTGTGTGTGTGTTTTATCATAATATTTTTATATATTAAATTGAGTAATATTATATATAATTTATATACATTATATAATATATTTTAATATTATTATTATGTTATATAATATATATGTTAGTATAATTAATAAATCAAATTAAAATATTATATATTTCAAAATAATATACTTATAATTTAAATTATATAATATGTAATATTATATTATATAATATATATCTTTAGTATATATTTTAATATAATCTATATAAATATCATTTTCATATATTAAATATATAACTTGCCTTCAATTTGAACCGACTACTCCTGAGGTGCATTTGCATTCATAAATAGGTGGGAGTCCCCAATGAATATGAATTTCAAATTTACTTTGAAAAATGGGATCCATATAATTTCAACACATTTTAAAGAGGAACAAAAATCGTCACATGTTTGAATAGATATATTATTATTCCTACATATTCTTAGTTTTTTTAACATATATTATAGAGTGATGACATATCATAATAGAGTAGGTTGTAGTGTCTGAAGCATTGACTATATTTGGTACTTTCATTTTTGTAGAACCTTATTTTTAGGTATTTAATCTTAATAGTGTTTAGTATTTTTTTACTCCATTTACAATGTCTAATTTATTTATGTTGACTTGGCCCTTTTATTCATTATTTAGAACTTTATGTTATGAAATATCTAAGATTCATATAGTCTACTTGGATTATTGTTACAAAATGGCTCAAATAATGAAATGATGGAGATTAGGGTTGTTCAATGCTTATTACTATTGATTATAATTAATTTCTTTATGTGTGGAAAATCAATAAGGACTAAAATGATGAATGTTAGGGTGATTCAATTTGACATTTTTTAATAATTATAATAAAAAAAACTTAGTAACTAATACATTTAATAGTTTCAAATTTGAAAAATTATAAATAATCACCCAAACCAACCAAAAGGACCAGCTTATAGCCTAACAAGGACCCATTTATGTCTAAATATTATTTCCACTTGGAATATGGTGAGATTATGGACCAAATAATTTAAATAGAATAATTATAACATTGATTAGTAATTAAATATATACATTTAATGTGTGAAATTTAATTAGATGTGGTGAAATTCACTTGACATCATTTACATGTTCATAGAGAATAATACTTTAGGATAATTAATATGGTTTATGTTCCTGTTAGATGTCAAAATTCTATTTGAGTAGCCTCATTGGTGGAAAGAATCCCTAATAGTCACATCAAATGAAATAAATCCTTGTTTATGTACTCTCCAAGCATGTTAAATTAATGTGACATTAATATGGTGTTATTTGAGCAATTAATATTGTATTAAGATGTCAATGTTGAATATCAAGATCATTTTAAATTAATGTGATAGAGATTAAAATGGTGACAGTCAAATGATTCATATTGTGTCAAGGTGTCAATGATAGTATGCTTTGTAATTTAATAAAGGGTTCATTCTTGACTAGAATGTCATTATTGAGGAGTGGAAATGTTACCTATTTTTTACATATAAATAGACTATAGACTATTTGTGTTTAAACATTAGTTTTATTATCCAATTGTAAAGGCTAAAACATCAAATTAAATGATAATAGACTTTGAAACAAATCTAGATTATTTGGGGATCGATATCAAAATACACATGGAGATAACCCTACAATAATGGTAGGGTTATTTTTCTTGCAATGAACCTCCAATCCATGGGATTAATGGCAAGTTTATTCTTTCAATGGATTTTAATTTATATTCAATAATTACTCTTTCAAGAAGTATACTTTTTCACATAAGAAAGACTCTTAATTTTAAGGAAATTGTGTAATAGTTATGACATCATTGTGGAGATGGATATTATACTATTGTAAAATTTGATGCTAAAAATATTTATGATGAAAATTATATTTTTAAGCCCAACATGGAAAATTTAAAGCATAACATGGAAAATTTGAAGCATGGAAAAAGAAAATTCTGCTATTATAAGTCTTGTGAATAGATTTAGCTATACAATTTTGCTATTGTAAAATCGGATCCTAAAAATTTTGATGATGAAAATAATATTTTGAAGCATAGCATGGAAAATTTGAATCCCAACATGGAAAATTTGAAGAATGAAAAATGGAAATTGTACTAATGTGGGTCTTTTGAATAATTGTAGTTGTACAAGTTTATGCAATTTTAGGTGAATTTAATATATGAAAATTTTGTGTTTTATTTTTATAAAAATTCCCTCTCGTATTTCATCTCTTCTTTCATATTTATTTAGTACATTTACAACACTATTGTTTGGTCTTGACTATCTCCATATTCTCAATCTTATGTTTTACTTAGTATTGTTTGTTGCTACCCACCTAGGCTTGCACATTTTTTTTATTTTCCATAAAGAGAAATCAAACTTGGGAGTAAGTTGACCTTCTAAAATTAAAAGAGGTTATAGAATTCAAATGGGTGTATAAGATAAAAACCACTCTCGGAGGCAAGATAGAGAGGCATAAAGTAAGACTAATTGTGAAGGGATAAAATCAAAGGCTCGAATGTGATTACAATGTAATGTTTGCACCTATATAAAGGGTGTAAATGATGAGGATAATCATATACATTGTTGTTCAACACAAATTTATAAATGAAGATGTGTAACAAAACACCAACACAAAATTTATAATAAATGGTCTTAAAAAGTATAAATAGAACTTTGAAAAGTATATGATGATTTTTTAAGACCATAAATCATGACCATAAAATAATAATGTCCTTCATGTATTTAAAAAGTTATTCTAGGTATGACCTCTTCAAAGTTTGCATATTATGAGACCTAGAGTGAAGATCTAATTTGGTAAAATAAATAGGTACATTTAATTCATCAAGTAATATTATCTTTGATGGTGTACTTTTTGATTTCTCTATATTCTAGGTATATCCTCTAAGTGTCATCCTTCTTATGGACCATGACCACTAGGGAGGAATATTTTCTTGCTAGGGCTTGATTATTTTAGCTTGAAGCCTATTTTATATCATATTTTAAATTTCCCTCTTATAATCATAGGGATACCTATTTTTAGTTTAATGGCATGATCATGTGCTCTTCTGGATGGATGTCCTTTTGGCATGGTACCAAAAATAGCATAATGGCCATATAACACTAGTTATAATTAAATATGGGTATACTTCTTGGTTGGTTTAAATTATATGGAAAATAGTCATATAATATTTAATTTATACCTTTTTTTATCATCTTCATCATCTAGTGAAAATTAACAAATTGTGTAGATTTAACCAATAAACCATGTAGTTCAAATGTTATACCTTCTAAATGAATGATCATGAATAGTTACTCAAAATTCATCTTAATTTTTTATAAAGTGGCAAACCATTGCAATCCAAAAAAAATGTTATCTCTATCCATGATAATAGAAAACATAAGATAATATAATAGGTAGTCTCCCATATCAGGGTTTATACTATGGAATTTATTAGAAAAATTGACTATACCCCCACCTGTAATTGTGATTTGAAACTCTAGATCTAGGTAAATGAAATGGCTTAAGTGAGTGGCCAACTTACTGTTGATGAATTTTTTTGTACTTATAGATTAAATAAATATAGTCAACTTTTAATTATTGAGGAAACCTACCACCTTAAAATTTTGAGGAGTACTAATACCTATAAGGGCATGATAGGAAATAATAGGTTGAGAATATTTAGATTCATCTTCATCTCCTTCTAGACATATACTTGAGGTATCATCATCTAATTCATCCTAATTGGTGAACTTAATGTAAGACATATTCTTTTTATCACATCTATGTCCTTTACTCAATTTTCTATCATAGCCAAAACATAACCCTTTTTCACACATCTCTTCATTTCATTGAGGGATCAATATTATAGTCTAAGGAAATGGTTTGAATAGGAAGTTAAATTGAATAACATTAATGAAAGGTCTTTGTTTGATCACATATTTTACCTCTATCATACATACCATTGGTATGGATTTAGATACTAAATTAAGACTAAACATGTGAACCACCATTTGGATTATATCTTCAAGGCTACTCAAGATGAGGTCAATCAAATTTACCTTTGTGATGTGATCCACACAAAAAGAAATATTTGGAATTGATGAATATAATCCTTCATATTCCCTATTTTACAAAATTTGTCTAGATAACTAAACTAGTTTTTTGAGACATTATTCCAATAGTAGAGCTTCATCTCCTTATAAAATACAAACTAGGTAACCTAAAGGCCCTTTTTTAATTTTGAGCTCACAACCATCTATACCAAATTAACTACATAGTGAAAATATATGTGACAAAGTCTAGAGCTTATGGTACTAAGTCACTAATGCATGTGACATTGCCTCATGTCGTTTAAAGATGAGTTGGTATCGAGGTTCCTACCAAATAAACATGAAAGGTATTACAAAGCCTTTTAAGGTTTCTCCTAGGATATAACTTAAAATAAAATTCCAATCATGTGCATGTTCAAGGTATATCCTAGGAGATAGCTTAGAATAAAATTCGAAACATGTGCATTTTTAAGGTATCTACTAAGAGAAACATTGAAAGAAAATTCCAATCATGTGCATGTTCAAGGTATCTACAAGGAGACCCTTTGAAATTAATATAATCCCATTCAAGGTATCCCCTATAAGATACCTTGAGGTAAAATTTCAGTCATGTGCATGCTTAAGGTGTCTACTAGGAGAACCCTTCAAAGTATCTCTTAGAAGATATATTTAAGGGCATTATGGTACCTTCAAGGGTACCTTGAAGGTATCTCCTAGGAGATACCTTTAAAATATGATTAAAATTACTCTTGAAGGTATTACAAGGTCCTTCAAGGTACTTCCTAGGAGATACCTTAAAATAAAATTCCAATCACATGAATTTTTAAGGTATCTACTAGGAGACCCATTGAAATTACTACAAGACCTTTTAGATTATCTCTTAGGAGATACCTTGAAGGGCCTTGTAGTACCTTCAATGGTACCCTAATGTATGTTTTATAGGTATCTTCTAGGATTTACCTTATATACTTAAAACATGCATTATGGTACGCTTGAAGGTAATAAAAATCCCTTCAAGGTATCTCTTCAAAGATACCTTGCAATAAAATTCCAATCATGTTCATGTTTGAGTAATGTTATCATAGTTTTCTAGAATTTATCCAAAACATACTAATTATAAGGATAACTTACGCAATAAGAAGAAAAAAAGAATCATAATAGCATGAGTGAATTTATAGAATCTTTAATTTTATACACAAAAAAAAATATAAATATAAACTAACATGCCATTAACAATTCTGGAACATAAACAACATAATACAATATAGAATAGGCTAAAATAAAATAGAGTAAACACTATGTGCTAGGCATACATTCAATAATATTTGGAGAACCATATTATAGATAGTATATTAATCTTTATCACACATAAAAATCATATTTTATTATATATATATATATATATATTAAACACTATGCACTAGGCATACATAAAATAATAATTGGAAAACCATATTAGAGATAGCATGTTAATCTTTATCACACATAAAAACCATATTTTATTATATCATAATATATATATATATATATATATATATCTGTGTGTGTATATATATATATATGTATATATATATATATCTATCTATATATATATATGTATATATATATATTTATATATGTATATATATATATACATACATGTGTGTATATATATATATATATATATACATATATATGTATATATATATATACATATATATATGGATATATATATATATATGTATATATATGCATATATATATATATATGTATATATATATATATATGTATATATATATATATATATATACATGTATATATATATATATATATGTATATATATATATACATGTATATATACATACATGTATATATATACATATATATATATATACATATATATATATATATACATATATATATATATATATATATATATATATATAGTAAACACTATGCACTAGGCATACATAAAATAATAATTGGAAAACCATATTAGAGATAGTATATTAATCTTTATCACACATAAAATAATATTTGGAAAACCATATTTTATTATATCATAATATATATATATATATATATATATATAGTAAACACTATGCACTAGGCATACATAAAATAATATTTGGAAAACCATATTAGAGATAGTATATTAATCTTTCTCATACATAAAAACCATATTTTATTATATCATAATATATATATATATATATATTTACATGGATCTATCTCTTCATATTCTAGATTTTTGGCATACAAAAAGAAAGAATCTTAGAATTCTTATATCTATCTTAGATAACAAGGCCAAAAACATCTAAAATATAATATCAATGATAAAATGATACCCTATTCATATGTGTCCATAAATTATAAACTTTTAATTTTTTGAGGCCCTACTCCACATCCAACACTTTCCCAAACATAAATAATTCTTTCATCCCAAAACAAACTCTAAACTTCGATCTCAACTAAAGCTAAAAAAGATTAAACTTTCACAGAAGTGAAAATAATTGATCTAGGTGCCACTTACTAATTTTACCTATTGTACACTACTTAGCATCCCTTTTAGGTTTTCAACTAAGTAGCATACTTACCTACTTCCATTTCTAGTTTTCCATAGACTAGCTTAACTAGGTGGTCATCTTGGTTAGGGGTTTTAAACCAACCTAGCCCCAATACTAATGCTTATGATTATGTTACAAAGTATAATTTTTCCTTAAATTACAAATCTTTAACTTTGTATTTACCTACTATAGAGGTCATGCCAAAGTTTGGCTAGGTAGTTGTGTAGGTTATGGCTTCTTAGACTATGCATTTATATCTAGATTTATCTTTTGTAAAATTGTTTAGATCTCCTATGATGGAACAAATTTAGGTTCTTCTATGATATGAATAATAGTTGGTTCAACCTGTGAGAGTTTATACTTGAGAATTTTATAATTAGCAAGTAATTCCCACACCATGGTAAGGAAAATGCATAGTTGAATCTAAATGGCCATCTGAATTTTCACATCTCCTTATTGATGACAAAGAAGGCTCTAGAATTTGACAACTTAAGCTGGATATACAACACAATATCTTCCAACTTGTCAATAGTAATGTGGGATTGAATAACCATAAATGTGGTGTGTATTGTCTCATTTTTCATGTCTTGGAGCTTATTCATCACAGTATCCCTAGCATCTAATAAATGTTAAAATTCATTCATCCATTTTACTCAAATAACCATTTGATCACTCATTACAGCTTTAGATTTATCTATCATTGTAAAATATGGTTTTGTAGAATCCAAGGATTTGTCAATCTATTACATCTAATCAAGCATTAGTTGGGATATCTTCTTATCCTGATGTGCATAACTATCCAAGACCTGTACATATTCTTCTAGTAGTTCACAAATTCCTTCTATTTTAGTGAAGATAGCCTACCCTTGGTTGTGTAGTTTATGTGTGCTCACCCAGTCTTTTATTATCCATGTCAACAACGTAGTGATATATGTATCCTTAGACATTACTTGATCACCAAGGACATGCATAACTAGAGAATGAGAAGTAGCATTGATGAACTTCCTAGCCTTAGCAATTTGATATTCAACTTGTGCTTTCTCTTTACTCAATCAAAAAATAATCTATTCCAATTCTAAAACCCTTTTCATAATGTATTATTATAATGTAGTTACTCCTTTAATTTTATTGGTAAATGGTAGTTGTAAAAAATCCAAAGATGTCTCTATAGAAATGGGAGCAAGTATGGTGGGTGTGGTTGTAACTATTGTAGGATCTGGCATAAATTAAGCCAATAAAAGGAAAACAAGTGGTGTGACAAGATGATGTGGTAGGGACATCCTAAAACCATTGGGAAGATACGTGAGACTTTGATAATGAAGTCTCTTATAGTGTACCTATTTGGGTTACATCCTTATGGTATGTTACATGTTCTATTTTTTCCTATTCCTTAGCTTCCTTTTCTTTTGTAGTCTATGACTAAAATTTAAATTTAGCCTAGGATATGGCTTCAACATGAATTTGGTATACCTCCACAGCTTTGTCTATAGCCACAATTTTGGCCTTAGTATATACATCAACCTTAGATTTTTCATCAGTTTCCACTTTAGCTTTGGTATCAACCTTAGAATTTTCTTTGGTAGCTTGTGCCTCTACCTCATGCTTGGTTTCCTTCTCCATCTAGTGATGTTCTTTGACATATTTATATCACACCTTTTTTTATATATTCTTTTATCTCTACACATCTTGTGCTTCTTGATCCTTTTGTTCTACCTTTTCATGCTCCCTTTTCTTATACTCCACTTATTTATTTATTTTTTGAGCCTTTACTTCCTTAGCTTATCTTTATGTAGCATCTACATCTTTTTCTCTCTTCCTTTTAGCCTCTACTTCCTCAGCTTTCTTTATCTCAGTTTGAGCTTCTTCATCTTTATTTTTCTAGACGTTAGCTTCTTCTAACTTCTTTTTATTTTCTTCATCCTTAAAATTTTGTGTCTTATTCCTATTACATAGCTTCTTATTACACACATTGGGATTCTTACACAACTAATTATTTTTTGGCAACTTTATTCTTTTTATTATTCTCTAGTTTTCTTTATTTCCTCTATTATTTATTTTTAGCCTCCTCCTCATGATATGGGGTAGCCTACACATTATCCATTTATTATGTTGGATATCAAACAATGGCATCTAGAGGTCCCTCCATTATATCTACATCATCTACCTCTTTATTAGATTATGATTGCTTTAACTATTTATATTCCATAACCACACTTTTGCACATTAAAATATTTCTAGATTCAGTCAGAGGGATAAGTGTATCCTTGTGTCTTTTATGCCCCTAGACTTCACTCAAAGGTCATTAATTATTATGGATGGATCTTTGAAAGATATTATATGCTATTTTATGGTGTTTTAAGTCTTATCCCAATGATGTGTATGTTTTTTGTGAAATAGAGGCAATAATGGGCTTCCTCACTCTGGTGGATGTATACTATGTGTAGATGATGAACTAGCTACTAGATCTATTTGGATAAAAAAATCCATTAAATTTGTGTTGAGATTATTATTGAGCTGTAATATCATAATAATATAGGGATAGGGTTATGTAATGTTGACCCAAAGGTCTCTACTTACCTTATTCGTAACTTGGAAAGTGCACACTACTTCCTAAAAAAAATAATTCCTTCTCATCCTCATTATTTTAGACCTCTTGGCTGATTTCTTCAATCATGAATTGAAGAACTTCCTATTCTTCAACCGCCGACTTTTTGAGGTTAAACTCACAACATATCCTTAGCATATGTGGGTTATCCAACTGAGACTTGGTTTGCTTTGATCTTTTTCTAGTTTTTGGTGTTGAGACTCTCTATATAAGTCCCTTTTGTTTGCCTTCTTTTACTATGGGGGGAGATGTGGAATATTGTGGTGAGGCCATTGGTTGTGCAGCTAGCTATGGCTATACTTTCTCTTGCTAAGGTTTCTTTGCACCTAGAGGGATGGTTTTAATAGGATGCATTGACCTCATTAACTAGGGGTATCTACCTCCATACTTCACTTCTACTTTAACCATTATAATGAAAAATGGCATTGGATTCATAGTTGGCATAGCCAACTCATGAAACTTGATTTGAATACCATTGTATAACTTAGTTACTGATGCATTCTACTAAAAATATTGAAGAATAACCTATGGAATATGAGGGTACATCCTGATCAATGTTAGAGCCTCAAGACACCATGTGTTAAATTACCCTAGTTGCTCATAATATTGCCCTATCTTAGTCTAAGTGATGCCTGTAAGGGTAGTAGTAGGCCAAAAGTCTATAGTAACATTAACATGGCCTAGCAAGGACTTCCATTGGGTGAAGCATAATAACAAAACCAAACACTAATATTGGAAATTTTGTGATCTAATTAAAAGTACCTTATTGATATTACTAGTAAGCTCAAATGCAAAAAAACTTAGCCAATTTAAGTTATCATTTAGGTGTATCATGTAATACACAATTTCAATTATCTTTTTGTTATTTACTTGGCTTGTTTTAATCTCTACCAAAACCTATTTCTTATACACTAAAAAATACACACTATAATTTCCTTAATGGAGTCAATTAGTGTTCCTTTACTTTCCCTAGTTGGGAACTTCTCCCAACATCTAAATGAATTGGTAGTGTAATGAAATTGTATGGAAATAAGTATTTTCCATGATTTCAGATCCTTGTGGCTCTCACCATGTTTTTAAAATTGATCTAGATGATAATATCTTTGTACAAATGAATATCCCCCTAGTTATATCTACTTAACAAGGTATGTGTGATCTCATCCAATTGATTAAATGTAGGTAACTTGATTATCCTCTCTAAATCATAACCCTAAAGTGGATGTTTAATTGTAAGATATACTACTTGTTCACTTGGTTGTGTTGATGGGGTGAAGAGAGTAACTTAAGACATTTCCACAAAGTCAAAGAGATCTAGGTAGTTTTATCTAGTTTGTCAAATACCTAGTCCAATCCCCATTTCTACCTTCTACATATCTATGAGTGGGATCAACAACATGCTCCTATCTATAACCATACTTGTAATCTTCATTATTTTATTGACTTTTTCTACCAAAATTTGGGTCTTGATTTTTGTACATGAGAGTATATTAAGAGAAGATAGTAGAATACTCTTATTTTCCAAAGTTTGTAATGTTTTATAGTTGTTAATCCCCTTAGTTTTATAGTTTTGACATAAAAGTGTATCTTACCAACCTATTTAAATTCACTAACTACCTAAACATGATTTTTCTTACTCATCTTCAATATTTTGGATTTAATAGTGACCTTTCTATTTCCCAAATATTTAATTTACCCTATAGCGTGTGTTTGATGTGACCCTATGTCACTTCATGTAGCCACTCTATTTAATGAATCCATTTTTTATGTCCCAAATTGATTTACCTTGAACAAGATGCAATGTTTTGAAATTCCATGTCATTAATTTTCTTATATGACCATTAGTAATCTGTATACCATACTTATCATCTCCACTTTCCTAGACTTAATTGAGTTTGATGTAGTTGATTGATTATCTATCACTAGAATGTGAACACACCCTATGATTATAGCCTCTTCTTAGATGTTAAAATGTGATATTAAAGGTGATAAGGCTTAAGCCTAAAACCATATATATGTCCTAGCAATATGGTTACCTTTAAAGATTTTAGCACAGTGGTACCCTATTATATGACTTCTTTAATAATGTAGGGTCCTTTCCATCTAGTGTGCATCTTCCCTATAAATTCTTTGAACTTTTTATTTTATAATAACACTACCTTTTTTGAAATAAATTCTTTATATGTCAAGTTGTGATCATGACATTCCTTTTGAATCAATGATCAAACCTTGAACAAAATGGATAATTAGTGTTCAAACAAGTCTTAAAATAATAAATACACCATTAATGAATATAAATTGTATTTCCACTAAAAGTGTTTTGTTTATTATTTCATAATAGCTCTACACATTAATCTTATAGCCATAACTCGACTATCCCCCACATGCCATGATTATATCAAATCCATTGAAATAACATTTACAATCAACATTGATGGTGTTACAATGACCTTCAAGGTATCCCCTAAGAGATACATTGAAATAAAATTCCAATCATGTGCATATTTAAGGTATCTACTAATAAAATCCTTGAAGGTACTACATGATCCTCCAAGGTATCTCTTAAAAGATACCTCGAAAGGAATTGTATTACCTTCAAGGGTATATTAAAAGTGTCTCCTAGGAAATACATTTCAAACATGCATAAGGTTACCCTTGAAGGTATTACAAGGCCCTTCAAGGTATCTCCTAGGAGATACCTTGAAAGAAAATTCCAATCATGTACATGTTCAAGGTATCTACTAGGAGACCCTTTTAAGGTACTACAAGGCTCTTCAAGGTATCTCCTAGGAGATACCTTAAAATAAAATTCCAATCATATGCATGTTTAATGTATCTATTAAGAGAACCATTGAAGTGTGTTGTATTACCTTCAAAGGTATATTAAAGGTATCTCCTAGGTGATACCTCTCAAACATGCATAAGGGTACCCTTGAAGGCATTACAACTCACTTCAAGGTATCTCCTAAATTCTAAATTATATTAAAAAGATCTTATTCCATAAATAGTCATTAAGATCTATCAACAAGAATTTATATGACACATTCTTCATTAACATCACTTAAGTAACTCATAAAAAAACTTTTAAAACTGCTATTACATATATCAAATAGCTAAGTTACTATATTAGTGACAATAAATAGAATAGAGCACCACACAATATAAACTTGTAGAATAACTTGAAAGATTTTTTTATCTATATTTATTGTCAAAATTTCTCTTCTTTGATTAAGAAGGGTGATACACTTTTCATAGGCTTGGGATGGGGACCTAATCATCTCTCAAAAAAAAAATTAAGTAAAAATAAACATCTTTTTAGAGACAAAAAATTATAATAGGAAGGATTCCCAACCAAGTCTTGTGGTTATCAGAGGGGATACTTATGAGGTGGTGGTTGTAAATGGTGGCACTTGTGTACTAGTGACTACTATAGATATTTTATTTGAAAATGAAATCATTGACACTATAGTTAAATTTATCGTCATAGTGTGGGATGCCATTAATGGGGACATTAAAACTATAATATGAGTAGTAGTTGGAGCAATAGTTACAAATACAATTATTGATAGGGTGACCATAGATGTCATGGATTACTTTCTTGATTAAATTTGGAGGTAGAGAGTATGCCTAGACTAAAAGTCAATTTACACTAACTTGAAGTCAAATATGGGTCATTTGAAAAGTTGATGAATCTTATCCATAAACTTTATATGTATCTTTAATAATTCCCTAAGATCTATGTAAAGGGTTTCTATACTATGAACCCTGCTTTTAGTAAAACTCACTAGTAGTTGCACTTCATCAACTACTCTATAGATAGTTCCCATAACCTTACTCTAAAACTATTGGTATCTATGAAAAGAAGGTATTCAAAAATAGATCCATGTACTAAATCTCTATATGGAGTTACTACATTATTGATCCTTATTTCTCCCAAAATATCCATAGCTTGCTTCTCATGACTGATCAACTATATGACCAAGGGTTTCATGTCTTAGTGTCATTCAAGTAAGGTGTCTCTCATGGTAGATATTTAGTTATGTGTACAAGTAACATCAGGGGATGATATTTAGTTTAGATGGGAATACTCTTTTTTCCTAGTTGTTTTAATAAAAAGATGATTTTATCCTCCATTTTATTCATCTTCTCTACCTCTGGATATACATATCCCCATCAAGGTTGTAATTCCCCTTTTGTGGCTTTGATTAATTAGATGATAATGTATAGATTATTAACCACCCCCTATACATTATCAATGATGTCCACTAGGGGTTGTATGGTGGTTCTTATTTATAATTTTTTGATTACTTAATCGTATCCTTTAAACATTTCCTTGATCACCCCTTGTATAATCTATAAAAGTATAGGGGTCCTCCTAAGGTAGAGTGCTCACATCAGATGGATGTACTTTTTTACTTTTAGATAGAGATAAGATATATTGCATTTTTTTCTAATTTTATCTTCAACCCTTTTTCCACGAGGGTATTTCTTTTGACCCTCCTCATGGGCTTCATCTCCTTGTTAAAATGTAAATTGACCACTGGTTGGTTAATGACTACCAAGTGTCACCTACCCTCTTTTACATGTTACAAATTTTATATCCATTCTAATATGTTAAATATTATTGAATTATCAATGGGATTTGTAGGCTCTTATATAGTGAAGGATTGAGTCTTGTTTAGAGGGATCATGGGCTTAGGGGAAAAGTGTCCTATTTGTGGAAAAAGTGAGATTAATGACCTCCAACTAGTGATATTTTTAGGGGGAATTATATCAATAACAAGCTTGCCCTTTCCCATCTCATTTTAGGTTGCCACCATATAATTATATGCATGATTATACTAGGTTATTGACATTCCCATTTGGGTGGATGCTTGAGATGGGGAAATAAGTGATGCAAAAATGGAGGTCGAGACTAGGCTCTCAAATGGGACTCATTTGTACAATTGGGGAGGGTTAGTTATACTAAAGTATAAGTATGTGGAGGGAGTACTCAAGAAAATTTCTAAGTAATTAGTGGCTAAGGAAAATGTTATCCCAATTCTAGTGGTAGTGGGTGAATTATGGAGTGGAATAGCCTAAATATCATTTAAAGAATTTAAATAATGAGAGGGAGTTACAATATCAGTTACCACTACTATAGAAATTATAGAATCTAAGAACAAGGAATAGTGGGTTAAAGTACTTACATGTTACATATAAGGAAATGGAGGAAATATTTTATTAGTTGTCATTATTTTTTTTGAGGATGAAGGACCTAGAGACACTCTCACTTATTGTCCACTTGTGAAAGCTAAGGGTCTTAAATCTGCTTCATCCTTGGTGTCTCCCTTTTTTAGAAGTATCTTGGTGGAAACTGAACTAGTCACCAAAATATATGTATCCCCTATTTATACCTCTTCTTATTTAATCTATTCATCCTCATGATCACTCTCAATAGTCTCACTGATGGATATTGGGAATGATATCTCAGATTCACCTTCTCATTCTCCTTCATTTGAGGGAAATTTATTTAGTTCCTCATCACTATCCAATACCTATAGGGATTATATTATTTTATAACCCTTCCTTCCCTTCAAACCTCCCCTTGATCCCTCATTAGGTGCCTCTTGGATAGGTGTATACTATGGTGATTTCAAAAGAGTCTTGGGTTTCCTTTATATACAATAGGCTCCATGGTGGGTGTGGAAGTTTGTGTAGAGGAAGTTGAGTAGAAAATGATAAAACAAGTGTGATATTGGGTGTAGATGAGGGCATAGTGGATGGATGTAAACCAGTAGCTAAGGTGAGGAAAGAATGAAGAGTAACTTCTTGCACTATGGTGAGTGAAGAAAAGGGAGACAAAGAAAAGGCTCAACTGGTACCCATAATGGTGGTTACTACATGAATTAGAGGTGAATGTGGGAGAGAATAATTGACTAAGGAGAGGAAGGATTACAAAATTCTTGAACTATGGTGAGTGGAGGAAAAAATAAAATAGGGAAAACTCCACCACTACCCATGACATTTGTCTTTCCTTGTGCCACATAAGTTGAATAAAGGATCATTTCCATTACAATAGTTGCTAAAATTGAAATGGAGGGTGGCAAGGCATGAGGAAATGCTTAAGAGGGTGCCTACTCTTGTGTTCCCATTTATGAAAGGGCCCCTTTGAGGGTTTCTAAAACCTAGTGCTCATATTCAACATTCTTGGTCTAGCCACCACCATTGACATGATGAGCTTCTTCATCCTAATATGGACCTATGCATTATTTAGGGCATTTATAAAAACCTCATCATGATAAGTGTAGATGTGCCCATAGTTAATATTTACCATTCTTACACATCCTTTTAGGTGTTTTATCATGTTCTCCCTAGGGTCCCATTCTCTCTAGGGTGCCCCCTTGAAATCATAATGGGTTTAGGTTTTTCCCACGAGCTGGAAGTGTCCCCTTTTAGTGTATTAAATCCTCCTAATACAAAGGGGAGTTGGGAGCATAGATCCCTACCTCTTATTTATTAGCTAAACATCCATTGAGTTAGCCAATTGGCCAAGAATTTCTTGATTTACAACTTTGTCTATGACCAACCTAGGTAGATAAATAGGGTAGGATCTAGTGCCATCTATCTTAATTATGGTGTAATATAAATAGAGACAATAATACCATATCTTGCCTATGATATTCCTAATTTGATCTTAGATTGTGGGCATATCTTTGTCATAGATGGCTTAGTATACCATTGGGTAAAAGGTATTAGTAATCTTGGTCATGTTCCTCCTAAAACTATAAATGTGGAGGATGTTGAAACTTTCACATATCCTACTCTTAGGGTACTCATTTAAAGGCTATCAAGGCTCATCAAAAGATGCATGGATGGTTATGGTTATAGTGTCCATCACATAGGACATCATATAAAAGTTTTGATATAAGGAGTTGTTTACATTGGATATTATGATGATGATTTTAGAACTGATGATTCCCTATGGCAATTATCCTTTTGGACATGAGAATAAGGTCAAGTAAGGGAATCCACACCTCATTAACATAATTCATCTTAGGGAAACTATAGATTATTTTTAATAGGACCATGTAAATTATAACTCAATATAAAAAAAAATTGGCTATGGGGATAGCATAAATAAGGCCTCTAATTAAAAAAGTATTGGGGTCATGGGACCTGTTGATGCTTAGAATTACACTATTTTCCAACACCAACAATAGAAAGTTTTAGGAAGGTGGGACTTGTGACCTAAAATGACCTCCAGATATTAAAGAAGCTGGCTCTTCTTTATCTCAAAAGTATTTTGAGTAAAAAGGATATAAATTAAACATAAAACACTAATGCACTGAAAGAAAATATAACTATGGTGATGTGCCTAAGTTTAATTCAATCCTTAATACTAAGAACAATGAAGCTATATTTAGGATTCAATTACATTAAAGAGAAGATAATGCATGATCAATGTAAAATATGAAAATAATAGAATTAAAGCCTCACAACTTAGACTATTTTCATAGTAACACAAAAAATATCAACAAAGGCATAAAACTTAGTCTTCTTATTAATTTTCTAGTCACATAAAAGGCACAAATACATGCACAATTATACAAACTTTCTTAAATCAAGAAAATAAAACAAAGGCAAATGATATTCCTAGCCACAGCTAGAAAGTCTAAAACTTATTGATAATAATCTCTTGTAGAAAATTTTCTCTATCTTTTAATGATCCCTTCTAATGATCTCTACACCCATATTTATAGCATTGGACTAGCTCTACATTGCCCGCATGTTCCCAACCCAACGGTCTAACTAAACTCTAATTGAATTGGAAGTGTTTAAAAAAAGATATTCTTTAGATCTAAAACATTTAGTCTCCTACATGATCAAATCCTAATGGCCTAACTGAATTTTAACTGAACTAGAAGTGTCTAACAAAAGATACTCTTTGGATTTGAAATGTTTAGTCTCCCTACAAGTTCATTGCCTGAATTAGACACACGTGACAATTTTTGCTATGAAATAGATGAGGACACTTGGTGTGTTTCACTTACTCACTTAAAAACCATCTCATTAGTTAGGAGACACCAAAAAATGACACTTGGTAACCTCCACAGCACTTACAAAAAACACATGGAACTTTCTGTTGCATTAGACTCTTTACCATGTATTTATATTGGGAATGCTCCATCTTTGACATCTATCATAGTTTTTTGCTCTGAAAAATCTATAAACTTAGAGAAAATGGGACCCAAAACACTTCTTTTCCAAGCAGCTTCAAAAGGGGAATTGGGGCAAGTGTCACTTTCCATGTATCTTTAACAAGGGACACGTGGCGGCCTCCGCTTGTCTATAAAAGCTTTTAGATACTTTTTGAGATTCCTGTAGAAGGTGACACATGGTGGTCTCTGTTAAGCTTTAGCTACACTTTATAAACATTTGGGACTCATTTTAGATTCATACAGATGGTGATACTTGGTGGCTTCCACTAAATTTAGAAACAAAACCCGCATCCCACCACAGTCTTTACTTAATAATGAAACAAAATGAAGAAACTATAGATTTTGACACTTGGCATCTTCCACTGAGCTTTAGCTAGGGACACATGGTGGCTTTTTATACTTTTATAAAAATATATTGAAACCTTCCATAGTTTCTACTTGGTTCCCTCTTCGTACACTAAAAAAAGCCTATCAAAAGAAGCTTTTGAAACTCATAAGAAACTTCAAACGTGGATGCCAACAATTGTCATGTTCCATTGGATTATAATATGACATGTGGCACATTACATGCAACTTATAGAAATTATAAAATGTGTCCCAGCTAATGACACGTGGCAGCTTCCACTCGACTTTGATACTTATACAAACTTTAGGCAAAAATGAAAATCATGCTCGTGCTCTGTGTCAAAAACTTCACTGCCTCAAAATTGAAACGTGCAAGGACAAAACTTAGAACACACAATTGAAACTCAAAAAATAAAATGTAGAGTATTTTACTCTACAGTTCTTGGTGACCCTGAGGAATTTTTATCCTACTAAAAAATAATCCAAAAAATGCATAAAAATGTGACAAAAATCACAACTTTAGTAAGTCTATCTAATAAACAGACCATTTAGCATCAAATAATCCCTACTTATTTTACAATTCATGGAAGGCTAAATCAAGGTTGATGATATAATTATGTGAAAAACTCTACAAAATATGAACTATAGCCTTCAATTGAAATTCAATTTGGGACATGGGAATCAAGACAACTTCCACTTCTAGCACTGATGAATCATCTGTTAAACCCTAGAAAAATGACTAATCACTTTGCCTGGCTAACAACAAAGGTTTAATCTCATCAACCATCAACACCATGTTACTATTAAGAAAAGGGGAGGGAAGACCCAATTTGACCAAATATTCAATATGTTACTTCATGTATTTGATTCCCTCTTTCACCACATCTAAAAGCTCTTTGTAATTGATTGTTGCAGAGTTGCAATTGAGAACTTCATTCACCCTTTTTGTAGCAATCATTTTGTCACTAATCCCTGCTACTAATAACATTCTAATAGTTGCATCATATAATTTTTATAATAACATTTGAGAATCAAACACTCTCAAAGAGACAGTGGACAGAGTGGCTTCAACTAAAGTCTCCAACTATTTGCATAATTTCTATGCATTTAATAGAAAGGTTAGAGAGGGTCTGAGCTAAGTAATCTCCTCAAAGATTCTTTTCCATATTGATACATAAAGCTCCTTAACCAAATTTGAAAACCCTAAATTCTTTATCCTATTAGCCTACTCAAGTGTCAATTATTCTGTTATTTGTTGCTCAACTTGATGTTGGGCTTGTATGGTAGTGGTATTGTTCTACTCATTTAGTAGATTTTGCTAGAACTGAGCAACTTGTTACAGGTTTTCTTCACATTTTTCTTGTAATGTTGCCTTTTCCCACCTTAGGGCTGTCACTACAGCTTTTTCCTATGTCAGATCTTCTTTCAAAGAATCATTTTGGGCCTGAATATCTTGGCAAATCTAAAAATAAATAGTATCTTGCAATTATTTGTTGAGACTCTCTATTTCATTATTCTTAGTTTTGATCTCTGTAGTCAAATGACTATAGTTTGCTTTCTCTCAAGCTAAATCAGCCTCCACCTTCTATAGCTTCTTTGATAATTTTAAACAATTAGTAGCTATAGTAGAAGTTAATTTATGTAGCAGCTCAACCCTATCTTGTGGACTGAAAAGTGACATATCTATAGCCACTGCATTCATGGTATAATCTTCAGGCTACATCTACTCATTTTTCTTGACTACATTAGGTGACAAATGGGTCACCATTAGTTGCTACTGAATTGGGTCAAATTATGACCTCATATGTGGTGTATCCAAATCTTTATTATCTTTCATCTTATTTTTCTCCATCCAAGCTTCTCTAGCCTTCTTAGCAGTATCTTCTTGAGTTTAGAAGGTAGAAAGAGAGGCAATGTGCCCACCTGCAAAAGCATAACCCTATGGTAAGCCATAGGGAATAGCCAAATGTTGGCTAGGGGGAATATGAGGAGGTACTCTCTTTAGGATAGAGGAGGAAAAATGAGGTAATGATGTGGCCTAAGTATGAATAGGTGGGGCAAAATGAGAAATGGGCACAATAGAGGTGACAAGGTATATTATTTGTCTAGATGGGATTGTCACCCCTATATAAGAAGAGAGAGATTGAGAAGAGGAAGGAGAAACAACATGTACCTATGGATCAACCAATGTACTCAGTGGTTGGTGTTGTGAGGGTTCTACCCCTCCTCTAAATCAAGCTAAAGCTTTAGCCTCTTATGTTTCCTTAGCATTTCATCTTTTGACTGTGCTTCCTTCTCTTTAACATTTACCACTATTACTACTGGTGATTGTACAAAACTGGGAACCCCAAAGTCTAATACTGTAGGAGAAGTTTTTGGTGGTGATAATACCACACTCTTTTGTTTTTTAATGGCACTGAGAGAATAGGGCCAGATAGTTATAGTGACTATAGGTGAGGTTTATCCTGGGGCCTACACTGTATTAGGGCTAGAGACCAGAGATAGATGACATTCATCCTAGATTTCTTCCCATTTCTCATCTGAATCGACATTTCCAAAAGAGTGAGTTATCTCACAAATCTCCTGCCTATACTTCTAATAGGATTCTATTTTCTTAGATTTCTAGTCTTTGTTCTTTAATGCCCTTCTTAAACTAGAAGTCATTTTAATTTTAGGATCAAAATACTTTTGCTTAATAGAAAAAATCTCCCATGGCCTGACCTCCTAAAGGGGAAAATATATCAATTCTACATATAAATCAGTAATATCTTCCTGAGGGTTTCTTCTATTTTCCCAAAAAAGACAGCCCTCATGCACAACTCTAGTAGAAACCTTGTTATTATTGCCCCATGAAGTTATGAAACCATTTAGGTCATATCCCCATTTATCTTCAAATAGAAAGAAACCCAAGAAGGCTAGCTTTCTCAACAACACATGCATAGCATCTAGGACTTCTAGGGCCATGTTGTTCATTACCCATAGAATATCATACATTTTCTTCCTTTTCTTCCCAGTGCCATATTCATTATCCACCACAGACACTTGCTGAGTGACCTCTAAGAATGAAAATCTAAGGGATAAATCTTAGGTAGTAACATTGGTTCTCCACTAAAACCATGGACTCTAATAATAGTATGATGGGATCCAAAAAAGTAATCACAAGGAATAGTGTAATTTGTCATAAGGCCTAAGACACTTGGAGTCAATCTATTTTCAATCAGCTTTGGGCTTAGGTGAAAAAAGGTAGGGGCAACAAAAAATTCCCAAAATTTGTATGAGTCACTTCTTTTGGACAAGATATGTGTCCTTGCAGACACAAGAATGGTCCTATTATGACCAAAGCTTGGTTCATACATATTTAGATGCATGTATTGGGAAAAAATGTTGGAGTTTTGATACAACATGAGGTGAAATAGATAAGAAGAATACCTAAAAGCCCCTTTAGATTTAAAATGGGTGAGCTAGTCAACCATTGAATATGCAATCTACTCAGAGAAATCTAGCCGATACTCTTGAGACTCGTCTACAATTTTTAACTTGAAGAGAATGGCCATTTGTTCTTCATAGACAATTATATCTTCTTTCATTCCAAAAATGAATGCCATCATGGAAAGTGCTTCTTGACTAGCTTATGTAAATTGTGCCCTTCCTGTCAGTAGTGCTGGCACAGTGGTATCATCTTCCCCTAATTGCAACTCTGATCTCAAAAACCTCAATTGATTATTGATGTTTGCCCACATTTTTTGCATTCTGGTAATGGTGGGAAACATGGTTGTCTTGTCATGATGCAAGGCCAACATGTCCCTAATGGCCTTTGGTGTAATTTATACCATGAATGAACCCTATTGTATGGTATTTGAGGGTGCATGAAACAATTCAATGCATATTTCAACCAAATCAGGGCACAGATGCACACCTGGGATAACAAATTGTGCCAGTTGGGAAGTCCATATCCTTATTGTGAATGTTATGTATTGTCTAGCCTTGGCCCTCTAAATACACCTTTGATGTGCCACTTCTCTTAGATCTTTGCCATAATTTTTAAGGATTGGGTCCATGATTCTGTCTACAAAGTCTTTCACCTTTGTTGGGTCATTTACATAACCAACTTTAGGAACTCTAGTCCGTGGATGGGTCTTTAAGGGTTGTGCAGGGGCTAAAGCATATGATTTGCTTGTGAGAAGCTTCTCAATGGATTCTTAAAACCCAAACCCCTATTTTGAATATTGTGCCTCCTCCATATCTATGTATATACTAGAATCAATGAACTTATGTAATAAGTATGGAGCTTTACAATAGGGAAGCACTTTCACTAAGCAGGTTTTGCTATGAATTAAAATTTGCAAATAACAAGGATTTTCAAGAAAACGTAGGAATGTTTGAGGCACTATTAAGATTTAACTCTTGTTATGTTGTATTTAATGACCCACCAAGTCTCAAAAATGGCATTAAAATTGGATAATTATTACTAAATCTTATTAAATCTTCATAGGACAGCGAATCAGACATGTCATGAAAGTGGCTGCATAAGGGTACTTTGGGGAATGTTGGAGATTTGAGAGAGATTTAATGTGTCAATAGTTTTGAAAATTTTGAAAAAAAAAACTCTTAGCCATGGCCACGTGTTCAAAGAACACTTATTTAAAATAAAGGGCGGGAAAGAAAAATGGGAAAATAAAGTAACAAGGAAAGGGAAACTATCTAGCTATAATACATGAGAGACACAACTTAACTAAAATGTTTCAGGTAGATCCCATTCACAAGAATCTCTTCTAGTTCTCCCTCCATTGTTTTGAGCTCAAAATAATTTTTTTGTTTACATGCATGAATTTTATAGGGTCTAGTCCACAATGCTTCAAATTTAGTATGTTGACCCGACTTGGTAGCTCTTGCATCCCATTTCAAAATAACTGAGCCTACTTCAAAATGGGGATTTGAAGTCCTCCTATCGAAGTATTCTTTGATTATTTTTTGATGCTTCATTAATGAATCATATGATGCATCCCTCTTTTATTGAACTTCTTAGAGTTCAGCAAGTCTGACCTACATGGGGCCATTTTCCTCAATTTCAATTTGTTTTAATAGCTGGAGGGTAAGAATCTCTAAGCTTAGGGGTATTATAGTAGGCTTACCGTAGACCAATTCATATGGGGACATTTTTATCACCTACTTAGGCATATTCTATCAGCCCACAGTGCTATATTAAGTACTTTATGCCACTCTTTGTGATGATCAACCCCTATTCTCTTAATAAGTCTAATCAGGTTCTTGTTGGTTGATTCTACCAAACCATTACCCTGAGGGTAATAATTCAAGGAAGTTTTCAAATAGATTTCATGCTTTAGTGCAAATTCAGATACTTTAGACCCTAAAAATGATTTAGAATTATCTAAAATTATGGTATGAGGAGGCCCAAAGTGAGTAGTGATACTCCCTAGAAAGTCTAGGATCACATTTTTTGTTGCTTCTTTGAGTGGCACTACCTCACTCCATTTGGTGAAATAATCGATGGCAGTGAGAATACATTTGTACCCCATACTCGACATGGGATTGATCATTCTAATGAAATCAAGACCCTATTAAGTAAAAGGTTCATCAATAATTATAGGACTAAGAGGCATTACTACATTCCTTCTCATCCCCACATAATATTGACAAGATTTGCACTTTTTTACAAGTTGATAATAGTCTGTAAATAAATTGGGCTAGAAATAACCTACCTAAGTTATCTTTATAGCTGTGGTTCTTGTAGAAAAATTTCCACCTGAGACTCCATGGTGCATCTCATGTAGTATTTTCTTAGCCTTGTCTTTCTCTATGCATATTAAAAGTATGTCATTAGTATTTCTTCTGAAAAGAACTTGGTCAATTAAAACAAAATGGACTCCTTGCTACCTATAGTATCTCCTCTTGTTCTCAGAGATCTCTTTTGGGAAAATCCCATGTTTCATAAAATGGATCTTCTTTGAGACCCAAGAGTTTTGATCAACTTTTTGTATCTTTAATACACTTTCCTTTTCTATTTCTTTAGGCATCATCTTTTCCATATTTTGAGTCATGTATTGGCACAACCCCCTACCTTTGACTAGCTTAGTGGGTCTGACCTCTACATCATACTCAGGGATCTTTGTTATCTAGTTTGCTCTTTTTTAAATAATTTCACCCTCCATAATGTATTCGTTGACACTAGGATGAGCCATAAGTATCAGAATCTTACTTCTTGTCACCATATGCCTAAATTTTTTATGGATTTTACCATAGCATATGCCTATTTCTCAACAAAGTTGTATCTTGTTTCATACTCCCTAAGAGTCCTTGAGAAAAAGGCTATTGGGTGTTCTCCCTCTTGTTGATCATCTTTCTGTGTTATGATAGCAACAACACTAAACTCTCCTCCATAAACATACATTATAAAAGACTTAGAAAAGTCTAGGTTAATAAGTACTGGGGCTATTGAAATTTATTTCTTAACCTCTTCAAAAGCTTGTCTTCCTTTTGTAGTCCACTTGAACACCAGGTCTTTCTTCAACAAGATACTGGTCTCATTAGGCCTACAAAGTCTGATATGAACTGACTGACAAAATTAATCTTCCCTAAAAAGGACTGAATTGCTTTCTTATTTATTGGTAGGGGCAAGTTCATTATGGCCGCAACTCTCTCTGGATCTATAGAGACTCCTTCTTTAGATAATATATGTCCCAATAGTTTACCTTAAGGTACTACAAAGATACACTTCTTGGGATTTAGGGATATTCCAAATTCTTGACACTTCTTAAAAAGAAATTTTAGATGATCAAAATGATCAACAACATTCCTAGAAAAAATAGTGATATCATCAAGATAAATTAAGATGATTTTATTTATGAGTTCCCCAAATTCTAGATTCATAGTTCTTTGAAAAGTGGCTCCAGTATATGATAGGCCAAATGGCATCTTGGCATATGCAAATGTTCCCCATTTAGTAGTAAATGCAATCTTTTGTTGGTCTTCATCAGCCAACCAAATTTGATTGTATCTAGAGAAACCATCTAGTAAGGAAAATCTCTCTGATCTAGCCATAGTCTATTACATTTATTCCATAGAGGGTAGGGGATAGTGATCTTTTAGAGATTCTTTATTTAGGTCTCTGAAATCCACACAAAGCCTTATGTCACCATTATTTTTCTTGACTTGTACTAGATTGGATACCCAAGTTGAGTGTTTGATTGGAAAAATTATTTTAAAATCTAAGAGTTTCTACAACTCATCCACCATTAGAGGTTCAATCCTTGGATTCACTGGCCTCTATTTCTATCTAACTGGTTTAGATCCTTTAGTCAGTTCTAATGTGTGATGAATGATGTCTCTGTTATATCCATGAAGGTCCTCATAGGTCTAGGCTATTACTCTGTCATACCATTTACACAAGTAAATTAGTCTTTCCCTTTCCTCTTGAGTCGTGGAATTTCCAATCTTTAGTTTTCTCCCTCCACTCACTTCTATCTCAGAATAATCTAATTTATTTACTTGAAACCTTTTCTTTTCTAGGCTTACATCTTCTGGATCAAATATGTTTTCTAAAGCACTCAAGACTTTGGGAAGCTTATTGGTCTTTAATTGAATAACTTGGTCTCCATATGCTTCTTCAATTTTAGGTTGTAATTGATCAGCAAATTCCCTTGATTGTTGCAAGAATGAGAGTACTTGAGAATCATTTTCAAAGACTTGCTAATTTTCATCATTGTCTGGGATATTTGGCCTTACAATAACTTTAACTGACTCATTGTTGACTAATAGACTAGTTGTTAGATCAAACTATGAGCCAATCTGTGCCATCCTATCAGCTTCAAAATTTTGGGTTCTAGAAACTACTTCAATATTGAAAGCTTCAAAGTCTTCTATTAAGTCCCAAATTCTATGGCTATAGGATCTCAGCATTACATTTTTGGCTATTGCCTTGTCTCTAATTTATTTCACCACTAATTCTGAATCTCCTTTTACTATCAAATTCTTTACTCCCTTTTTCCTGGCTAACATGAGCCCATATACTAAGGATTCATACTCAACATCATTATTAGTATAGGCAAATTGGAAATGGATATCTCTTAAAATTTTCTCACCATTTGGAGCAACAAGACAAATTCCTGCTCCAACACCATTTTTACTTCTAGCCCCATCAAAATTTTAAGTCCAAATTTCTGAATCCTTTTCAGATTCTTGAGTCTTTGGCATCTCTTCGCTTAAAACATTTGGGATTTCATGATCTTCATCAAATATGACATAAGTGCCTAGACTAGTAGAGTCATAATTTCCATATGGGTCGCTTTGCATCATAGCTAACAAATGGTTATTTTTCTCTTCTTGGTCATGTTCAGTCCAGTCACCTAACTCTTCAACAAAGACCCTTTCTTCCTTATTCAGCATAGCATGAGTTGCCTCTAATTTTGGGGTTGTTTCATTGGTGATGTGATCTTTAGATAGTGGCTCATATAGTATTTTCATTTTTAAACCATATTTGGTTTTTAGGATGAGGTGAGACCAATCAAGTGACCCTCCTAACTTGGCTATGAAATCTCTGGATAAACATAGACCAAATACAAGGGGTATATCTATGACTACCACATCTTGATTTACAATTATATTAGGGAAAGTATATAATTGTAATGGGAGTTGTTTGATTTTCTATATTATTTGCTATAATTTCCCATCCATCTTCATAATTCCTCTAGTAAGTGGCTCATACTTTATTTTTAAAGCATTTGCTATTTGCTTAGGCATTACTGTAGTATTGTCACCTGAGTCTATCATTGCATTATGTAATAGTTTCTTTCCAACTATCAAAGTCAAATAGAAGGGTTCTAGTTTAGATTTACTTACCTCTAGTGCATTGTTCAAAAGGGGTGTTGTCTGTAGAGGAATTGTGTCTTTGAACTTTTCTTATTCAACAGATCTTTCTTTGGTGACAGTATGTTTAGTCACTACTTAGCCTTGCAGAGCTTCTTGTAATAGTGTATTTTGTTTAGGAATAGCTAATATGTCCCATATTGACACATGTACTAGGGTCTTCTTCAGCTGATCTATGACATTCATTGGTCCCAGAGATTAGGTTCTTAGATAATAAGGGTACCTTACTTTTTCTTAAACTTGTCCAGAAATTACTTGGTTCTGCATTGGCTGAGTTATTTCTTGTCTAGTAGCTATGTTTTGATGATGAATTTAGAATGGAGGATTCCCCATAACTTCATTATTTGTGACTTTAGGCTGTTCCATCATCATTTTCTTGGCTCTAGTGTACTAATTCGATTGCACTACTAGTTTATTGGAAGTATATGTTTCATTTAAGAACACTGCCTCTTCATCTTCAACCCATGAAAATAGAGCATGTTTAGGGGCTATTTATTCTTCTTATTTTAAGGACATCCCTTAAATCTAAGCCATTAGAACTAAATTTTGCATACCAAGGGATTATTAGGATTGAGTGTCAGAAGTACTTGCAAATTGTCCATCCATTCTTCATTGTTCTTCTATATTTTGCTTTAGATTACCCATGGGACAATCTCTAAGAATATGAGCATTATTACAAGGGAAACACTAGGCATTCGTGCCATCTGCATAATTATTTTACCCTTGAACAATCTCCCTATTTGAATTAGGGGAAATAGTCTGTGAGGGTGTAGGGACTACAACTAATTGGTTCAGAGGTTGAGGATTAGTTTGCCTTTGAGAACCCTGATACTGATTTGGTTGTGGTGGAAATCTATTTCCTTGGTATCCTTGATATTGGGGTCTAGGATAAGGATTCTGCTATCTTTTAAGGTTAATTATCTCATTGTAAAATGTCCTTAAGATGTTCTTGACATCATCCATCTCATATGACTGGATAGGGACAAGTTCTTTAGTAGGTTGTTGAGGAAACATATACATAGACATAAGTGGGGATATGGAATTAGGGGTTTCTTGTGGCAAAGGTAAAGTAATCTCTAGAAACATGGGCATGGGAGGCATTGGGGGAAATTTTCCAGCATCTATTAAGTTATTTTCAGCTCTGACTACATAGTCATAGGCTTTTGGCAGAGTCTGACCTCTAAGTGACTAAATCGTTAATGATATATCTAAATTTAAGGCTTTAAGATAAAAAACTATAGACATACCTAGTAATGGCCTTTTTGTAGTAGTAATTCTTTCCCAAGTATTTTGAAATATTGAATTGAAATCAGTCATTGCTTCTTGTGGTGCCCTTTTGATAGTATTCAATTGTTGCAACAAAGAAGATTTATAACCCTTTTCTTCAAATCTTTCAAGGAAAAGATCTCTAAGTTGATCCCATGTAGATATTTTATTCAGGGTCAAAGATATGTACCATTCTAGAGCCTTTCCTTTAAAATAAGCTGCTAACAATCTTATAGCCACATTTTATTGTGTGACCACATGTATTGCATAGACATCAGACACACCCTATACTTGTTCTTCAGTTGTTTTGAAATCTTACCCACTAAATTTGGGTAGAGCTTTCAGGGCATTTATTAGAATAGGATCCCAAGTTTTTGGTGGTACTAAGAGAATTAGAGGACTTTCAGTGTTCCAACTTGCATAATTCCTTGGGGGTATAGGTGTTCCCATGTTTGCTCTTGGTATTGCTATAAACTGATTGACCCTTCTTCTTGGATTAGTTATCAATGGTGGTATAAGAATACCTAGATTTACAGAAGATTAAGATCTTGTTACTATTCCATAGCTATGACTCTTTGTAGATCTCTAGTTCATAAATTCTTTAAATAAACTTCAATATTATCCCATTGGGCATGCCAAAAAATTGTTGATGCTTAGAATTGTGCTATTTTCCAACACCAATAATGGGAAGTGTCAAGAATGTGGGACTTAAGACTTAAAATGACCTCCATATTTTAAAGAAGCTGGCTCTTCTTTATCTGAAAAGTATTTTGGTGAAAAAGGATAGAAATTAAATAGAAAACACCAATGCAATGAAATAAAATCTAACTATGGTGATGCACCTGAGCTTAATTTGATCCTTAATACTAAGCATAGTGAAGCTATATTTAGGATTCAATTACATTAAAGAGAAAACAAGGCATTATCATTATAAAAGATGAAAATAATAGAATCAAAGGCTCACAACTTAGACTATTTTTGCAGTAACACATAAAATATCAACAAAGGCATATAACTCAGTCTTCTTATTAATTTTCCAGTCACATAAAGGGCACAGATACATGCATAGTTATACAAACTTTATTAAATCAAGAAAATAGAACAAAGGCAAATGATATTCTTAGCCACAGCTAGAAAGTCTAAAACTTCTTAATAACAATCTCTTACAAAAAATTCTCTCTATCTTCTAATGATTCCTTCTGATGATCTCTACATCCATATTTATAGCATCAGACTAGCTCTAGATTGCTCTTATGTTCCCAACCCAATAGTCTAACTAAACTCTAACTAAATTGGAAGTGTTTAAAAAAGATATTCTTTATATCTAAAACATTTAGTCTCTTGCATGATCAAATCCTAATGGCCTAACTAAACTCTAACTAAATTGGAAGTGTCTAACAAAAGATACCCTTTAGATCTAAAATGTTTAGTCTCCCTACAAGTTCATTGGCTAAATTAGACACACATGACACTTTTCACTGTGAAACAGATGAGGAAAGTTGGTGTGTTCTACTTACTCACTTTAAAACCATCTTATTATTCCTGAGGCACCAAAAAATGACACTTGGTAGCTTCTGTGACACTTACAAAAAACACACGACACTTTCCACTGCATTATACTCTTTATTGTGTATTTGTATCGAGAATGCTCCATCTTTGACATTTGTCACAGTCCGCTACTTTGAAACTCTATCAACTTAGAGAAAATGGGACCAACAACACTTCTTTCTCAAGAAACTTCAAAAGGGGAATAGGGGCAAGTCTCACTTTCGACGTATCTTTAACAAGGGACATGTGGTGGCCTCTGCTTGTCTATAGAAGCTTTTAGATACATTCTAAGATTCTTACAGAAGGTGAAACATGGCAGTCTTCACTAAGCTTTAGCTACACTATAAAAACATTTGGGACTCAATTTAGATTCATACGTATGGTGACACTTGGTGGTTTTTGTTGACTTTAGAAACAAAACCCAGGACCAACCACAGTCTTTACTTAACAATGAAACAAAATAAATAAAATGTAGATCTTGACATTTGGTAGCTTCTACTAAGATTTAGCTAGGGACACATGGTAGCTTCCACTACTTTTAGAAAAACATATTGAAACCTTTTGCTATTGCCACTTGGTTCCCTCTGCGTGCACTAAAAAAAGCTTATCGAAAGAAGCTTTTGAAACTCATAAGAAACTTGAAACATGGATGCCAACACTTGTCATGTTCTAATGGATTATAACGGGACACGTGGCATGTTCCATGAAACTTATAGAAATTATAAAATGTGTCTTGGCTAATGACACTTGGCAGCTTCTGCTTGACTTTGATACTTAGATAAACTTTAGGCAAATATGAAAATTGTGCCTGTGCTCTGTGTCAAAAACTTCACTGCCTCAAAACTGAAACATGTAGGGACAAAACATAGAATGCACAACTGAAACTTAAAAAATAAAATGTAGAGTATTTTACTCTATAGGACCATTATTTTATCTTGATATCTTTGTTGTTTTCATGTATCTAGGTATTCACTAGATTTTGGTTTTATGCTATCTCAGGGGTAGGTATCTTATATTATGATTCAAATGATTTACCACTAATGTGAACCTCTAGTGTGATATTTTGGAGAAAGTGAAATATATTTCTACAAATTTTACCATTTTAAAATAAATCAAACATTAAGTTGATGTATGGAATTACCTCGAGTTTAGTTGTGGTGTTATGTATATGCACTATCTTGATTGCCAATAGGTCATATTGGTACCTTCATGATAATTTAGAGAGTTGGTCCTTTAAACTATAAGTTTTGGAATTGGAATTATTCCCAAATAGAAGAGAAGTGGTTGAAATTTTGTTTTAGGATAGCTTCATCAAACACTATGTCAATATATTCTATTGTTCCTACAATTGAATACGTAGATGGAGGAGGTGAAATTTGAGATGAGGAGGCCATGATTATGATGATATCAAACTTTCATTTCACATGGGTTTAAAATTATGATTTAGATTTTTTATTTTTAGGTAAATATGAGTGTAATTGGATCTACAAATTGTATATACTACCTTTGGATTCACTAAATTCACCTAATTGAATGCAAGGTTCAATTCATGGGAATTAATGGTGTCAATGGATTTGGTTCCTCACTTTTATTTTTTATATTTGAATTTACTTTTTATATTTGAATTTCACCTAACTCATAATATTATTACACTTTTATTTCATTTAAATCATGGTATGGTGACACTTTGATTGTGTTAGACTCACATTATGGTGCCACTTTGAAAGATCATGCTGAGTTATTTACCTAGGAGATTTCATACAATGCCTTTTGTTGAGTTAGTACCCAAATGATTAGGATGATGACATTTAAAATGATCTCACTTTCCTACTTTCCCAAGGGTTTCATACATTAAGTTCAATTTTTTAGTCTTCTACTAAATGGGATGGAGACAATTGGCATAATATAAGAGAGTCACTTGCCTGACAAACTTGAAATTTTTTTTAAGTGTTGGAATTTCATGGGCTCATGGGTAGATGCCACATGCCCTTAAATATTATAAAATTAAGTATTAATCTTAATTTAATCAATACCCTTGAATTTATTATAAGGCCCTTCATGGTATCACCCAATACTACCTTCAAATAGACCTTGGAAGGCCTTATAAAACCTTCAAAGGTACGCTTATCCATGTTTGAAAAGTATCTCCTAGGATATACCTTAAAATCTTGGGTTTACCACATAGGTTAAAATCACATATAGTATCCCAAAATATATTAAGTTAATCATTTTCCATAATTTTGATCACAACCCCCATTGTTGAATATCATTTTGTATACTAATAAAATACATGGTTAAATATTGGCTTCATTGTTGAATATCATTTTGTATACTAATAAAATACATGGTTAAATATTGGCTTAATTATCTATTTTTCTTTATGTGGCTATTTTGCTCTTATGCATGTTTTAAATGTATCTCCTAAGAGATAAATTAAAATTAGGATGAAATGAAGATTGAAGTATGCAATATATGATATTAAAATATATTACTTTTTGGAATTGACATAAACTATGTCATTAAAAAAAAGAGTTATACATTACCTTTTTGACATTTTTAGGTTTTAACATATCTCCATGCTTATGTTATGGTATAAATATAGATTTATCTCTTACATATATGCATAAATTGTAATGAATTTATAAGTAACTTGATTAACAACTCTTTTTATGTACTTTACAAATGTCTAGGCCAAAAAAGCATACACCATTGGCTTTCCAATGTGGAGACTATGTTTCTCTCATAAATAATGGTAAGGTCATTGGTGAAGGAAGAATACAAAAAGTTTCAGGTCTAGATGTTGAATCTATGGAATCCATAAATCTCACTTCCACATGCCACAATGAGGAAACACCTATTGAATGTGTAAGTGTTAATATGACTAAAGCTTTTGATCTGACTATACAACTTCCATTTCCTACAACTTTTATGGATAATTTGAGGGATATAATTGATAGTTTTACTATATGGAGTACAATAATGATGCAACATGTCACATACAAGTTTTATATAGAGAATGACATGGAATAAAGAAAAAATAATTTTAGTTTAGTTTTATTTAGACAACTATTACAACAAGAAAACCCTTGCATGGATTCATTGGTTTGATATATCAATGATCCTACCATATTTTATATCATAAGAAAAAAATTCTTTGGGAAAGGGTACATTTATTGCACAAATGTACAACTCTTTAAAATTATGAAATTTTACTTTTGTTTACATTGAGTTTTCATAACAAGGGGATATTTTTGGTTGAATTCCTATCCCAATGTTATAAAATGAATTTGGAATTTACATAAGGCATGTTATACAAAATTTTGAGACTTGAAGTATAGAGTTAACTGAAGCATTTATCATTAGATGTCCTTCTAACAAGATAGTGGACATTGAATGTAGAATAATAAATTTACCATACATGACACCAAAGGAGAAATAAATTGGAAATGTTTGGGATTTATTGCATAGTGAAGTCACTCCTTGCCTAAAATTCTCATCACAAAAGAATATAAAAGAATTAACTCATAACTATAATTTCTTAGGCTAAAAAATAAATCAACCAAACAGTTCACTTAGCCAAGTAGATTTTAATGAAATCATAGATAGTGAGATTATAACAATGTATGTAGATAAATGTTGTACCCAAAAAAGTTTTTAGTCAAGATTGTCATTTGAGATGCTAAAATCTACAAGATTAAATTTTCTTGCTTTAACCACAATAGATAGGAGGCAACATGTCTTGTATGCCCTTTCTACTAGTTTATTTAACATAAATAAAAACAAAAATACCATTTATTTTTAGGTACAGATATATTTTTGGAAGCTTGGATTAAAATATATGGATTAAAGAGAAGTATCTTTTTTGAAATTTAAAATTATCATAAAATGGGGAATTAAATGCATTCCATGTTAAGATTTTTTGACAAAAGTCATAAAAGAAGACAATGGTAGCTAAAAATTTGTTGGACCAATTGGTGGATGATTTTGTATATGTTTCTCCCTGACTAACATGTCAAGTAGATATAGATGGCTCATGACAAAATGTTCAACAGATTCTAACATTTTTCACTCAACAATTAATGAGGTGACACATCAATGCATAACTAGTAAATATCTAATATGAGCTAATATCCTAGCCAAAATTCACTAACATGTGGAGAAATAATTTTCATGATGTGATCATTTCCACGTTTTATGACTTCACTAGGTACAAAACATGCATCTTGTTGACTCAATAAAAATTCTCAGGGTCCCTCTCTAGATATTATGAAGTTCATATCAATCAAGAATTTGTAATGCACTCAAATCAAATACTTTTTGTAAGACAAATATATTACACACATAAGATAATGTTAGATTAATAGCCTACATAATGCCTCAGTGTCATTCATGATAAGGTGGAATGTCAAAAAACATGTGTGCCAAAGATAGTGACAAAAAGTAAATCAATTAACAATAGAATATTAGAGTTGTCAATGGCAGGGATTATAACAGATGATCATGGTGTAGGTGGATATGGGCATTTATTTTACTCTATGTTTTTTGAGGGTCTAACTTCAATATCACCTCATTGAATAAGTGATTCAAGGATATGGAAAAAAAATTCATATACTTATGGATCTTTACTATATAAACTTGAATATTTAAAATAACCATTGTATGATGTATTTTTGTCTAATAACTACTACCCTAAATATAAGAAATATAGAGAATAAGTAAAATCAATCAATGCCTTCAAGAAACTTCCTTCTAGGCTATACCTTCAACTAGATAACTATTTTGGGGATAATAAGAATAGGTACGTTCCATCCATAATTATATTTAAAAAATTTCAAACCTTATATGGAACTAATATTACATTTACAAATTTAAAAAATCTTATTTTTTGTACAATTTTATATTGTAATGTTTATATCTCTTTGTCTACAAAGGTGTTTTCCTCAATGGTTGTATTTCTCTGTGTAGGACATACCCATAAGGAAATCATTGGTACATTTGGAAACTATTTGAATGTATAAAGAGGAAAGATATATGGAGTGTGATAGAGATGATGGATAGCTATAGGACATGTGAAAATACAAGAAACTTCCTACCATATTTGATTGAATATGTAGTGTATTTAAAATACTATGTTAGTAGTTACCAGCTAAAGAGAAGAAACAAAATAGTAGGATTGACAAAAGGTCCATACTTTCTTATACACATGGAGTAAGGTCATCTTATTAAATATTGCAAAAACTATATAAGATATAGAAATTGTTCCCCCCATGATTACATTATGGGGAACAAATTAAAATGGTGATCCAAATGTTCTAGAAGGTAATATGACAAAAATATTTCTTAAATACTTGAAAAATAGAGAAATGTCACAAGATTCCATTGTTGTAAAAGTCTCAGATAAAAGTAGAAAGAAGAGTGAAAAATAAATTAAATATAACTTTATTAAGTATATACAAAAATTAAACTAATTTGGTTTGAACAAAAAGAGTAAGTTGAAGGATCTAGCATATTTCTTCCAAAATATCCATGACACAATGAAAGAAGACATGTTTTATTTAGAAGTTGAATGTACATGATACTTTTTACCTAGAACTCACCATGACATAAACCTACATAGAGATATGCACAAAATGGTTCATGATAGGACCCTTGAATTTGGAGTGGCACATATATATATATACATATGTTTGTATAAGAAGAAAAAGACTAAAAAATTACATTTGATCTATCTCAAGATGTGCAAATTGAAGTATTGTTATTTGTCAGACCTAATGATTCTATGTGAGTGGAATACAAAGTATGGGTTACTAAAGCTAAAATAAATATTGAGATACTATACAAAAACTTAGATATATAATTAAGGGTCAATGTAACTTAGTCCATACAAGTTAATGTAGGGAAAAAATATGTAGAACAAGAATAAATTTATTCTGGTTGTTTAGACAAGCAATGGAATCCAAACCCAATTGAATTTTTTTTTACCATCCATACTCATTTATATTATTATCTACGCTTGGAAACCAAATAAAATGTGGAGAGGTCATACACTTGTTCTCATTGATTTTTTAAAAGGCATTGTAACATACTATTTAAATGCATCATCCCATTAGGCACTTTCAAAAATAGATATAAAAGATTGGGAACTATTGGTTTCTTTCATGACATTGGAAATTTTGAAAAGGTATTTCCTTAATTTTAAAATGATAAATATAAACAATTTTTTTCAAAATTTAATCAATTTTTTTTTAATCTCTAATTTTTTATTAATTTATTTATTTATATTTATTTCTAGTGACACTTCACATTTTGGGTCTTAGAAAATACACTTCAACATTTGCATTTTATATTTTATACTATGAGAATTTAGTATTTTGGTAATGGTGGATATATTAGATGGCATTTGACTGTTAGATTGTATAATTCACATTTTTTTATTTCAAAAACATCTTTAGATTTTGAATATTCCAAATACAATGATCCCATTTTATGAATCACAAAAACCTCTTTGGCTTTTCAATTTTTCAAATTAAACTTCACATTTTCTATCCTTTAAAATGGTCTTCCTAATTTGCACATTAGAATTTAAAATTTGGATTTTATGCATTGAAAAATACACTTTGGTATTCCCATATTTGGGAAAAGGTGTTTGGGGTTTACGCCTCATAATGTCCCACTTATGTGTCAATATTTTTTCTTTGACATTTGTATATCACTTTGGCTTTTCTATTATTCAAATTACAGTTTATAAAATCACCTAAGATTACTACACATGTTGATTTGTTTTTAATTTTGTCCCTAAAGTGTCCAATAGTGTTCATGCATTGATTTTTATGCATGGTTCTCAATGAAAAAGTGTGCCTTAGTGGGCATGCATGGACCTTGCAATGTTTGCTTCGTTAAGTAAGGTGATGGATGTTGGTGATGTATTGACCATGTTTAAGGATTAATATGAGGGGTAAATATTTCTTAGTGTAATTATGGAATTGAAATGAATCCATTTGAATATTCCTTTAAAGGTTTAGGCTATCCTAGTCATCTTGGTAAAACTTCCAAAGTAAGTAGATTGATGATGTCATAATTCGCACATGTGAAGGTTTTAGAAGAAAGTGGTCACATGGGTTTGCTAATATTTGTTTTTAGAACATTTTTTTTTTAATTTTAGGTCTTGAAATGATGTATATAAAAATTTGTGGTATTTCAAAGTTGGTTTATAATGTATATTTCACTAGTTTCCATAGTGAAATTTGCATTAAAATGTGACCATTGGAATTCAAATATTTGAATTTACAAAGGAAAAGTAGTCTGTAATGTTTTTTTAATATATTTTGATAATAGATGAATTTTATGGTGTTATAAAAATAAAATTGGTAGATAAATTAAAGTTAAATCTAACAAAAATGATTTTGAGGTTTAAATAGTCATACAGCTGCATTTATTGCTATCCAAAGTTGATTAATAGTTTGAATTTCTTTTACATGTGACCCAAGAAGGATGTTTGAGTTTTCATCGATGGTTTTTATATGTTTCAAGGTGAATTAAATATTTGAGGGTATTTTAAACTCCTTGAGGATCATTTGTATGTATTTTTTAGGTTTGACCAATCCATATCCACTATGAACAATTGTTTATAAGTTAATTTTTGGTTCCTTGATGGTTTTTTCATATACAAGTAAAATGATTGATAGGTTTTGAATATGTAGAGGTGTGTAGTTATGAATGTAATAATGTAAGGATTTCTTATGGGTAATATAGATAGGACCTATGTGCTTTTAAGTGTTCCTGTGTTCTTAGTTTTGTTTAGTGAAGTGTTAAAAGTATGAATAGATCTCTATGGACCTATAAGGGCTTCTTAAGTCCTAATTGAAAGGTGATGTTACTTAAGGTTGATATATAAAATATATGGAGACATATGTAGGTGAAATTTATCTTATTATAAGTGTGATATAATCCTTAATATTTAATGTATGTCTTATAGCTGACCAAGTAGATGATGATCATGAAGGCTCTATAAAGAACATAAACAAAGATGAAGGTTTCTATAGTTGATAAGCAAAGAAAATATAAGGTTGAGTGTGCTTTGTGGATGGATTAAAGTGTAAATAAATTTTATGAATATGTGAGTGACCTAGAATTCATATTTTTTATGTTATTATAGTGTTCTTGTAGGGTTGAAGATTGAGAATTAGTGAAGAAGTGTAGAGTGATTGAAAAGGTTATTTTAGATGCATTGTTTTTGTGTGAAGGCTTAAATGGTTGAAGAGATTTGATATTCACTATTTTTTATCATATTGAAAGGAAATAAGATATATGTTGGTTATGATATCATAATGTGTTGTGTAGGTGCCCAAAATCTCAAACGGGTGGGTGCTTGTTCATGCTTAGGGGTTGGTGTTCCTTGTGAAGTGGGTGTTTCACTAAAGTATCTTGTTTGTAAATATCTTATAGGATCTTAGTATAATTGTTTGAATAATTTAGAGTGGATTTTATCCTCCATGAGATTTTCCAACATAATCCATGTGTTATATGTGTTGATCTTACATAGTTTCCTTTATTCTTTGCAATAACTAGTTTATATGATTCATGAATGATTTTTTTGATTGGTTAAGAGTTTGAAGTTTTGGAATTAATATTGAATTACTTGAATCAATGATTTACCCCCCCCCCCCTCTTAGTGATTTTACCTCTAATAATTAGTATCATATCCACACCTTATTTTCAAGGTTAAATACTTGAAGATGATCTAAGGTACAATAGGTATTCATCAAATGCAAGGGGGTTTCTATACTAAGAAAAAACCCCTATTAAATGGTTCCAACTATGATTTTTGGAGTGTATGGATGAATTCCTACATCATGTCTCTCAATTTTGATATTTGGAAATATATTGTGGATGGGTATTTTACACTCCCTACTCCATCATCTAGTGTAGTCGATAAGAAGTTTAGTGAGAATAGTTATGAAGATATTAATGCTATAATTTCTGGCCTATTAGAGGATGATTTCACTAGGGTAATCAATTAAGATTCTACCAACAAAATCTAGGATAAATTGCAGACCATCTATGAAGGAGATTCAAAGGTCAACTTTGCTAAATTACAAACCTACTAAAGGCAATTTGAGGGTCTAAAAATTATATAAGAATATATTGTGGTATCATACATTCTAAGGTTTAATGAGGTGGTGAACATGATAATAGGTCTTGGAGAGGAGATTAAAGAATCTACTATAGTACTAAAGGTATTAAGGTATCTCACTCTTAAGTTTGACTTAAAAAAATTATTATAGAATAAATTCATGATCTTAAAAAGATGAAGATGGATTAATTTAATGATATCCTTATTGGCTATGAGATTAGAATCAATGAGGACAACCCACTAAAAAAAGTAAGAAATGTTTAAGGTGATCAAAGAGACAAAAGGAAAGAAGAGTAAGTTAAGTCTTGAAGATTTTGATCTTAATGAAGATCAACTTAAAGCCATGATTGAAAAAAAAATGAATGTAATATCAAGTAAATATGAGGGGAAGATTCCTTTTATATTTTTTTCATGTGGTAAATTTAGTCATTTTGTAGCAAAGTGCCCAGATAAAGGAAATTCTAAACACAAGGAAGCTCATAAGGAATCTCATGAAGATGAGTACAATAAATATAAGGGTCCTATCAAGTACATAAATTTATTCAATAGGATAAATGAAAATAAGGAGTCATATAAAGGCATTAAGATTCTTTACTATGAAGAAGATAATAAATCATCTATTGGAGAAGAAAGAAACACATCTGACAGTGATGATTCATCTCATGATGAGAAATATGAGACATTATTCATAGCTCTTGATGATGATGAAAATGAATGTTATTTAACTAGAGATCTATTTGTTGGAGATAGCTAAAAGGATGAAGATGTGAAAGTCACTCTTGAAGACAAATAACTGAATACCTTGGAAGAGATGAAGCTAATAAAAGGCAAGAATAGAAAGCAAGCATCCTTGATCAAGTAATATGAGGATAAAATTGGCTTATTTGAAGAAATATTTATACATTAAGTTAAAAATCATGATTAAATCACTTTACATCTTGAAACTCAAGTTTGTACCCTTGATGCAGAGATAAAGAGTAAGGATGAAGAATGTGTCACATATAAACTATATATGGAGTCTTTTTAGGTAAAACTAGATAAATATGTGAGCATGCTTGAAACATATCAAAATTTTGATAAAATCACAGTTGATCTTAATGACCCATTAAGCATTCAAAAGGCCTTAAAGGATAAGTCAAGCCTAGGGTTTTATCTAGATGTTTAAAAGGATAATAAGATTGAAAATACAAAGATGATTGATCAAGACACTAATCATGCTAAGAAGAGTACTAGTAAAAATAAAAATAATCTCAATATGAATAAGAAGGGTAACTTCAAAATCCATAATAGTTCAAATCAAATCAGGCAACCCAATGCAATAAGGTATGACAACTCCTTCAATGGATATTGTTATTGTTTCCATTAGTTTTGTCATAAGATCATTGATTGTAAAATAAAATCTCATAGTAAGAGATTTGAAATGAATTATGAACAAGATAATGACAATAATGAAGAATATAATCACTCAATTTAATCAACTAGTCCATAAGGAAAGCATGACATCTTGTGTTATAGATGACAACGGATTGGTCATATTGTAAGGTATTTTAATGCCTTTATCAATAAATCAAAAGATAAAATGTATGAATGGGATAATGGAACTTCAAGGAGTCACAATATGTCCCATATAAAAGGTATGTAAAATAATAGAAACTTAATTTGTTTCAAGTGTCAAGAAAGAGGTCACATAGCAAGATTCTATTGGAATGTTCAAAATTCTACTTTAAAGAATAACAATCATAACATGTGGAAAAAAAGACATAATGAATGGAAACCAAAGGAGGTGAATGAAAAAAATGTTCAAAATGGATTATTTATCATGAAAAAAAATGGTACAAGTTCAAGTGTCAAAGAACAAGCCTTATCTACCCAAGGGGATAAAAAGATCAAGCAATATTTTGAGTCAATAAGAAAGAATGAAGTTAAACCCAGTCAAAGTCAATTTGATGATGGGGTAGGACTACAAGTGAAGTGAGAGCATGGAGATGTGAGATTATATTTAGTTTTGGGACCTTTATTCCCTCTATTATAATTTTTTGTCTCTACTTATGCTTCTTAGGAAACATCTTTCATATGTATAATCAAGTGTGTGTGCTCTAGGTGATGATCAAAGTACAAAGGTATGCAGAGTTATTGATTGGTATTTAAGACCAATGTCATTTTTGGTATATAATAGATGATATTATATTTAAAATCCTTTTTTTTATCATATAAGGTCACTAGTTAAGGGGGAGAAACTATTTCATGACCTTGATCTAAAGGTTTGTGATGTAAAGCTTCAAAAATATTTTTAGGGAAATTAGTCCTAAAGGTAAGTTTTATTCAAATTTTGATGCTTGGTTTAGAAGGTCAAATCATTAATAATTAAGGTAAGGTTTGTATGGAGTATGGAGAGGATGTTTACAAGTAAATTACATGGTTTTAGATGTCCTCAGCTATTCAAAAGAGTCATTCATGACCATTTATTCAATTTAACCATTTTGTTCATTATTTATTGCCTAGTGTGTGTTCATCATGAGAACTTGATACATTTGAAGTATAATAAGATAGCCAAGGTTTTATTACAATTTATTTGATGTATATAAGGTTAAAAGTTTCTATGTATATGTTAGAAGGCTCTCATGATCATTCAATGATGTTTTTGCATAGTGACTACTATGTATACATGGTTTATAGACATAGTCATGAGGTTTCCAAGTGTGAAAACAATATTTATGAGTATTAAAGATGAATTTGTGGAAAATAAAGGTGTGTTGACCTCATACAGGTGTGTTCTAGTTGTTTTTAGGGTTTGAATGTCTTTTGAGGGCAATTTGAATAATTTTGAAGGCTCTAGGGTATGATAGTCCTTGCTTAAGGGTTAGTAGGTCGAAAACCATTTCATGGTTCTATGGGTTTCCAAAGGATTGAAAACTAAAAAATTGGTCAACAAGTGTGTATTGGTTACCTCCAGGTGTGAGATAAGTTTCAAGATCTTGTGTTGTTCATAAGATGTTAAGTTGAACACATTTTATTTTGATGACCTATCTTTTACACCATAAGGGTTAGTGACCTTCCCAAGGAGTTGAGATATAAGGATACCTAAACAATTTAAATGGCCAAATTGGTGATCATAAAGTTATTTAAATTCATATATAAGTGAATAGTTTATCCTATGGTTGAGCTTTTGTTCAAATGGAGGGTTAATTAGAAGGTTAGTTTTTGAAGGAAATATGGCTCAAAGGAAGAGTTGAATGATTATTTTTTGTCAATCATGATGTTACATATGATTTTACTCCAGATATGAAATTTCAAGTCATAAAAGTGCATAAAAATAAAGTTATGGGCTTTGTACGGTTTAGGTAGTGTTACTAGGCCTCTAGACAAGGCTAGGTGAGTCAAATGGACTTTTCAGTCATCATCTCAAAAATAAAAAGGTATGATTTTTATAATATAAATTTTTAATTATATTCTAAGCATATTTAATGTTTTGAAGTATGGATTGAACATCTATTGGTGATCATGGAGTTGACTTGTGAGAGAAAATTTAAAGGTAGCTATGAAATTTCATCATGGTTGGAGATGGTCTGAAGGTGATCAATGGGTGCCTAAGATTAGGTGACTTAGGGGGAGTCCCTCTCAATTTTATAAAATTTTTGTCACTCCAATTTTATTGATATTATTCATTTTTTATTCATATACCAATACATGGTCCGAAAAAAATGTTCTCAATAACAGGCTTGAGGTAGTATTTATAAGGAATGGTATGCATAGTGATAGGGGAGTTTATATCATATCTCATAGGAGATACCTTATTTGTGTTGGATTTTTAAATATTTACAAGTCCTCATGATAAGAAGGTAAGCCCACTTTTTCATTGTGTAATAGGGGGAGAAAGTGCTTATAGAGGGAAGAGTATGTGTAAAAGCTTTGTTGTTGGATTTGAAAAAATTTAAAAGTGTTGAAATCAATTAAAAATCAGGATATTGTTTAGGTGTTTTTAATTATGTCCTTAATGTTTAAAAAAGTTTTCATGATTTGATTTGTATGCATGGTTCTCAATGATAAAGTGTGCCTTAGTGAGCATGCATGGACCTTGCAGTGTTTGCTTAGTTAAGCAAGGTGATGGATGTTGGTTATGTGTTAAACATGTTTTAGGAGTAATATGAGGAGTTAATATTGATTTTTTTACTTGTGTATGTGAAATTAATCCATTAGAGTAGTCTTGTGAAGGTCCAGGTTATGCTAGTCATCTTGGTAGAACTTTTTGAGTAAGTAAATTGATGACATCAAAATTAACACATGTAAAGGTGTCAAAATAAAGTGGCCACATATGTTTATTAAATTTTGTGAATATATAATGTGTTTAAAATTTAAGGTCTTGAAATTATGTCTATAAAAGTTTACAGTAGTTCAAAGTTGATCTCTCATGCATATTTCACTAGTTTCCATAGTCAAATTTGCATTAAATCATGACCGTTGGAATTCAAATATTTGAATTTACAAAGGAAAATGAATCTAAAATGTTTTTTTAATAAATTTTTATGATGGATGATTTTTATGGTGTTATAAAAATAAAAGAGGTAGATAAATTAAATGGAAATATAGGAAAAAATTTGGAGGTTTGACTATTCGTACTCCTACATTTGTTATTGTCTAAAGTTGATTGAGGGTTTGACTTTCTTCTAAAAATGACCCAAGAAATGTGTTTTATTTTTTCTTCATGGTTTTTTGAAGTTTTAAGGTGAATTATATATTGGAGAGTGTTTTATACTCCCTAAGGATCACCTATATGTATTTTGTAGGTTTGACCAATCCATATTCAATATGAACAATTACTTACAAGTTGATTTTTGGTTTGTTCATGGTGTTTTCATGTATAATGAATATGATTGATAGGTTTTTCATATTAAAATGTGTGTATTTATGAATTTAATCACTTAATGGTGTATTATGGGTCATATGATGAGGACACATGCACTTTCAAGTGGTCTTGTGTTCCTAGTTTTGTTCGGTGAAGTGTTAAAAGGATGAATAGGTCTCCATGGACCTATAAGGACTTCTTAAGGCCTAATTTAAAGGTGATGCTGATTAAGGATGAATTTGTGTCTTATATCCAACAAACTAAATGGTGGTCATGAATATTGTATAAAGATAATAAACAAAGATGAAGGTTTCTAGAGTTGACAATTAAAGAAAAGAGAAGGTTGAGTGTGCTTGGTGGATTGATTGAAGAGTATATCATTGTGAGGAATATTTTACTGACCTAAAAATAATATTTATTATGTGATTATAGTTTTTTTTAGGGTTTAATATTGAATATGAGTGAAGAAGTGTAGAGTGATCCAAAAGATTGCTTTGGATGCATTACTTATGTGTGAAGGCTTAAAGGGTTAAAGAGATTTGATATTCACTATTTATCCATAATATTGAAAGGAAATAAGATATATGGAGGTGATGATATAATAAGGTTTTATGTGTGTTCTCAACATCTAAGATAAGTGTGTACTTATTCATACTTAGGGGTTGGTGTTCCTTGTGAAGTGGGTGCTTCACTAAAGTCTCTTGTTTGTAAATCTCCTATAGGACTGTAGTCCACTTTTTATTATACTTGAAAGTGGGTTTTATCTACCATGAGGGTTTCCCACATAATCCATGTGTTAATTTTGTTATTATTACATAGTTTCCTTTGTTCTTTGTAATAACTAGTTTATATGCTTCATGAATGATTTTGTTGATTGGTTAAGAGTTTGATGTTTTGTAATTACAATTTAATTTATTGCATCACTAATTAATCTTACCTATCATTTATTGTACCTATAACACCATGTGGCATAATACTATTTTTTTGACTATACGAAAGGATGACCAATCCAAATAAAAGTCCCAAATAGTGTGAGCACTAGAGATTATGACACACATCACAATATTGATAAATGAACTATGTAGTACATTATATTAATAATATAATAATATAATAATATAATACTAAATATGTGCCTAACACTTGAATACCTATGATCAACATGTGACATGTGCAAAAATATGAGACAAACTTTGATGATAAATTAAACAAATAGTTCATGCTCCATTTAACTACTAACATGTTGCATCCCACTCTTTCTAGGTTATTTAATTCACATATCTCCCAAGCACCTGATTGAGGTGTGAATTATTTTTCCTAAGAAATAAATTTCCTAGGCTTATTATCTATAAATGTATGGTTTGTGAACTAGTTACAACGATCATATACATTTGATTAAAGATATTTGAAAGACAACAGGTCTTCTAATTATTTTTCACATTTAGATAGATGTGATTTATTTTTATTAATTTTAAATAATTTTTAATTCTTTTCATTTTTTAAAATTATTTAGACTTATTAAAAATACATTAGTTAGATGTGATTTATTTATAGTAAGTCAAACTCATTCTTGAGAAGTCCAACTAATTATTGATGAAGTCTAATTTATTTATGATAGTTTTCAACTACTAATTATTTTTTATTATTTTAAATAATTTAGAATTATTAAAAATACATTAGATATATGTGATTTAATTTTAATAAGTCCAACTTAATCTTGATGCAACCCAATTTGTTTTTGATAGTTTTCAATAATTTGGATTGTTGATAAGTCCATATTATCTAAAATAGTCCTTATTTAATATTAGAGAACTTATCAACCTATGATTAATGCCTCCCAAGGGGGAAAACCCTATTTTCATGGGATGGGAAATAGTTGGGTTTCAAATTCATCTCCTTGAAATACTTATAAATGAAGAAAATGACCATCTAGTGAAGTGGTTGTTTCTTCTTACCCTTTGCAACATGCATGTTAGAGATGTCTAAAGGTTATAGCACATAAAAAGGTAGACTAATGGATATGGTGGTGAAAATAGTTCACAAACACAAAATGAGACCACTTCTCTACCTTTTGTATTTCATCAAGTGTTATTTATAGCATCACCTACTTTACTACCCCATTATATGGATGAGTAAAATCCTCTTTCAAAACCATTATGAAGAGGAGGGAGTTCTTAAAAATCCAACAAGAATTTAGTGTTTTCATATTTGTAATTATTACAAGTTTTATATACCTTAGTAACTTCAACTTTATAACTACTTACCTGAACAATGATATCTTTCATGATCTCAATGGTCACCCCATTAAACTCCATCATCTAGTTATTTGAGTCTCTAGAAATTTTATGAAAGGTGGGTATCATGTCCTTCAATTATTTTCATGAAATTTTATAGATTTCCAACTTGAATTACATCCCAAACCTCTTTGTCCTCAATTAAATATTCAACTAGAATAGGCTCTATTTTTAATAGTTCCCCACCCATCTTGAGTAATTTGTAGAAACATACAATAATGAAAGAACTAAGTGAATCTCATTATTTAAAAAAAAAATTTTGGAGACCATTCATATGAAATTTATCTTTCTTGAGAGTAATGATATTAGATTCATGAAACTAGATTTTTTTTCCATATCATGATTTATCTTCATATAAGATTGCCTAATGATGATAGTCAAGATATTATTCCCACACTTCACCAAAATAACACTCATAATTAATATGAAAAGGATTTTAATAATTTAAATGACTTATTAATTTAATGAATACTCCAAATTAATCAATAAATAAACTTTTCTAGAAATGCCCTCTATGGACAACCACCTTTTATTTTCAAGTGAGGAGACTCCCACATTGGCAAACTAGTCAAAAACTAAATTGCCTTCTCTATATACATGTTGGATTAAGAATTCCTATAAGTATTTATTGATCAATATATATTATTAAATAATGTGGCTAATTATCCATCCAATAAGACATTTTTAGACACCAAGTTAATAATATTTAGGAAGTCACCTTTGATTACTAATTTTCTTACTCCTAATTCTATGTCTAGACTTAAGACCTATAAGGTTTAAAGAGCCTCTACCAATTAATTTTTTTGATTTTACATCCCTCTCACATAATAAACCACCAAGACACTTTTCTCATTCCTAATAATACATCCTACTGTAGAAGCCCCTAGCTTACCTTTAGATGCTCCATTAAAATTCATCTTCACCCCATCTAGGGAAGGGATCACTCACTTAGAAACTCTTCTATCATCATCTATAAGAATTATAATACTATTTTGTATTACCACCTACCAATTATTAACAATCTTAGCTTATTCCTCATTATCACCCTTGAGTCTATATGTTGAGATGATTTTGAAAATATATAAAATTCTATCACAAATCCTTCTTTCCACCATTGAGTTGGGACTCTTCTTATTCATAAGTATTCTATTATTCATTTCCTTCTAGAACCCCAAAACATGAGGAAGATTGAGATTCTAAATAAAATTGATAGACTTTTTTATGAAAGGAGAATCCCAGGCCTACTAAATATCTATCACTAAAAGAAGGAAAACCCAAAAGATATTATCTAGAATCACTCCTCATAATTTATCATAAAAGCAAAAAATATCAACAAATGGGAAATGGATTCATTTTTATCTTCACTCAATGAAAACCTATTCAAAATAACCATACCCATTTTTTAATATTTTCTATGGTTAAAATTTTATTATGAATAGATAAACATAGAAAAAATTTAATTTGGGAGCTAGATACTCATCCCACAATTTTCCCCAAGGAATTTACTTAAGAGGAAGATTAGATAATAATCTATATCATATCTTTAGACTATACTCATAATCAATAGAATCCATCCAAACCAATTCATCCTCTTTCATGGTAATAGGAAAATGGAAAGACTTAAGTAAAACATTGAGCTCTCTTGACATAATTTTAATTTCTTTCGATATCACCTTACTCCTTAATTAATTCTAGATCTTCATTGCTTTATTAAAATAAACATAATCCCAAATTTTATTACCGTATTCCAAAATAATAATGTATCTAGCTTGATTCTATGGTTTAACATTTTTAAGGGGATATTCTATCGCCCTCTCATCATCCAAAAAACTAATCTTCTACTTGTTCCCAATTTTCCATTTACAACCATTAAGAATTAAGTCTGTATTTAACACCAATAAATTCTATAAAATAGATCCACTCACAAAAATCTCCTCACTTAAAAAACACAAAATTTTAAATTTGATGAAATGCTAGACTAATTTGGATCCAATAGCAAGGCTCATCCATTTTAATCTTCTTAGACCTAAACCCCCATTACTATTGGGAGTGCAAAATCTATCCTAGGCCACAAATAAAAATTTATCCTTCTCTTTTTAACCTGACCAAACAAATCTACTTTGATTTTTTTCCAATTTATCACTAACACCTCTTGGAAACTTGAACATGGACATGAAGTCCACCAAGAATGCTTTAAAAAATGTTCTTGATGAGGGTGAATTTATCAACATGACATAAAATCTTTCCTTTCTATTTTGTGAATTTATTTTGGAATATTTCCAAAAGTAGACTTGAATCCAAAGGATAATTTTATATTATATATGGGCATGCCAAGGTAAGTGAAAGGGATTTATTTTATCGAACATCCTAAAATTATTTCTATCATATTATACCTCTCTAATGGGGTGTTGAATAAATAAACTAAACATTTATCAAAATTTATTTTTTGCTTTGAGGTTGCTTCATAGTTCATGATGATTAATTTTAGTTATTTGGCCTCCTAGAATAAGAATCTTCAATATTTATTGTGTCATCCATGAAATATTGGTTTAAAACTAGTTTAATATCCCTTTCTAGTTTGAAACCCTTTTAGTCACCATTCCTTATGGATACCATTAATGTTATGCTAAGAGTTTATAACAAGATTATGAATAAGAATAGATATAACATGTCACCTTATATAATCACTCTCCTACTCCTAAAGTATCCTTCAATAACTCCATTAATAATTAAAAAAACATAAACATTGAAATACAACTAATGATTTTTATAATCTTATCTTGAAATCTGATGTGTAGTAAAACCTTATTGAGAAAGTTCCAATCCAATCAATCATAATATTTGTTCATATATAATATAATAACCATACATGCTTGATTAATTCTACATATGGAGTGAATGGGTTCATGAACAATTATTATAACATTCTACATTTTTATTCTAGGAACAAATCCCCCTATTGATGACTAATGATCTTTTCCATCAAAGGCTATAATCTAATACAATAATAATCCCCTTCCTTTTTGGGGATAAGGAATATAAATGTGTTATTAAATAGCTTTATTAATTTATCCTCTAAAAAAATCATTAACAACTTCCACCATATCATCCTCAATAATTTACCAAAAGATTTGAAAAAAACTAATGGGGAAACCATCAGGCCTTGGTGTTTTATCTTTTTGCAAGAGTAAAACCACAATCTTAACTTCATATTTTGATGAAAAATCTATCAAACATAAATTATCATCTTGATTTAAAAATTTATGGATCTCATGCAAAAAATCCTCTTCCATCCTCACATTAGGCCTAAGATTCTAATTAAAGAGCCTCCTGAAGTAGTTAATAGATTCCTCATTGATAATTTCCTTATATATGATTACAATCCCTTATGGATCACTTATCTCCTTGATATTATTATGCACCTTGCATTAATGGTAGTCATGTGAAAGAATGTAGTATTATTATATCCCTATTTTATCCATATGGTTCTATATTTCTACTACCAAAAACACTCATCTCTATATATTAAAGAATGATATTCATAAATAAGTTGTTTTTCCTTAAGAAAAGTTTTATGATCATTTTGATTCACTACCATATAACTTTCCAAATTTGATAATCCATCTCTAAGCCTTTTATTTTTCTAAAACAAATTACCAAACACTTATTTGTTCCAAACCCTTATATTATACTTGATATTATTCAATTAGAAATTTAGGAAGAACATGGCCTAACTTTGAACATTAATAGACCACCAATCCAAGATTATATCTTTTATCTCTATATTTTTAAACCACACATGTTCCATTATAAAATTTATTCTTCTTACTTTTTATTTATCATCAATAATCAAATTCAATGGATTATGGTCAGAGCCTATTTTTGTGAGAGAGTGTGAATAAAAATCCTTTTATGGAATCCAGTCCAATGAAATTAAATCTCTATCTAATTTTACCTAAATTAAAATTCCCCCCAATCTTATATTTGACCATGTGAAAGGGAAACCAATTAAATCTATAGATAACACACCACAACCTGAGATGAATGCAACTAATTCATCCATACTATCATAATCAGTTTAAACCCCACTCTTTTCTCACTAGGACATAGAGGCATACTAGAATATCCAACTAAAATCCAATGAAAATACTTGAAACTCCTTTTGAAATATCTCAAGTATTCCCAAAGTATTATTTGGGTTTCTACTGAGTTATGGGAATAAACATTTGAAAATATCCATTGCAATCCATCTTAACTATTAGCAAAGATGACTGCTAAATAATGATTATTTTTACATATAAGCTAGCCCTCTAAAAAATTACAATTTTAGAAAGTAATTAAACCTCTTGATACACCATTATATATTATGTATTCTCCTCTATCCTCCTTCCAAAGTTATATTTTATTTTATATAATAGACATTTCATCCATATTATATACTTGTATAGGAAAAACAATTGGATTGTGATCTCTTCTAAAATACCTAAAATCCCCCTACTTATTATACCTATTCAACACCCTAATATTACAATAAATAATATTCATTGTTTATTTTTATGAATATTTTTGATACATTTTAAAGGAATCCTAGCTTTAGTCCCATCTATAACTTCTACATCCACAACCTTCCTGAATGCATCTTTCTTTGAGGTTATACTTGGCATTAAGGGGGCCTATATAAACCCCTTTACCACTTCTTATTATGTTCACTGAAGAGGTATTGGAATATTTTTATTTAATAAACAAAGGTTGTCCTTTCTTCCTACTCCAACCTTTTATCTTAAGTTTCCTCATTTATAAATTATTTGAAAGAGAAGTATGTAGGTTTATATTTTCCTCAATTTCTATGTGAGCTGTGTCAAATGGAAACTCATCCCCCACTCACTAAATGCATTAAATTTTTTTTGAGAGTGGTGGGAGTATAAAATCTATAACTCTATTTTTTAATTCCCTGTATACCTTGTTTTCCATCAAATCCACCATTGCATTATAAATTTGTAAAGGAACTTAGTGAAATGGATCTCCTATTCCTAGATCCACTCTTAGAGATATAAGAGTAGTTATCAGGGGAATCTCCTATTCAAACCCCTTGTAGATAGGGTTATAAATTCCTTCTCTAGATAAATAAAATATTTGATCATTCTATGGAGCAATCTAAGATTCTTTCTTGGTTGAATTTTTCTCCAAGACATTCTCCCCAACCTTAATATTTAATACAGTGGTTTGAGAACTAACCAACACCATTGAATAAGTGTCAAGAAGACTTTAAGAGTAACCTTTGAAGTGAAACTGGGTCCTTTCACCCATAGTAGAGTTCCTACCATCTTAGGATCCTTACTTTGTCAAAGTGGTTTATCAGGTTTGTTCTTTGGTCGAACATGGCTAAGTTTAGTGATATGGCCTAACTTATTGCACTTAGATCATAATAAAGCAAAATATTCCTATTATATTCTTAGATTATTTTCCCCTCTATAGGAATGTAAGAACATATATGTAATTTATTTATTAATAAAATAATTCACACAAAATCTAGCATAAACGAATTTCAATCTAGCCTTTGTGGCTCCATCAAATACTATCAAATACCCAAAGATTTGAGTAATGCTTATAAATATGTCCTTATCCTAAAACTCAATAAGGATACCCAGGATATGAACCTAAATAGGCATAAAATTGATATATAACTTCTCAAGATCGAAGCCAAGTTATCACTTCCTCAAGAATAAGTTGTAATAACCTAGAAACTAAGTACCCTTACCAATATTTGAGTATAATCATATGGACTATTAAGGACATCAATATTTTTCCTTACCTTCAAGCATGAATTTTGCTACTTCAAAGTATTTATATATTTTTATTATAATGAAATCACTCTTTCATTATATTAATTGAAAGAAACAACTTATATTTGAATTCTTTACAAAACTGTAAAATGGCAGTAATTGTTTTTAATGCATTATCATATAATTCACTCTTATCCCTTAATTCTTCATTTCATAATTGTTTTTTATTCAATTCATATATATTTTTATTCATTTTTTTCATTATCATTCTTCATGTTACTTAGTTTATTATTATCTATTTCAACATGATAGTTAGATGACACTAATTCCATCTACAAATTATTAATATTCACGTATGAGACATTTAGGATTTTTTTTGTAAATTTTTTTACTCGACCTTTAATAAAAAGATTCATGATATTTTTATTATATTTCTCTCTATACATTTATAAATTTATAATTGAAATATTTAAATATTTTCAAGCTTCCATGAATTGGATGTTAAATAACATAAAATAAAAATTAATTTTTTCCCATATGTTGGGTTTGAGTGTTATCGAAGGAAGTTTGGGTCTTGTTGACCATGTTTAACCCCCAAGTCAAAAGGTCAACCCATATAAGTGGATACTTGAATGGTCATGTCAAAATATCATTTTTAATATCCATTTTTTACCTTTTAAAGTCTTCAAATGGTTTTCCTAAAGTCTTATTATCAAATTTTAAGGTTAATTTAACAAAATTAAGGTAATGTTTTGTCTTTATCTTATACTAGTTTAGCCTTCACCATGGTGTGAAAAGATGGAGTCAAAAAATTTCATAGGTAATTTTTTTCATATAAAATTAATCTCATGCCTTCATTAAATTTCATAAACATTTCATACATGTTTGGAGAAATTAAGGTTTATTTGCAAAGTTTGACGTTAAGTGTTTTGCAAGATAAAGGTGATTCTAGTCAAGTTCAATGTATGACAAAGATATTCAAGATGAAATACCTATAAAAAATGATTTTAAAATATTTATTATTATTTAAAAATGTACTAAGGTCAGGATAATGTTATGGTGGTATTTTGCATGTTAGAATAGGTCAGTTTTTGTTCTAAAGAAAGTAGTTTTAAGCACTTGTATAGACCAAGAAAACTCACTTTTAGGTAAAAATGTTTCATAGATATATATTAATATTAATAAGTCCAAATAAATTATTTTATTATAGGTACATGTCAAATTAATTAAAAAAATTATTTAGAACATCCATCACTCCCTTGACAAGCTCACAAAATCTAATTTCAAGTACTCATTCCATATAATATAGTGGGAGTTGGGAACTGATATTTTTTTACCAAAGGAGATGGTAATAATAATATAAAAATTCATGGTATTATTCATATTATTAGTTTCCCCTCTATGAATAATCATTAAGACCTTAGGGTACTCTAAAACTACCTATAAACCCCATAGGCTCATTTTTCTCCTTGAAATTATGGTTTCAGACTGATTAGATGATAAGATAATTTGAATAAGACATATATGGTTTATACAATAATATTAAATGTTTCTCCAAATCATTTGTCATGTGTGAGTTCAAGAAGGCAAGAATCCTTACATTTATACAGTTGACAGGTTGAGAATCATGGTTTATTTATGTTTTCAAGTTTTTCATAGGGTCAAATGCATCCATGTGATTGTATAATGTATATCATAATATTTTCCACTTAATTAAAATATCTATCTAACTATTTGGCCTTTCTATATTGGCCTCTTCATGTGACATTCAAGTTTTTAGCCTAAAGACTATGTCATTGGTCTACCTAGATAAAAGTGAGTTGGGAAAGTTTAATATTGTATTTTCAAAGTGATATGAACGTAATAACCTCATAATAAAGGTAATAATATATTATATAAATTCTAATATTATTGATAAGATCAAATCTTAAATCATAGTAGCTCTAAAACTTGAAAATGTAGACCTGCAGGTCTACAAACTTGTAGGTCTCTTTTCATGAGAAAATGTGTATCAAAATTAGATTTTAAAAGAATTAATGATGATATTACTATATAATATATAATTTTTTATAATAATTATGTTAATTTAGAATGTTAAACCTCAAAAAACCAATGCTCAAGATAATTTATGATCACCTACAAGACTCAAGTTGGTTTTCAAGCTTAAAATAAGATATACAGTACAAGCCATTAGGGAATGAGTTTAAGATGAGTAGTTTGAATTAATGGAAACAATAAGGAATAATAATACCTTTAATAAATTATGGATAAATACAAATATAAATCACCTCAATCTTGTAGTCATAGTTCACTATCACCTATAAGCCAACTTGAGTGATTCAATTCACTTTCAAGCATTAAGTAAGAGAAAATTACAATGCATGACAATGGTTTTGGAATTTATGTGAATAAAAATTTAATATAATAACTATAATTTGAATATAAACCTAAAATAGGATTATAATATAGTGATCAAAATAAACTCACTTTAACCCTATAAGTGCATAGTAAATTTCACTGCTACATGCCTGTATAATCTTAATTAGAAAGGTTACCTATTTGGTTCAAAAGAAAAAAGGTATGTGGTAAGAATAAATTAAATTATATGTAATTTTATTATTTTATCATGACCCTAAATTATCTCTAGGGTCAATTTAAATAGATTCAAAGTTGATAGGTCTATTTAGGCCTATAAGCCTAAGACTAAACACATATATCTATGTGTACAATTGTGAGAAAAGTGTTTTGTTGAGGGTCAAAAGAGAAAATGATGGATATAATAATATAATTATTTATTAAATTAAAAATAAATGAGTTTTTAAAGTATTTCAATAGATATAAAAAGGGTTAACATAGGCTCTACGGTAAAATTCACTAAGTGCCCTACAAACCCTCAATACATGGAATGACCGGTTATAGGGATTATGAAGAGATAATAAATATTAGGGGTCATTTAAAATAATGGAATAGAGGTTATATATAGCTAAATATTTAATTTTTATATTTTAACAAAATTCAGGACATCACCTTTAAGTGTAAATCTCTCCTAGACCTCACATATGCATATTCAACCACCTGAGAGAATACTAAACTTTCTCAGATATCCCTTAAAAAGATGATGATGTAAAAGGAATTTTTGAGGTGTTTTAGATTTATATCCACTTAAATATTATGTAATTTTCTTAGGAAAATAGTCTATGTCCTTTATGAACAATAATTAAGAACCTAACACAGCTTAAACCCTACAAAACCCCTCATAGTAACTTGATGGGACATATAAACCTTAAGATGATTTTAGTGGATTTATTTGACTTTAAAATTATTTTTTTTTCCTTAATATGTCTCATTATCACTTTAATATACCACTAGTTATTATGTGCAAGGTACAAGTTATATAGAATTATCTTAAAAACATAATTGTAGGCTTATTTATAAGGGTGCAAGGTAAGGATTTGTATCCAAAATAAGTAAATACATATATAAATATTGGATAAAGGTTAAAAAAATATTTTAATAACATTTTTATACCTCATAATAAGATATATGAGCCGAAAAAATCACTAAGTGGGTCAGAAGGTGAGAAATGCACTATTTTGTTTAGACAAGAAGCCTATCTCAAGCCTACGGAGTACAAATGGAGAGACTCTTCTTAGTATATTGTGTTTTATGATGATGTTTCATAATTAAATAAATAATTTAAAAGAATCAAAATTTTCTAAATTCTTTTCAAATCACTTCAAATGCCTCTCAAGCTTGTTTAAGCAATTAGGTTAGTGTTTTAGCCATTTCATGGTTCACACATCCATAAAGGGTATCACAAGATGAAATTTGGCATGGATCATGGTTAAGGGATGGGTAAATTGAATCAAATATTTTCCCTAAGTTTCACACGTTTTGGAGGTTATTTGATCCAAAACATAGTTTTTAGGCCTAAAGGCCTAATTGGATAAAGAGACTAGGTGAATAAATACACTTCCACTTAGTTTTAGGTAATAAAATTTGACATAGAATTATAAGGGCACACTAGGTACTAAAAAATTCCATTATTTTGAAAATATGATCTATATATTCTATGAAATAATGAGCTTTGTGTGTTTTTAAGGCTACAAGGAATTGAAGGTTAGTGAGAGCTTAAAGTGCAAAATGAGGTCTTGGTGAGTGTGTGATGGATTAAAATGAGTTGTTTCATGTCCATTATGACCTATAGATTCCATACATAGAGAATAATTATAGTAATGAATACAAAGTCAAGTTTTGAGCCATTAAGTCTAGGAAAGGCATAATGAAGACAAAGGGGTTTCAAGACACCTAAAGAGTTATTTGATGATCACCATTGAGAAGTTAGTTTAGAGAGATTATAAACTAATGTAAGGTGTCAATAATAGGGGATAAATGTGACTCAATATGAGTTTATTATGAAGAGTACTGCTTGTCACTAGCTAATCCAAGAGAAGGGGAAGTTTTGAATAAGAAGATAAGTTGTCAAGCAACTAGAAAAACTCTTACACCATTTAGAAGAGGAAATCATCTTCAAAAAAGTAATGCTAGTCCTTTGAGATCTTCTAAAACTATCCTCCAACTCATTTATTGATTGTAAATATCATTTGACACATGTCATGGCTCACTTTTACACCCCTCTCTCTCTTCTAGCATATTTCTCTATTTAAATAACCATGTTTTAGATTTTTATGTATATTCCACCTAGGTATGGAAAAACCCTACACATTTGTATGTCTTTTATCAATGAGAAACTATTGTTCTTACCTCCTCCTTTGAATATTTTTAGTGTGTATGTATGATTATTTGATCTTGTCAAGTGTTATGCTTAATCTTCCTTGGCATGTTTTTCTTTTATGACACTCAAATGAAGTTTGAAAGGTTATTTGTAGGTCATGTAAAGTGTCCAAGTAAAAAGTGAATATTATGAGTTCTCTATTAATTAGTGTTATTTTGTGACCTCTTGATTAGTCCTCCTATCCAAAACATATTTCATAACCTTAATATTAGGTGCTGATGTAGAGAGGTAGATTAGGAGTAGTGGTGTTTAGGTTAGTCTCATGGTTAATGTGCACATTTAATTGGTTAGTAGTGGTCAATAGTTTTGTTGAATCACCTATGTTAGATGAAATTTCTCTGTATTTTATTAAAAATTTGATATATTAGTTAATAAGCCTAAGTGATTCATCATTGGGAGATATCCCTATAACCTAGAGATTTAATCCACCTAAAGGTCACCCATAACCTAGTATTGTCTCCATGTTACCCCAAATTTGGAAGCCTTGAACAATATTCTAAGGGTGAAAATTTGGGTGATAATAATTTTGGCATGCCTTGTGAGAAAAAGGTACAAATTGATTGAAGGAGTGTTGGTTTTGTCCTTCAACATATTAACCTTTAGATTCATTCAAAACACTTTAATGGAAACTTTAAATGAACTAAAATTGGCATAAGTAGTCCAAGTTCCCAAAAATAAAAAATTGGTATGTATTTTCAATCTCTATTTGATGAAAATACATATCTTATACCAACTTATTATTCATATCCTACTAATGATGTTCATGGTTTATCAATAAGTAGCTCACAAATAGATGCCCATGAATTTTACCAATAACCCATCCATCCCTCTAATCAGTTCACCAATGTTGAGTTTCTCCTTCTTCATCCTTATCCAAACTTAAACAAATCATACCAGACTGCATAAGGACCATTATGAAGACTAAAACAGAAGTAGAGCTTTATCTCATTTGTCACACCCATGCCATATAATATGATGGATATTTCATTTATAACTTTTGGATTGGTTGGGAAGATATTAAAAAATAAACTACCTGATTAATGAAAATCAAGAGGTTAAAATATGGATACACCTAATGGGAAGTAAGCTAATATCATGGGAGAAAATATGCACCCAATCAAACCAATTGTATCTACCTTCTCGTACAACAAACCAATCTCCTTCCATTCCAAAATCAACCCAAGTTTCAATATGTAATAAAGATACGTCTATTCTAATACAATATACATCAACTCTTCCTCAGGAGCCTAAGTAAACCTTATTAGACTATGAATACTAATTTTGTTATGCCTACTTTTGAGAAAGAACCTTTTTCATGCCTATGCAAAGTCAAGAAAATAATAAGTGTAAAGAAGCCATTTCAAGAAACCTCCCATGTTATTCAAGCCTTTCACCTACACTAAAACATGATTTTTCAATCATCCATGAAGTTCAATACACCTTTAAGTTTGATAAAACAATTGAAGAGTGGAAGAAGAAGAATACAACATCTACAATTCAGTTCTCTTCTCCTCATGGTACTATAAAATTAGACATGCAACAAGTTTGGCATTCTTTTGAACTTGAAGAGAGAGTGGATGATGACATGACAGTCATGAGTAAATTTGTATAAGTTTAGGTGCACTTGAATAACCTTCAAGAGTGTTCAAATGACCAAGAAAATATAAATATTTTCTTTGAATTTCCTTAATTCATTGAAGATGATGATTATATATCTTTTAGTAAAAATGAGTTGAAGTAGTTGATTCTAGTGGAACCATAAATAATAAGCCTTTAATAAGACACACATGATCAATATAAAGTTCTAAGTAAGCATGAATATGTAGCGACATCCCTTAATAATCAATATGAAGAGAACTCATGGAAAAAATTGTACCATAACTTTATGGGAGTACTTAAAGTGTTTAATAGTATTGGATCTCTTAAAGAACAAGATAAGAAGACTAATAGGATGGAGCATGAGGTACATATTTAAGGAGATGATGATGACATGGTGGTCTTAAGTGAAGTTGAAATTGAGTATGAGGTAATATTTCATGAATACACTTTGTTCATCAGCCCTATTGAACATTATGAGCAAGTGATAGAGATTGTATAATCCAAAACCTAGCTAATACATGGTTCAACTAAAGCATTTGATGAGCCTGTTGTGCCTAAAGAGAATGGTATAAATTATATTGAGGTTGGAATCCTTTCATATGACTAAGATGAATTTACCTTTTGGGAAGAGATTAAAAATTTTTACTTAATTTTGGGTGACAAACCTATACTTTCAAGTGAACATGTTCAATAAGAAAATAATTAAAGTGCACACACTAGAAATCATGACCCTAATGAGTCATCAAAGGTTGAAGCTACACCCATGGTCACATTATAAAAATAATTTAACATGAAATAGTAGTATTAGGTAAATGTTTAGAATCAATATGAATTTGTGTTACTTCAGAATACATTTGATGGTGATGATCCACTTGAAATTCTATAAAGATGATTGGCAATCAAGAAGTAGGTGAGCCCAACAAAAAAAAGGGTCTAAGAAGTATATTATTTCACATCATTTCTCATCACATGAAAAATATGATATAAAATTATTCACTCTCAATCTAGGAAGACCAATATTTATAGGTTAGTTTTTACATAGTCAGTTACTTATGGTGTGTCTTATTTTCCCTAAATGCTTAGCTAACACATGTGTGTTATCTTGTTTCTTTTACTTGTGTGTTGTTATTTTTATTTTTTTGTTTATAGGTCTATTTAGTTGTATTTATTTGCTTAAGGTCTAATTTTTAGTCAAATTTAATCCATTAGTTAATGGAAGGATAAATCACTAGTCTAGTAAGCATTGAAAGCATGTTACCCCTATGTATCACCAATTTATTGAGCATTTTTGACCCCTAGGTCAAAAGGTCAACCCCCATAAGTTGAAATTTGAATTCTCATATACAATTAGAATTTTTAATAGCCATTTTTACCTTTTAAAGTATTCAAATGGTCTTTCTTTAGCAAAATTTAAGGTTAATTTAGCAAAATTAAGGTAATGTTTCATCTTTGTCTTATACTAGTATTGTCTTCACCATGATGTGAAAATATGGAGCCAAAAGGTGTCATAGGTCCTTAGTTTCCTACCAAAGTCATATCATTATTTCATAAAATTCCATAAATATTTGATACATGTTTGGATAAATTAAGGTTTATTTGTAAAATTTAAGGTAAGTGTTGTGTAAGATAGAGTTGATTTTGGTCAAGTTCAACATATGAAAAAGATATTGAAGATTAAATAATGGTAAAACATGATTTTAAAATATTTAATATGATTTTATAATGTAGTAATGTTAGGATAAAGTTAGGATGGAAGTTTGTATGTTAGAATAGGTCAATGTTTGCTTTAAAAAAGTAGTTTTAAGCACTTGTATGGACCAAAAAGACTCACTTTCAAGTGAAAATGTTTCATACATGTCTATACATATTTATAGGCTAAATAAATTATTTTATTATAGTTTTATGTCTCATAAATTCAAATTTATTGTTAGAATCTCCTTTACTCCTTTAGCAACCTCACAAAGGCTAATTTCAAGTGCTCATTCCATATAGTATGGTGGAAATTGTAACCTAAGATTTTTACAAGATGAGGGGTTATTAATTAGATTAAAATAATTTAAAATATTCATTATATTAGTGACCCATCCTTTATTAATAATCATTAAGACCCCAAGGTGCTCTAAACCTACCTATAAACCCCATAGGTTCATTTTTCTCCTTTAAATGATAGTTTTAGACTAGTTGGATGCATATTATAAATATAATAATACATAGATAGTATGTACATTCATATTAAACGTTTTTCCAAATCCCATTTTGCACGTGTGAGTTGAAGAGGAAATGGATCTTCACCTTTACATAATTGATATGTTGAGAATCATGGATTCATTATTTTTTGAGGTTTTCCATAGGGTTCAATGCATATAAGTGATTTTATGTGTATAATCATATTTTACACTTAATTAAATTCTCCCTCCAACCATATATGTATTCCATACTAGCCTCTCCAAGTGACATTCAAGTTTCTAGCCTAAGGATTGTGTTATGGGTGTGCCTACTTAAAAGCATGTTGAGAAGGTTTAATGTTATATTATCATAGTGATATGAGGGTCTTAAGATAATAATAAAGGTAACAATCCACTAGATAATTTTTTTAGGATTAATAAGATTAAATCTTGCAACATAGTTGGCCTAAAACATAAAAATATAGACCTATAGGTCTATAGACTGATAGGTCTCTTTTCATAAGAAAATGTATTGAATGTGTATCAATATTGAGTTTGAAATACTAAAGGATTATATAAATATAAGATATATACATTTGGATAATTATAAAGGTCAATGGATAATGTGTGACCTAAAAAATCAAATGCTCAAGACAACTAATGATCACCTATAGGCCTCAAGTTGGTTTTCAAGCTTTAAAAGGATCTACAATACAAACAATTTGTGAATAAAGTTGTCATGAGTAGTTTGAATTAATGGAAACCATAGGGAATAAAAATATATTAAATAATTTAGGGATAAATACAAAGATAATTCACCTCAATCTTGTAGTCATAGTTTACTATCACCTTCAGGTCAACTTGAATGATTCAATTCACTCTCAAACATTGAGAAAGAAAATTGAAATGCATGATAGTGGGGTTGGAAGATAGGTGAAAATAAATTGAATAAAAGAAATATAACTCAAATATAAACCTAAAATATTATCAAAATATAGTGATCAACTTAAACTCACTTTACCCCTACAAGCACAATGTTAATTTGACTCATACATGCTTGTATAGTGTTGATAATAAAGGTTGCCTCTTTGGTTTGAAAGACCAAAGTTTTGTGGGAAATATAGTCACTTATAAATTATTTTATTATTTTATCATGACCCTAAATTATCTATAGGTTCAATAAAAATAATGTCAAAGATGATAACTCTATCTAGTCATGGTAAGCCTAAGGCCAAAGACAAAACCCTATGTTTACAGATGTGAGAAAAGTGGTAAGTTGAGGGTAAAATGAGAAATTGATAAATATAAGAATATAATTATTAATGAATGGAAACATTCATGAGGTTTTAAAATATTTAAATAAAGATAAAAATTCTAACATAGACTTTAGGGTTAGATTAACCAAGTGGCCCACAAACCCTCAATGCATGGAATGATAGGTTGTAGGGATTATGAATGAATAATAAAAATTGGGTGTCATTTAAAATCATGTAATATAGGTGATAAAGATATAAATAGGTAATTTTAATATTGGATCAAACTTCAAGACACCACCTTCAGGCCTAAACCTCTCTTCGACCTCATAGATGCAGACTCAGCCACATAAGAGACTCCCAAACTTTCTTAGATCACCCTTGACAAGATGAATGGTGGTAAATTATTTGTTTAGGTTTTATATAGTTATATCCACTTAAATCCTATGTAATTGGCTTAGGTAAAGAGGCTTTGTCCCCTATGAATAATCATTATGAATGTAACACACATTAAATGTAAACCCCTCATAGTAACTCGATGGGATAAATAGACCTTCAAATGATTATAATGGATTGATTTGAAATTTAAATTACCTTGGTGACATTCACAAGTCTCATTATAACCTTTAAATATTACTAATTATCATGTGCAAGGTATAGGCTATACAAAATTATCTTTAAAACATGGTTGTAGGCTTATTTGTGAGAGTACAGGATAATGATCGGTCTCTAGATCAATTACAGAGGTCTAGAAATATTGGATAAAGGTTAAAAAATATTTTAATCACATATTTAGTCCTCATAAGAGTATATATGACCCAACCAAGTCACTAAGTTGGTCAAAAGGTGAGAAATGCACCATTTTGGCTAGTCAAGAAGCTTATCTCAAGCTTACAAAGTACAAATGTAGAGGCTCTTCTCAATATTTTGAGTTATATGATGGTCCTTTAGAATTAAAAAAAACCATTTCCAAGATTCATAAATTTATATAAAAAAATTCAAATCACTTAAAATGCCTATCAAGCCTTCTTAAACACTTAGGCTAGGGTTTTAGCCATTTCATGGTTCACACATTTGTACAAGGTTTTAGAATATAATATTTGGAATGGAGAATGTTAGAGGGATTTGAAAAGTGAATGAAATAATTTTCATGAGTTTCAAATGTATCGGAGTTTATATGAGCCAAAACTCAATTTTTTAGGCTTAGAGGCCTAATTGAGGCATAATTGGAGAGAGAGATCAGGTGACTAAGTACACTTCCACTTGGTTTTAGGTCATGAAATTTTCATGGAGATGTAAGGGAATAAAAGGTACTCAAAATTACCCTTGTTTTTCCAATATCATCTGTAAATACTTCCACACAAGTAGCTTTGTGTGTTTTTGGGGCTATAAGGAATTGAAGGCTGGTGAGAGCTTAAGGTCAAAAATGAAGTCTTGGTGAGTGTTTGATGGATTAAAATGAGTTGTTTCAGGTATGTTATGATTGATATATTAAATTCATGGTGAATAATTTTATTCATGGATACAAAGTCCATTTTTGATCCATTTAGGCAATGAAAGGTGCAATGAAGATAAAGGGGTTTCAAGACACCTAAAGATTTGTTTTATGATCACCACTATAATGTCAGTTTGGACAGATTATAAAGTGATGAAAGGTTTAAATAATAGGGTTATAAGGTGACTCGATATTATTTAATTATCAATATTACCACTTGTCACTCTTCAAGACAAGATAAGGGGTGGTTTTGAATAAGAAGACAAAGTGTCAAGCAACTAGACAAACTCTTATGCCATTTAGAAGAGGAAAGCATATTCAAGAAAGAAACACTCATCATTTGAGATATTATGAAACTATCCTTCAAATCCTTTATTAGTTTTAAATCTAGTTTAACATGTGTTATGGATCACTTTGATATCCATATCTCTCTCTTCTAACCTCTTTCTATATTTAAGCATCCTTGTTTTGTCTTCTTATGTATCCTTCACCTAGGTATTGAAAATCCCTACCCATTTTTATTCCTTTGATCAATTATAAACTACTAGTTTTACTTCCTCCTTTGATTAGTTTTAGTGTGTGTATATGACTAGTTGATCTTGTTAAGTGTTATACTTAGTCTTCCTTGGCATGTTTTATTTTTCTAACACTCATATGAAGTTTGAAAGGTTATTTTTTGGGAATGTGAAGTGTCCAAGTGAAGTGTGAAGGTTGAGTGAGTTGTATATTATTTAATGTAATTATATGACCTCTTGATTAGTCCTCCTAGACCAAAAATCTTCACAACCATAATATTAATTATTTATGTAGAGAGGCAAATTAAGAGTATTGAGTGTTCAGGTTAGTCTCATGGTTGATGTGCATATGCATTTGGTTGGTATTGGTCAATTATTTTGGTGCATTTCCTCCATTAGAGTAGTTTTATTTATCTCTTACTAAAAATTTGATATATTAGTGAATGAGTCTAAGTGATACATCAAGGGGAAATAGACTTATAACCTAGAGATTCAATCCACCTAAACATCACCCATAACCTATGATTCTCTCCATGTTACCCCAAATTTGGAAATATTGAACAATATTCAAAAGGTTTAAATTTGGGTGATAATAAGTCTTAAAGCACAATTTAAAATATTTATTTTTTTACAAAAATTAATAATTACTAAGGCCTAATATTGAGTCTTAGATTTTGTCATTATAGTAAATATATTACATGCCACATGATTTTTTTACATTTTAGTAGGGATTTATTACATTTTTTAAAATTTTTATAGCCATGTATTTATATTTAGATTATATCCCATAGACGTTGTTATTTTTAAATAAATAACACCTTACTTGATGTGTCACTGATTTTTGAGTATGTATTGATATGTCATTTACAACATAATTTTTTTTAATTTGTATTAATTCTCCATGACCTCATGATGTTTCATAAAAAATGGACTAGAATTTACACTTTTACTTTATATTTTTATCATTCTCTAAATGATTATTTTCTCCACTCTTAGTGAAGTATAACTTCTTCTTATCAGTTCTTATAGAAAAAGATGCTTTCAAAAATGTTTTAGGTGAAACTATGGGATTTTATTATTACACTTCAATACTAATTATCAAACTCATTAATTTGTTTTCTTTATTTACACCTCATCCTTAAATATTGAATATCCATATTTTGTTTGTACAATTTACACAATATATCTCTAGAATTTACAAAAAATAAGTACATTACTAAAAAATGTCCTATATAATATATAATTATCCCAAAGAATTTCATTAATAACACAATTAATCATAACACTGACACTAAAGTTATTAATACTAATAATGTCAAATGATTTACACAATAATTTACTAAATCACAAATACAACTGGCTAAAATATGGGTTCTTAAATCAAATAACTTGTAACTTGAACATAATTAAATACATAATCAATATCTTATCATAACTAATTGCATATATAATTATTCAACATTATTTTTTCCATCAAGTTAGAATTTTTTAAAAATAATTTTTACATAAACTACACACAAGAATAAATAAAATAGTCAGATGTTGGATACTATCCTTATTTTGTGTTCAATTTAGGTTATTTATCTCATCCTAAGTTTATTTTACATGTGCATTTTTAATTATTATAAATGCACTTTATCCTAGATTTATGAGACTTCTCTCCCCACTTTTTTCATTTTGTAGGATTGTAGGAGTTACTACCACAAGTAAATCTCCTCCCATGTCAGGTTCCTTCCTGAACAAGTTAGCAAATAAGTGAAAGTACATGAAATAAACTATAAAAATCAGTAATATATTAACTCAAATAAGCATAAATAAATTACAATGGTTTAATCATAGAATCTCTAGCATCTTCAAGGGGGAAACCTCCTTTGAGCAAGCTCAATTAAATACAATTGATGAATGGCTTCATTAGACCTTAACACCTACTTAAATACTAATTATATTTTAACAACTATTTATTCCCATGAATGTCGGATAATGCAAATGTGCTCCAGGGATGACTTATAAAGCATATGCATCCATATAAACTAATTCAATAATAATACAAAGAGAAAGGTGGGACACAAGTTCCTAATATCCCCTCCCTCATAGAAAAAGCTTTGTCCTCAAAGCTTCAAGTGTGGGAAGAACTATTAAATCTAGAGTAATTGTTTCCATGTGGCATATCTGGGTTACTTTCCATTCCATTAGATTAAGACTTATATGATGGAGTGGGAGTGAAGTTAGTTGGTGTAGTTGGCCAAAACTACTTATGGTTTGAGAAGGAAGGAGCCTTCATTATCAAGTTTTGGTAAAAATATTTGCACTCTAATATTAGTTTCAAGAACTTTATTGAAACATGAGATAGGAAATACTATTTGAATGTGAGAATAAGGTTAAAGATTTAACTTGTAAACAATAGACCCTATCTATTAGAGAAACTTATATGGCCCATAAAACTTAGGTGCAAGCTTGTGACACCCTTTTTGTTTTAGAGATGAGTGTTTGTATGGCTATAGATGAAGAAAAACCATATCATCATGTTGAAAGGTATTCTAAGAGTAGTGTTAGTCAACTTGTTTATTTATGCAATTGTATGCCAAATGGAGATTGTCTTGCAAGGTGTGAAGAATTTGATCCTAATGGTAGAGAGTAGTGTCACCTACCTAAACCAGTGAACTACCAAGTATATACATGAGGAGTGGTGGTGCTGCTTGACCATAAAATACTTCATATGGATTCATCTTATTATAGGTGTGGTATGAGGTATTATGCCATAATTATACAAGAGGTAACTATTTGACCCATTAATGTTTCTGCTTTATGACAAAATAATGAAGATAGGTTTCTAGACATTTATTGATGATTTCAGTTTGGTCATCAGTCTATGGATGATATCCCAAACTCATTTTGAATTATGTACCAAGACACTTTAATTAGTCTTACCAAAAATGGCCTATCAAGGTAGAATAATGATATGAGACAATAGAGGTATGAACACCATGGATTCAGAATGTGTGATAAAAAAATGTCTGAGAGATGGTGGAAGTAGTGTAGGGATGGGCCAAAGTATAAAAAAGATCATATTTAAAAAGGAAATCCAATATTATTAGAATCATTGATTTGACACCAAATTTTTGGAAGAATGTAATGAAATCCATGGAAATTTTGGTCTAAATATGTCTAAAAATTGGAAGTGGTTGGAATAGACTAGGTGGGGAAACTATCTCACCTTTAGTGCATTGACAAGTATCACTTTCAAAAATAAATGTTTTGATATCCTTCTTGAGGCTGGGATAAAATAAATTATGGTGGACCCCATAATATTTTTTCAAAAACCTTGAATGACTAGTGGAGGGGGAAGCACACATCTCCTATAAAATTAATTGTTTGAAATTATATCCTACTAGTAATAAAAAGCAACCTTTATATCATAATGTGTGGCCACCCTAACTATAGTGAGATTTATTATATGGATCAATAGGTAGTTGAATAATGAATTATTAAGATGGAATATAATTATGCTACTCATTTTTAAGATCATGGATCTAGGTGAAAATGGGAAGAAATACTACACAAAGGTGTACTAGTTCATCAAACTAGTCAGAGAGAGCATCAACCACAAAATTTTCCTTACCTTTTTTGTAGATAACTTAATAATCATATCCCATGAGTTTATAAAACTATTTATGTTGATCTTAGGAATATACTTATTATTTTAAAAAATATTTGAGGCTTTGATGGTTATTTTATGCAAAAGTGTTGGCCAATAAAATATGGGTCCCATTTGTGAGTTACATAGTGGATGTACATCATCTCTTATGTATATATGGAATATACCAAATTGAATATAGTGAGGTCCTAAATATTAAATGTGATGGGGCAGCCTTCCTATATAACTACAACACCAAAACCCATTCTACATGTATCACACTCAAACACAAACATCTTAGATAAACTAGGCATGGCAAAGATTGGTATGGTGCACGCGGCATGTTTAAGGTTGGAAAATGCTTGGGTACATGTAAACATCCATATAAATACATGTTTATTGAGCATATATGTCAATGGACCTACAATTATACCATAATCCTTGACAATTTTTTGATATTACCTTGTCAAACCCAAAAATACACATAATATTTTGAGGGTCTTTGGTTGTGGCTAATTTATCATAGCTACAATTTTGGTGGGGTTAATATGAACATCATCATATGTGACAATGTGTCCAAGATACTCAACCTATGTTTTCCCAAAATAATACTTCTAATGTTTAACACATAGGTGGTTGGTAACAAGAACTTTGAAGGTAGTGTTGAGGTGGTGGAGGTGATCCTCTAATGTAGGACTATAATGAGAATGTTATCAAAGAAGACCAAGATAAACTTCCTCAAGAAGTGGTAGAATACTTAGTTCATAAAAATTTATAAGTTGGAAGGGTAATTATCAAGCCCAAATGGAAGGACAAGGAACTCATAGTGGTTGTCATATGTGTGGAAGGTTGTCTTGGGAATGTATACATCATTAAGATGAATTTGGTGATACCTAGAGTGTGGGTCCAATTTGGATAAAAATTGTGCACCATGGAGTTCATCAAGGAGCTCATCAATTATGTGAATAGGAAACTTATCCTTAATCGTTAGTTTGTTTATATTCTGATAATCAATGCAAAGGAACCAAGATCCATCCTTCTCATGAACAAGCAAGATTGGTCAAGAATACAGACTAGTATTGGGCTGAATGACCCCATCCTAAAAGAGATCATGGATTATCTTTTCAATATTAGTATTTTTATGAAATGGGTACTATTATTTATAATGTTTTGGAGGTGTAATGCTAGGAAGTAGTGGGATGTGATGGTCCTAAGGTTGGTGACGTGGAAATACTATGGGTTCCTAAAAATATGGCATGTTTGACCAAAATGTTATAAAAGTCAGGAGGTGGGTGAGAGTCTGGTGGTGAATTAATGTGAAGAGAAAAGAGTTTGAAAATTATGCCATGGGATCCCCATTTGAAAATTTTCTCCATGTGGTGAGAAATGATAATTTTGGTGGATTTAGGAAGAAGGCCTTATAGGGTGTAAATCTATCCATTCTCAAAGAACTACATCCATAGCTCTAAAAAATACTAAAGGATGGGTCCAAGGGTTCATAACCATTAGGCACTGATAAAAAAATCACATCCACATAAAGATAAATATAACATGTCAGCTTGAAGGTTATAGTCACCCACTAAAATATGAACATTAAAACACTTGTTATTATAGGGTAATGTGCCTCCATTGATAATCATAACTTCAAAACAAGAAAAAGGGTGGATTAAAAAAATTGATTACTTAGCGACCTAAGGGTCAATGAATTTGTGAGTGATGTTAGACTCAATAAGGATGGTGAGGAGTTTATTTTTAAAATAACCTTGGATAAACATTATTTTGGGGGTAGTGACTCCTACCAAAGCATGTATGGATATTTTAGGAGGGGATTCTGAGTGCATAGAATCATCAACTTCCTATGTCATCTCCTTGGTGGTATCCTAATAATATTTGATATCTGGTGGAGAATCAAAATCTAAAAGGTATAATTTTTTCTCAAAGCATTTGTGCCATACAACCCATTTATCATCATAATTATAACAAAGCCCTTTTTCATGTCATACATGAATTTTATCACCTATGAACCATTTTATGGGTGTTATCTTGGTGTTGGGTTAATGGAAAGAGGTATTGGATGGTGCCTAATTATAAGTATAAAGCTAGGATGTGATTTATCTTTGTTAAGCTTTGTGAGACCCAAGGCTATGATCATGGTGTGAGGTTGGAAAATTTTGACCTTAGATCAGATGGGATCTTTAAGGCCACTAATAAAACAAATTTATATGAAGTCATCTAATAAACATTTAGTGTGATTAGCCAATTTCTCAAATTCAAATTTATAATCACAAATGGTGCCTATCTGATAGATTTTGGTGAGGGCTCCCATAAAATCCTTGAATGATGATGTCATGTCCCCTTTTTCATGGACATTGACAGATTTGATGATTGGCCTATTATACGACCTTCGTAGGCTAATAGGATGGATAGAGGGTCATAATGGAGCTTGGATTGACTTTGATTCACAGGATTTCTACATTTGATGTTCATTCAGGTTATTTCAGACATATTTGGCTTGGGCTCCTACTTTTAGGGATATTTGATATGCAGTGAAGCACCTTTATTATGGTATGGTTATGTGCAGAATCACTCCCTGATTCACCAGCTTCGATCGGTTCATCGATCCGACATGTATTGAGGGAGATATTAATATTTGATTGATCTAATCAAATATTAATTATTTAGCATATTTTTAATTAGAAACCCTAATTCTAATTTAAGAAACCCTAATTAGGGCAAGCACATCTTTTTGAGGGTATAAGGGTTTCTCATGGAGGCCATTATTCATTATGCATAGATTATTGATATTGATTTTGAAGAAATTCTTCTGTGAAGACTGAGCCAAGGGTTCCAGGATTCTATTGCAGTGGAGAACGTTCCCTCTTCATTGTGTCTGATTTAGAGGCTGTGAGATATCAACTGATTTATTGCCAAATTGAGAGATAGCTTCATCCAAAAGTTATCACAGAGATACAGATCTGAGAGATAGCTTCATCCAGAAGTTATCACAAAATTCCAGGGTTGAGAGATAACTTCACATAGAAGTTTATCACAGAGCTTTCCAGGTAATTTCTTTATTTAGTTTGTGAGATATCAACTGATTTATTGCCAAATTGAGAGATAGCTTCATCCAAAAGTTATCACAGAGATACAGATCTGAGAGATAGCTTCATCCAGAAGTTATCACAAAATTCCAGGGTTGAGAGATAACTTCACATAGAAGTTTATCACAGAGCTTTCCAGGTAATTTCTTTATTTAGTTTTGATCCAATAAGTTATACAGAGATAGATCTTGTGTTAGAATCTATATTCGTGAGATCAGGCTATTCAGCTATCAGGGGTTAAGAAGAGACAGGTTGGCAGCCGTACCAAGTCCGTACAGGTCCGCATCAGGCACCGACCTCGGCAGAGAAAGGGCTACAGTGACTGACATCGATCGACTGAAGACCGACGTCGGCAGAAAGCTGACCGACAGAGACCGACGTCGGTGAGATATCGACCGACGACGGCGCTTGTGTGTCGACACAGAAAGGCTGAGACCCTTCCAGATCCAGTTTTCATTGCCAAATTAGCAAAAGCCAGGGTTTTAAGACCAGATTTTAATATTCTTTATTTGTATAACAAAGACTCAATTGTGTAATCATCCAGAAGAACAAGTAATGAGATCTTGATTTGCTATTGAGAGATTATATTGTGATTTGTTTATGCTTATTTGAATCTATTCTACAAGTTTGTATTTGTGATCAGAGCTTTATGAGTTTATATATTCCCTATTTGAAGAGGATATTACAGTTGTTCAGAGCTTTTATTGCTATATACCAGAGCTTTTGTAGGAGAAAAAAGAGCCCCTAAGTAAGGGACATCACAGTGGTATCAGAGCTTTGGTCCTTGGTATCATAGTTTTGTGTCTTTCATATATCCCTATTGAAAGGGGATATCACAGTGGTATCAGGGCTTTGTGTCTTTCATATATCCCTATTAGAAGGGGACATCACAGTGGTATTAGAGCCAAATTCCTGCCATCCTATTGGGCACATCAGAGCTAATGTCTTGCCATCCTGTTGGGTAGTTTGGGTATCAGCATGGCACTAACAGGTGTCAAAGATTTGGAGGAAAGAGTGCACAATGCAAAGAAGAAGTTAGAAAGTCCATTACAGCAAGCAGATGACCTTCTACAAAGTCTGGAGGAGTTAGAAATTTATTTAAGCAAGGTTGAGCAGTCAAATTCTTATGAGATACAAACAGTGTTATCTCCAGCGTTTGATTCTTTGGTGAAGCACCGATTATTGAGACATCATGATGAGGTGGTAAGACTTGCAACTCTCTCTTGTATTAGTGAAATCATGAGAATAATAGCTAGCTTTAATTTTTATGATGATCAGATTATGAGAGAGGTACTTCATGCCATGGTGAAAAGCTTTGAAAAGTTGGATGACATTAGAGACTCTCATTTCTCAAAGAGGTCGAGATTACTTGACACTTTTGCAAGGTATGGATTTGAAAACATTATGATGCTAGTAGGTTGTATTGGTAGCATTCACACTATGTTTAAAATATTTTGGAATATTTTAGATGAGTTTCATTCCAGTGATGTATTAGCATCCATGCACTCTATCATGTGCACAATCTTGTTTGAGGAGGAGGATAAAATTTCTAAACTTTTGGCAGAAGATTTATGGTATCTCTGGACAAAAGGGAAAAATGTCTCACCTAGAGCTTGTAAGTGGTTAAAGAGTTTAATTAATAGGCCTAAGGATCGTAGTGCTTTCCCTATGACATGCAGCAACTTGCATGATGAGTTAGACAGATAGGCTGATCCACTACAGGGAGATATTAACACATCTTTAGGTAATGATTTATCTCCAGTATCTTCACAGGTAGGAGTAGTTGAGGATGTTGTGGATGAGCTTTGTCTTAAGGTGAGTTCAGCTCATGTGTTAGACAGTGAGGATGAGCCTGATGCTTGCATTCAGAGTGTGGAGGTATACTCAGAGGTTAGTACATTGAGTATTAGTGATGAGTATGTTTTTGTAGCTATCGATGAGGAGCATGTTGTTGAGGCTAACACATATATTCAAGACTTGGGAGTACCTAATTCTAAGGAGTTTGGGATACCAGTGGAGTTGAATCTCCATATTGATTATTCTCATACAGTTGATAGTGTGGTACAGTTGGTTGTGCCGCCTTTACAGAGAGATCAGTTATGGGATGGATTGGCACTATCTCTTGCAAATGGAATTGGCAGTTGGAATTGTCCATTCTACTTGGATTATGATGTTTTGAGAGTGTGTTTCTCATGTGCTCTTGACTATGGTATTTGTAATCTTGGAGGTTGGAGTTTCATGCGCCAGTTTGATTATGAGTCTTTCTTTGTTCTACTTCTGCTGATGTTGCCGGTACTTGCATTGATTCACAATAGTGTAGAGCATAACTACATTTGGGATCCAGGTGGATCGAGTAGTTCATTGTTCTGAGATTGCTTGGGGACAAACAATTTTTGGAGGGGCGGATTGTCATGTCCCCTTTTTCATGGACATTGACAGATTTGATGATTGGCCTATTATATGAACTTCGTAGGCTAATAGGATGGATAGAGGGTCATAATGGAGCTTGGATTGACTTTGATTCACAGGATTTCTACATTTGATGTTCATTCAAGTTATTTCAGACATATTTGGCCTGGGCTCCTACTTTTAGGGATATTTGATATGTAGCGGAGTGCCTTTATTATGGTATGGTTATGTGCGGAATCACTCCCTGATTCACCAGCTTCGATCGGTTCGTTGATCCGACATGTATTGAGGGAGATATTAATATTTGATTGATCTAATCAAATATTAATTATTTAGCATATTTATAATTAAAAACCCTAATTCTAATTTAAGAAACCCTAATTAGGGCAAGCACATCTTTTTGAGGGTATAAGGGTTTCTCATGGAGGCCATTATTCATTATGCATAGATTATTGATATTGATTTTGAATAACTTCTTCTGTGAAGACTGAGCCAAGGGCTCCAGGATTCTATTGCAGTGGAGAACGTTCCCTCTTCATTGTGTGTGATTTAGAGGCTGTGAGATATCAGCTAATTTATTGCCAAATTGAGAGATAGCTTCATCCAGAAGTTATCACAGAGATACAGATCTAAGAGATAGCTTCATCCAGAAGTTATCACAGAATTCCAGGGTTGAGAGATAACTTCACACAGAAGTTTATCACAGAGCTTTCCAGGTAATTTCTTTATTTAGTTTTGATCCAATAAGTTATACAGAGATAGATCTTGTGTTAGAATCTATATTCGTGAGATCAGGCTATTCAGCTATCAGGGGTTAAGAAGAGACAGGTTGGCGGCCGTACCAAGTCCGTACAGGTCTGCATCAGGCACCGACCTCGATAGAGAAAGGGCTACACTGACCGACATAGGTCGACTGAAGACCGACGTCGACAGAAAGCTGACCAACAGAGACCGACGTCAGCGAGATATCGACCGACGACGACGCCTGTGTGTCGACACAGAAAGGCCGAGACCCTTCCAGATCCAATTTTCATTGCCAAATTAGCAAAAGCCAGGGTTTTAAGACTAGATTTTAATATTCTTTATTTGTGTAACAGAGACTCAATTATGTAATCATCCAGAAGAACAAGTAATGAGATCTTGATTTTCTATTGAGAGATTATACTGTGATTTGTTTATGCTTATTTGAATCTATTCTGCAAGTTTGTATCTGTGATCAGAGCTTTATGAGTTTATATATTCCATGTTTGAAGAGGATATTACAGTTGTTTAGAGCTTTTATTGCTATATACCAGAGCTTTTATAGGAGAAAAAAGAGCCCCTAAGTAAGGGACATCACAGTGGTATCAGAGCTTTGGTCCTTGGTATCATAGTTTTGTGTCTTTCATATATCCCTATTGAAAGGGGATATCACAGATGAGGGACCAAACCTTCTGAAAAGAATAGATGAAAAAATTATCTAATTAGGTTCATCATTTTATTTGATATACCAAAATTATCATTAGAGTAACTCTTGTTTCAACTGGAAGGAATCTATTGGGACTTTGTTGATGGGATAAGTAATGTGAAGGTTGAAGTTTACTCAACATGATAAAACCAACCTATAGGATTTATACCATTAAACCTTGAAAAATGTAGTTTGGGCCCATATGGTGTGTGTGTGGAAGAGAAATTAATATTGGAAGAAGATTCCTTTATTAATTTATTGAGGAAAAGGCAATTCCTATTGATTTAGTCTACTGGGTGAATACTTTCTTATTGACACAATGGTAGAAAAATGATAATTTCAGCCACAACGTGATGAGATAAAATCTCTCCTCAATGAAAGGGGAGACTCCCTTTTATTGTTAACTAACACAACACTTAATTATTTACACTTATTTACAATAATTTTATCATAGTGGGTGTTTTCATATCATCCAATTCTCTTTTTCCAAATTTGATGTTCAGTCACAAACTTTCATTCTTTGTGATATCCTTTGAAAATCTAACATCATTTGATGATATAAATATAATTTATATTCAAATTTTTTATCCAACAGATTAACAAGAATAATAGAAATAGAGTAAACTTAAAAGATAGAATAAAGTGCAGCCCAAAGTCTTCACCTTATTTACAACAAAGATTAAAATTATCGAATAAGAATAACTAGAAGCTCAAATTCTCCTCATTAATTCACTTTCAATGTGATCATAAACCTAGCAACTAAAAAGTAGCTCAAAGACTTCAAAATCAATGTCATGACACCTTCTATCTTATAGAAATTTTATACCACAATTCAATCAACTCATAATTAAGTGTAATGGAAAAGACATAAGAATATCTCAAACACACCATGAGTTTATACCAACACAAAGATTAAAATATCACTTGATTTTCTTATATTGAATGAATTGTTTATTTATAATATAAACACAAGGTTTGAAAATTGTTTTTCAATTTAACAACATTTACCCTCTATAGAAAATGTTGATCTTTTATACAAAGAGCATCATCCTATTTACAAAGAGGAGTGATGAACAAAAATAGGAAAAACATAAATACATTAACTTCTTCATTAATAGAGTCCTATTTGACTTAGGACTATGTACTTTTCCTACGTGTAATTTAAATTAAAAAAACTACATATGGAAAATTACAAAAGTAAAATAAGTGTCCTTAGACAAAGAAATTTATTCCTTTTTATTATTCACTAAAATTTCCTCATATCTCTTCAAAATAGCTTGGACTTCATCGTTATCTAGGCTAGATGTACTCTTGGAGATAACAAGTACCCTTATGATAGAAGCTTCTCAGCTAGCTATTAAATATTTGATTTTGTCCATGATTATTTATAGTTTATCCAAAATTACTTGAAATTAAATTAATTTATAAATGGATTTTAGTGTGAAGGTACATGTTTCAGTCTTTTTTTGGAGCAAAGATCTAAATTCTTGAATAAAAATATCCATAGGAAGAATTTCTTGAGAATCATTTTTAATTTGATAGGGGAGTTTTCCAATTTTCTTTAAAAGATATAACATCTTATTATCACACATATCTTCAAATTATTTAAGATCTTTAAATAAATTCTTAAGAACTTCTCTTTTATTCTTTATAGCTTCCCTATATTCAATAAACTTTTTCCTATTTGGAATGACCTTCTACTCAACCAAAAGCTCTAGTTTGAATTTTCTTAGTTGAGTCCATGTATCAATATCCTTTTTAGTTAATTCTAAATCTTGATTGAGTGTTTTAATTATTTTTTTAATTTATATTTTCATTTCACTTAGGTTCTTCAAAAATCCAATGGTAGAATGGAACCTTTGAGTACCCTATGTTGTTAATCTCTCAATCAAGGCATGGTCTGCCTGACCTTGAGATCCAATTTTCTTTGCTTGTTGAATTACCTTCTCAGTGTTTCATGAACAATAAGATCAATAGACTCAGAAGTTTGGGTGATTTTTATTAATGTAGAGTTTAACTATTCTACTTGTACTTTGAGTTTATCTTTGACCTTCTTGTCCTTATCATATATTTTGATCAAGGAAGCCATTATTATTTGAAAATCTTCTTTTTCACCTTCATGAGTTTTTTCCCAAGATCTATTTGTCCCACTGCATATTATAATGATTGAATATCTTTAAGAGGCACTACAACTTCAACATACTTATGCTGATATTCAAAAATTAACCTTGACATAGTTTTGGCCTTCTTTGTTATTTTGGGATTTATTGGCACAAGTTGACCAAAATCAAAATCTTCTTGTGCCACTACTCACTTCTTCTTCTTAGGTGTTTGTGATGATAACCAGGGTGTAAAAAGAGATGGATCTCTTTGGATAGATGATGTTAAAGCTTGGGATATTTTGGGAGGGATAGTGGATTGTGAATTAAGTAGAATGGAAGGTAATTTGATAGAGGTATATTGTAATGGGGTTGACACCAATGGGATTTTAGTAATAATAGGTAGATTTTTGGTTGGAGTGACCACCACATTAGTTCTTATAGACATTTTATATATTAAAGTGATAAGAGCCTAACTTGTCTTTATGGAAGGTATAGACATAAATTTGTTCATATCTTGTAGGGTGAAAAATAAATTAGTTATGGATCCCAATGAATTTGAAGGACTAGGTAAATTTGAGAATGAATCAAAAACTTGGTCTAGTTTACCTTATGAGGGAACTTGAAAAAATATGGCACTAGCAGGTGAAGATGGAGGTGAAAGAAAAAATTGAGAAGGAGCATGATCGACATGTACAATGGTAATCACAAGAGAAACTAAGGAAAATGTTACCTGTGAAACCATGAATTGAGAAGTATTACCCAAAACAACCTCTGATTTAATAGTCTCTACTTGTATAGGCTATTTAAGCACTGGCTAAGATACTTGTGATGTTTTTGATTGAGGTGGTGCCTCACTTATGATTGGGATTTCTTTTTCTCCACATGAGATCTTTCATCGACACTTGATTCTCTACCTCTCTTCTTTCCTTTACTAACAAGCATAAATTTTGGCTTCTATTTGGAGGTAGAAGGCTCTTCTTTATTCTTGGTTCTTAGCTCTTCTTGTTTCTTAGCAGTTTCTTCATCCTACTCTTCAACAAAACCATTATTAAAATGTTTCAACTTAATTCCTTTAGATTCCAACCAAGCATTAGTTCTTTCAAGAATAGGTTGAAATCTATCTCTAATGGAAGTGGATTATTTAACTAACCATTAGAAAAAGGTAGAGGAGATGAAGCCACTTATTTTCCTCATATGAAGGATCCAATATATTAGAATCATCTATAAAATCCCTATGAATATTTGCCAATTCTAAAGTGACAATCTGATTAGTAGTAAGGTGACTATAACCAAGTCTCCTTGTATCTTCATTAGTTTTGCATTCTTCCCAAATATATTGAATTCTATGTACATGAGTGATATTACACTTGAGATTCTCCTTCATCATTATATAATAAAAGTTTTATCTACCTTTGAATTTTTTAAGCCTAATCCAACTGTAACTCAGTCTCCATAGTCTTAGCCTTTTGGGAAGTGGAAATTATGTACTGACCAATACTGATTGGAAATTTGAAACCTATCTTGTGAGCGTCTAATTATTTTTTATACACATTTATCACTTGTCTACATATTTCCATTAGTATTAGTTTATCACATGGGTATCTAGGTATCATGTAAGGTTGTTCATAAAATCCTCCTACCCTAATGTATGTAAAATTTGGGAATTACAAGAAAATGCATCCAACCATATTGACTTGTGCCCATTCCTGGTCTAAAATTATCTTCTTTTCAAGCTCTTTGTCAAGAGTGTAGATGATTGTATAGAAGAAAGATTCATTAACTCTCTTGTAATGTTTGACACTTTTATTTAGACTTAGCTATGGATAATGCTCATATACAATAATATTTTGCCTTTCACTGATAGAATTTAGACCCAAGAAAGACTCCATACTAGATATAGCATATACAAGATATGAAGTCATATAAAACTTGAGTCAAGAAGCTACCTTAGAGAGATGATGACAAATAGCATCACTTATTTGTTTACCCCAAAATATCCTTTACTTGTTTCTATTAATAAATGGAATGTATTGATACATCTATTCTTGAAAAATGTTTGAAGCAAACAACCCTTTCACTCTACTAAGGAGAGTAATCAAATCCCCTATCTCCTTTAAAAAATCACTACGATACAAATAATTGGGCCATTTAACAATGGTGGGTCAAGGATTATTGAGCCATTTGGTGTTAATATGTTTTTTACACTTCTCAAGATCCCTGTCATAGTATTCTTGAGTTGATTGCATAATTAAATCGTAATATTCTCCTATCTCATAAAGGTGAAATTTTTTATCAAAATATTCCTCATCAAGGTGAATGATCACCTTACCCTCTAAATCATTAGCTGATTTGATTTCTAAATCAAATTTTGATACCATGGTCAAGATGAATTTAGAATTATGTGTTGATACTAAAAATGTACCAACCAAATGTATTTCACTATTAAGTATTGGCTACATATGAGGTGTAATTGGTTCTCTCCCCAATCTTTATAAAAACCCAGCCATGCCCATATGACCAATATTTATATCCCTAATTTGATCCACATTTGAATCAACTACAAATAATTGGAAAATACCTTGACATTTGTACTTCATTGTCTTCTTGTTTGGAGATATGTCACATTAATTAGATGGCTGCAAGTAATAAAATTTAATTATCCAAAGTTAACATTTTTGTCTTTTGTAAGAAAAGTGTAGTTTGGAGAAAATTCTCTGAATTGCATGATGGATTAGAGAACTTTGGTTTAATTTAGAAAATTTTCTCTGAACTACATAGGAAAAAAAACTTACATGCACTTTAGAGAATGTTCTTTGAAGTGCACCTAGTTACGTGTACTTTAGAGAAAATTCTCCAAAGTACACTAGGAAATTATAAATATACACTTCATAGAATTTTATATGAAGTGTATTGAGTTACATGCACTTTAGAGAAAATTATTTGAAGTACATGATAAAAAGTGCAATGTGCACTTCAAATAATTTTCTCCAAAATGCACCTTCAGGTGAATGGAAATGTGCAACTTGGAAAATATTATCTAAGGAACATATAGTTGAGTGATTGGATTTAAGGTGCACATCGGAGAAAAATATTTGACTTGCACCCTAAGGTTTAGTTTGTCTCATGAAAAGAATAAAAGATAAATCCAAAAAATAACCACAAAGAAACAAATAAGGAATAATGAAAACTAAAACTAAAGAAAGAATAAGAAAATGACAAAATAAATAACTAATCAAAAATTTGATGAGGAAGAATCCATAGGTGAACTAGTTTGATTGATAAAAATGATGAAGAGAACAAGTGGATTTGAAAATGGTTAAGAGGGATGCACATGATCTCAAAAACAATGAGGAGAGAGAAAGGATAATGGTAAAAATAAAAATTACATGGGTTAAATATATATAGGATGGGTAATTAATACATATTAATTATTAGTGTAATGGTAGGCCCACATACAAGAGTAGAGAAACTTTTTGAATTTTCACATATACAGTCAAAAAAATAGCCCTCCTGCATATGCAATGTCATAAAAATTATCTGACATAACATATGCAAAATAAAAAAAACTCTGACTTTGCACAAAACATATGCAAGGTCAAAAATTCTTTTTGGCACAACAAAAAAAAACAAAGTGTAGTTTAGAGAAAATTCTCTAAACTGCATGGGATGCAAAATTTCCTCAAAATATCAACCATCTTGGGAAAAAATGCAAAGAGGCAGAGATTTGCATCATTTTGTGAGCTTAGATCTCATGGGCTACAAAATGGACGAGTTCATAGGGTTATCCCATAAATTGAGCCTTGTAAATTCAAGGATAATAGCTAGCTCTAACTAGGGAATTTCCTTTAAACATTATTTGAAATGGTTGAATGAAATAGAACCCCAAAACTCTAAGTGCCTTTCTCCATTGGGCTACAGAGTCAAGAGATAGATAAGAAAAATAAAAACAAAGAAAAATATACATATATTTAAAAAAATTATAAACTTATCTGTAACTTTATTGAGTGAAAAGTTTTAGATGTTGCCCACTGTAGGGAAATGGTAATGGTGTTCCATCTAGGTATGCCAAGAAGAAAATGTGTTCTTCACTGAGTTGATGAATGAGAAAAGGACCCCTCCATAGAGAATAATTTTTTCCGTTCATTCCTTTTGGCTATCTTATTTTTTTCCATAAGAGGATTACATCCCCAACTCAGAATTCCTTTGATTAAGCTTAATTGTCAAAAATTTCCTTAACATGACTCTAATGTTTAGTAATTTGATCTAGTACTTTTGTATGTTGCTCCTCTATCTTGGCAAGGTACATAATACACTTTTATAAATAACTTTTAAATGTTTCATCTTCAATTTCCATAGCAAATCTGAGGGCAAGCAACTCTAATGTCATGCGTATTTTTACATTCAATCCATATTTTTTTTGAAAAGGAGATATACCAATCACTTGTTTAAGAGTGGTACAATCAGCCCATAATGCATCATACAACACTTTATCTCATGTCCTATTATTATCTTCTACTAACTTATGGATGATAGTTACCAAATTATTAGTACTCAACTCAGCTTGACAATTTCCTTAAGGGATGTAGTCAAAAGTATGAGACAAAATGATCCCATATTCAAAAAAAATTGATTCATCTCATGGGATGTGAATAGGTAGCATTATTAGTTAAAATTTTGATTGGCACACCAAATCTTATGATTGTATTCTCTCTAAGGATGTTACAAACAACCTTTGAAGTGGCATGTTTGGTTAGAATTGCTTCCATCCACCCGGTGAAGTAATTTGTAGCTATGAGAACATAACTATGACCTACACTAGATAATGGGTTCACTATACTAATGAAATTAATACCCCATTGCTGAATAGGTTCTTAAATCACTATAGGCTTGAGAGGCAAGGTTTCTCACTTGGGTTTCCCCACAAACTACTAACACTTCTCACATTTATTAAGCCAAGCGTATGCATCCTAAAAAAATGTTGGCCAATAATATATATCTTGAAAGATTTTATGAGTTTTGACCAATGCTAAAAAATGTCCTTCACAAGCCAAATCATGGAAATATTCCAACAACTTACCTTGTTGAGCCTTATCTACACATCTTAGAAAAAATCCATTATTGTTCCACTTATAAAAACCATTATCCTAAAGGACAAAATTTTTAGCCTTGAGCTTGATTGTCCTCTTCTCTTTCTGAGACAAATGTCTTAGACATTCTCCATATGTGAGAAAATGAACAATGTCAGAATACCACTCATTCATTGTACTTACAATCAAGACTATGGGAAGATCTTCCTCTATGTCTTTTTCATTATTAGATGCTTCTTCTAAATTGATCTCTACCATCAGTTGACACAAACCTTTTCCACATACAAGTTTTTTAGGCTTGATCTCCATATCATATTCTTGGATTTTAGCAATCTAATTAACTTTTTTACCTCCAAACTCTTGTTGGGTCAATATAGATTTAATAGTAAAACATGGTATTAGTGAAATGATATGAGAATTGAGGATGTAATATCTAAAATGTTTAACTACTTTCACTACAACATATGTATTTTTTTCCATGGATGAATATTTGAGCTCATTATCCTTCAAAGGGAAACTCATGAATGCTATAGGAGATTCAATCCCCTATTCATTTGGTTGTACCAAGATTATAGATAAGATATGCTCAGGAGTATAACTATACATAATGAAGTTCTTGGTATAATTATGGAAAAATAGGATAAGAGCAAGTGTAATGGTTTCCTTAATTTCATGAAAAACATTTCTTCCATCCATGTTCCATTGAAAAGTTGATTTTCCTTTCAAGATATCAACAATGTGGCATGTCTTCTCAACAAAATCAGTAACAAATCTCTACAAGAAATTCACCTTCCCAAAGAAGGAATGCACTCCTTTCTTACATGATGGCAAAGTAATATTTTGAATTGGCTTGACCCATTTATAATCAATTTTTATTCCTTCTTTAGATACAATGTGTCCAAGGAGCTTACCTTTTATAACCCCAAAAATGGATTTCTTAGGATTGAGAGATATTACGTGTTCATGACATCTTTCAAGCACTTGCTACAAATGGTCATAATGATCTTGATTCTTTTTTGATAAAATGGTTAGGTCATCTAGATAAACCACAATAAATTTACTAATTATATCTCAAAAATAAAAATTTATAGCCCTATGGAAGGTAGTATTAGCATTGATCAATCCAAAAAGGCAATCTATGATATGTAAAAGTTCCCCATGGAATAGTGAAGCCTATCTTATGTCATCTTCATCACAAACCTCCACTTGATTGTGTCTAGAGAAACCATCTGTCATAGACAACATCTCTAAACTAGTCAGTTTATAATAGTTGGTCCATTACTAGTAGTGGGTAATTATCCTTAAGTGATAATTGATTCAAATTCTAGAAGTCAACACAAATGTAGATGTCTCCATTCTTTTTCCTCATAGGAACAATATTTTCTATCCATGTGGAGTGATATATGGGAAAGATAATGTGAGCATTCAACATATTTTGAATTTAGTGAGGATGGTACTTGATATTTTGGGATTATACTACTACTATTTTCGTTTGTGAGGTTGAGATCCTAACTTTAGAGGAATATCATGTTGCACTTCCTTAAGTCAAAAATATTTCAAATCAACATATGAATATGATAATACATTAATGTACTGATGTAGAAGAGCCACCAACTTTTCTCTTTCCTCTAATGAGAAATAATTCCCAATATTTATCATTTTGGGGTCACTCTCTATTCCTATATTACCTTTCTCAATTTCTACAGATGAATCAAATTTTGATTGTTGATGTTTGATGAATCAATCATGTTTATAAAAAAGTCTTTCCAAAGATACCAACCCTTTGGGAATCTTATTCCCTTTTAGCTATAAGATTTTTTCACCAGTTTCCTCATTAACTTCTAAAATTGATTCTTGAGGAGTGGAATCACTTCCTTCAAAATACAACTCATTGAAATTTTCCACCTTCTCCAAGAATGAGATGACTTTATCATCATTATTAAAAACCTACCAATTATTAACATTCAAACATTCTTAGGAACACTGGGCTAAAAAACTAACTCAATGGTATACTTATTTCCTTGTAAATCTTTATGAGGAATCAAGAGAGTGGTTGAAACAACCAATGAATCAACTCTATTATTGTATTCTCACAGAACCAATGATATATTGAATGCATCAAAACTTTCCATGTAATCCCAAATTCAATTGAAATAATTTCTTAGTATTTCATTCTTCATTTTATATAGATTCCTAACTTGATAAATGATTATCTCATCATCACCTTGTGCATGAAGATTTTTTATTCTTTTCTTTCATTCAACTTCCATTACTAAAAACAAGGCCTCATACTCAATAGCATTTTTAGTATTATCAAACTATAAATTTAAAGAGAAATGGAATATTTTTACTTTGAAGGATATGAGAACTATCCCAACTCGAATTCTAGTTGAAGATAAATTTCTGTCAAATTCCAAAGTCTAAACATCATTTGAACTCTCAACCTTAGTAGTGTCAAAATACAAAATCTCTTCATTTGAAGAGAAAAATTATTCTATCTTTTGATATTTTTCTAAAATATCATTTGAAGATATTAGATCTTCATCTGTAGTCAAGAAATATGTACCCATTATAAAGTTTTAAAAAGAATATGGGCTTTTGGGTCCTCAGTCTTTGTTATAGTATACTTGTATTGCTTTTCTAGGTGAAGTTTTTGCATAACACCCTTAATAGGTATCCTAGCCTCAGACCAATCCATATTGATTTCTCCACTACCATATTTAAAAAATTTGTATCCTAATAGAAATCCATATGAGGCCAGAACATCAGCCACTACAACTATTATTTTGATCTTTTTCTCTGGAAACATAGTAAATGTAAATTTTGCATCTTTGATTTGGCCTATGTGAGGTACTTATTTGGTTTCCATTGAGAAGTAATGGCCAAAAGTCTTTTTCAAGGTTAATCTTAAGGAAGTAGCCACCTTTGTAGGAATCACATTATCAGAAGCACCTAAATCAATAACATAATTATTAAGATTATAACCATTGGAAAACAAGGAAATATAGACAGGTTCTATTTTTATAGAGTTATAATTAGGAGTTAAAACCAAGTTATTTTTCTTTAGTTTTTGTTTAGGGTCAATTGGTACAATCTTAGTTGAATTATGATTAGAATTGATCCCTTTAATTTTTACAAATTTTACCAGTCTTTAAAATTGTTCAAGATTTGATTGAAGGTATTCAACCTCTGACATTTGGATTTTTGTTTTCTTGGCATGATCAATGATATCAAAAGCTAACTATGAGACAGCTGAGGAAGACAAGACATTTTCATTTTCAATTTTTAGATTTTAGGCACTTGGTCTAGATGTTGAAGGAGAGGAGGTAGACTTATGAAGGGTACTTACTTGTTTATCCATTAACCTATCCTTTAGTTAAACTGGAAAAAAAATTCCTATTTTGGCAATTGTAACGTCATTTCATGGTTCATATTTAGATTTTGTTTTATCAACCCTTTTTTTTTGATTTAGTTAACTTTGAGAATGGGTGAATATGACATAAGACTCACCATGTGTGTCTTCCTCTTATTCAGCTTCTTCTTCAAATTATAGAAACTTGATATCAAAGTATCCAACTTCTCCCTCTTCATATCCTATAAAGGGATTAAAATCATCTTTAGGAACATATTCTACCTTTGGAACATCATCATCTCAGGTTCCAACCAATTAAGTACTAAATTATCTGGTGGTGCCTCCAGTTTAAGCCTTGCTTATGGTAGAGGAAGCTTATTCTTATTCTAATTTATAGCATCATTATTCGAATAATTCAAAGAATTTGGATATGTTCTCCTTGGAACATCCTTGTATGAAGTAAAATACATGCCTTGAGACATTTTTTTCTTAAGCACAAGAAACTCATTTGCTACCTTTTGAACCATAGGATCTGTAGTGCGAGGAGAATGTGAATTTGTAGAAGGCTACCCTCTAGACTTAATAGAATTATTTCTCACTTTCCCTGCTAGAATCAAATCATCTTTTATTTTAGTGGCCAAACTTTGAACAACATTGAGATTGACTAGGGCTACTCTTCACAATAAAAAAACTCACTTTTGACAATTGAGAATTAATGAAAACTAATATAGGTATAGATTATAGAAGTGTTCAAGTTATACTTCCAAATCTAGCTCAACATGGGAACAACCCCAGGCTGTGGGTCACCTATGGTGGGGTTGGACCTTCGAAGAAGGTTGGCTTCCTCTTGATGCTAAAATAAACTAATGGTTTATAGGGAAAAGGGTTAGAAATAAGATAATGGATCCTAATAAGGTTAAAAGTTCAATGCACCAAATTTAAATGGACACTCATATAAGCTTGAACACAAACTAGATTAGTATAAGACAACTATAGCTCACACAACCTCACAATCTCCCCAATTGTATAAATATTTCATAGAATCAGGTGTAGGTTGAGCAACTACTAAAATCCTATTGCTCAAATTTTTAGATTTTACCATGAAATCATGCATAGGCTCATGTGATTCCTTATTCATTTGTGTAAGATGAGCCAACAAGGCATAAGCATCTTCTACAAACATGAAACTTGCCTCAAACTTAGTCTTGAACATGGTCCAAGAAATCCATATGCAATGTAGAATGGAAACATATTCATGTTCCAGTCCAAGAAATCCACATGCAATGTATAATGTAGAAATATGATCATTTAGATGTTAGTTTCCATCACCATAAAACTTAGGAAATTTTTTCCATGAGCCACAAGGTAGTTCATGAGATGGTGGCAACAAATTCAATGGACCAAAAGTAGTTTCCCATGGACCTTGAGCTACCATTATTTATGGATTGTATGGAGGTATGAACACCCTTTGCAAATGCAAAATAGGCAAAAATATATGAATGTTGGAAGATTATCCTAGTATATTAGATCTTTTAATTTTAGGTGGAAAACTTCTTATACACTAAAGAGGAGACCTTGTACATGTCGACAAAAGATCAAAGTTGTGTTCTTGCAACAACTCAAATGTTGGATCAATGAGTCTTGTTGCCCTTCTACCATGAGTGTAATTTTGTTCTTATATAATGTGAATTACTCAAAAATAAAAGAGATTAACTAAAAAAAAATATTAGAAAATAGTAAGGTGTTGTTCTATTTCAATTGAATGAGTGTAGAGCTCAATTGCTTGTTTGTATCCCCAGTGGAATCACCAAAAACTATTGGGTGAATATTTTGTTACCAACATAACGGTAGTAAAATGGTTATTTAAACCATAGTGTGATGAGATAGAATCTCTCCTCAATGAAAGGGGAGGGTCCCTTTTATTTTTAACTTACAGAACACCTAATTATTTACACTTATTTATAATAATTTTAACATAGTGGGTAATGTCGTATAATTAATTTTTTTTTATAATTGATGTTCAATTGCAAACTTACTTTTTTCTTTGAGATATACTTTGAAAATCTAAGATCACTTGATGAACCAAATATAACCGATATTTAGATTTGTTAGCCAAAAGATTAACAAGAATAATACCAATAGAGTAAACTTAAAAGATAGAATAAAGTGCAGCCAAAAGTATTCACCTTATTTCCAACAAAGATTAAAATTATCAAAAAATAATAACTAGTATCCCAAAGTCTCCTCAATAATTCACTTTCAATGTGATCATAAACCCAATAACTAAAAAGTAGTTCAAAGACTTCAAAATCAGCATCTTGGCACCTTCTATCTTATAGAAATTTTATACCACAATTTAATAAACTCATAATAAAATGTAATGGAAAATACATAATAACATCTCCAACACACCACAAGTTTATCTCAGCATAAATATTGAAAGATCACTTTATCTTCTTATATTTAATGTATTTTTTATTTACAATATGCACACAAAGTTTCAAAATTGTTTCTCAATTCAGTATCATTTCCCCTCTATAGAAATTGGGGATCCTTTCTACAAATAGCATCCTCCTATTTATAGATAGGAGCCATGAACAAACATATAAATAACATAAATAGATTGACTTATTCATTGACAAAGTCCTATTTGAGTTAGGACTATGTACTTTTCCTACGTGTAATTTAAATTGAAAAAAACTACATATGGAAAATTACAAAAGTAAAATAAGTGTCCTTAGACATATAAATTTCTTACTTTCTATTATTCACTAAAAATTCTTCATATCTCTCTTAAATAGCTTGGACTTCATTTTTATCTGGGTTGGATGTACTCTTTGAGATGACAAGTACCCTTATGATAGAATCTTCTAAGCTAGCTAGCAAATATTTGTTTTTATCCATGATTCTTTGTAGTTTATCTAAAATGGATTGAAATTATATTAATTTGTTGATGTATTTTAGCATGAAAGTACATGTTTTAGGCTTTCTTTGGAACAAATATGTAAGTTCTTGAATAACAGTCTCCATAGGAAGAATTTCTTGAGAATCATTTTTAAATTGATAGGGGAGTTTTCCAAATTTCTTTACAAGATCTAACATCTTATTATCACACATATCTTCAACTTCATCAAGATATTTAACTAGATTATTGAGAACCTATTTTTTATTCTTCATAGCTTCCCTATATTCAATGAAATTTTTCCTGTTTCGAATGACCTTCTACTCAACCAAAAGCTCTAGTTTGAATTTGCTTAGTTGAGTCCATGTATCAATATCCTTTTCATTCAATTCCAAATCTTGAGTGAGTGTTTTAATTATTTTCTTAATTTTCATTTTAATTTCACTTAGGTTTTTAAAAAATCCAATGGTAGAATGCAAACTTAGAGTACCCTATGTTGTTAATCTCTCAATCGAGGAATTGATCACTTGAGCTTGAGATCTAATTTTATCTGCTTATTGAATTTCATTCTAATTATTGTCAATAATAATAAGATCAACAAACTCAAAGGGCTGGGTGATTTTTAGTAAATTATAGGTCATCTTTTCTAATTATACTTTTAGTTGATCTTTGACCTTCTTGTCCTTATCATATCTCTCAATCAGGGAAGCCATATATGCCTGTAAATCTTCCTTTGCACCTTCATGAGTTTATTTCCCAAGATATATTCATTCCACTTCATATTCAACTAATTGAATATCTATAATGTTTTTATCTTTGGGAGGCAATACAACTTCAACATACTTATGCCTAGATTCAAAAATTACCCTTGATGTAGTTTTGGCCTTCTTTGTTGTTTTGATATTTATTGGTACAAGCTGACCAAAATCAACATCTTCTGGTGCCACTACTCACTTCTTCTTCTTAGGTATTTTTGATGTCAACCAAGGAAGAAGAGGAGATGGATATATTTTGATAGAGGAATTTAAATCTTGGGATATTTTGGGAGGGATAATAGATTATGAAATAAGTGGAATGGAAGGCAATGTGATGGATGTATTTGGTAATGGGGTTGACACCAATGTGATTGTAGTAATAACAAGTGGATTTTGGGTTGGAGTGACCACCACTCTAGTTCTTATAGACATTTTGGACACTATAATGATAGGAACATAAGTTATTATCCCTGAGGAAGGTGTAGACATAAATTTATCCATATCTTATTGGGTGAAATATAAATTAGTTAGGGATGATAATGAATTTGAAGGACCAGGTAAATTTGACAATGAATCAAAAACTTGGTCTAGTGTACCTTTCAAGGGAACTTGAAAAAATGTCACACTAGGAGATGAATATGGAGGTGAAAGAACAACTTGAAAAGGAACAAGATAAATTTGTATAGTGGTACTCATGGAAGGAACTATGGAAAATGTTACTTGTGAAACTATGACTTGAGAATTTTCAACCAAAGGAACCTCTTATTGAGTAGTGTTTATTTGTATAGGCTATTCAAACACTAGTTGAGACACTTGTGACATTTTTGATTGAGGTGGTGCCTCACTTATGATTGTAATTTATTTTTTCTCCACTTGAGCTCTTTCCTCAACACTTGCTTCTTTACCTTTCTTCTTTCCTTTACTGACAAACACAAATTTTGGATTTTGTTTGGAACTAAAAGCCTCTTCTTTATTCATGGTTTTTATCTCCTCTCATTTATTAGTAGTTTATTCATCATACTCTTTCTCAAAACTAGTCTTAGAATGTTTCAACTTAATTCTTTTAGATTCCAACTAAGAATTAGTTCTTGAAAGAATAGGTTGAAATTTATCTCTAATTGAAGTGGATTCTTTAACTGACCATTGGATATAAGGGAGAGGAGTTGAAGCTACTTGATTTTACTCATATGAGGGATCCAATATATTACCATCATCTATCCAATCCCTAGGAATATTTTCCAATTCCAAATTGACAATCTAATTAGTATTAAATGGATTATAACTAAGTCTCCTTATATCATCATTAGTTTTGCATTTTGCCCAAATATCTTTAATTATATGTACATGAGTGATATTATGCTTGATCTTCTCCTTCATCATTCTATAATCAAAATTTTCTCTACTTTTGAATTTTCTAGGCATAATCCATTACATCTCATTTTCCATATTTTTAGGCTTTGGGGTAGTGGAAATTGTGTACCAACCAATACTGATTGGAAATTTGAATCCTCTCTTGTGAGCATCTGATTGTTTTTTATACATATTCATCAGTTGTCTACACATTTCCATTAGTATTAATTTATCACTTGGGTATCTTGGTATCATGTAATCCTATTCATCAAATCCTCCTACCCTAATGTATGTAAAAGTTGGGAATTACAAAAAAATGCATCCAACGCTATTGACCTATGCCCATGCCTGGTCTAAAATTTTCTTCTATTTAAGTTCTTTGTCAAGAGTGTAAATGAATGTATAGAATAAAGTGTCATTATCTATCCTTTAATACTTGAAACTTTATTTAGAGTTATTTATGAATAATGCTCATATAAAAGAACATTTTTCATTTCATCGATAGAATTTAGACCAAAGAAAGACTTCATATTGGCTGTAACATACACAAGATATGAAATCATATAAAACTTGAGTGGAGAAGCTACCTCAAAGAGCTAATGAAAAATACAATCATTAATGTTTCTACCCCAAAATATCATTTAGTTGTTTATTTTAATAACCAAAATGTATTGAGACATCCATTCTTGAAAAATGTTTGAATCAAAAAACCCTTTCACTCTGGGAGAGTAATCAAATCCCCGATCTCCTCCATAAAGTCATTATGATAAATATACTTGGGCCATCTAGAAATTGTGGGTCAAGAAGTCTTGAGCCATTTGGTGTTAATATATTTCTTAGACTTATAAATATATCTATCATAGTATTCTTAATCTGATTCCATAGTTAAATCAGACTATTCTTCAATCTCAAAAAAGTGAAAATTTTTATCAAAACATTCCTCATCAAGGTGAATGATCACCTTACCCTCTAAATATTTGACCAATTTTATTTCCTTATAAAAGTGTGCTACCATGGTCAAGATGAATTTTGAATCATGTACTGATACTAGAAAGGTAGTAGCCAAATGGATTCACTATTAAGTATTGGCTACATATGAGGTGCAATGGGTTATCTTCCCAATCTCTATAAAAACTAAGCCATGTCCACATGACCAATATTTTTATCCCCAATTTGATCCAAATTCAAATCAACTACATATAATGGGAAAACACCTTGATACTCTTACATCATTGTCTTCTTATTTGGAGAGATGTTTGACATTGATCAAATGGTTGAAAGTAAGAAAATTTAACTATCTAGAGTTAGCATTTTTGTCTTTTTTGGGAAAAGTGTAGTTCAGAGAAAATTATTTGAATTGCATGATGGGTTAGAGAAATTTGGTTTAATTCAAATAATTTTCTCCAAACTACATGGGGAAAATAAAATTACATGCACTTTGGATAATTTTCTCTGAAGTGCACCTAGTTACATGTACTTCAAAGAAAATTCTCTGAAGTGTACTGGGGAATTAACAATATGCATTTTTGAGAATTTTCTCTGAAGTGCATCAAGTTACATGCACTTTATATAAAATTATCTAAAGTACATGGGAAAAATTACAATGTGCACTTTAGAGAATTTTCATCAAAATGCACCTTCAGGTGAGTGGAAATGTGCAACTTGGAAAAGATTCTCCGAGGGGCACAAAGTTGAGGTGATTGGATTTAAGGTGCATGTCAGAGAAAAATATTTGAATTGCACCTTAAGGTTTAGTTTTTCACATGAAAAAAATATAAATCCAAAACAACAACCATAAAGAAAAAAAAATGATACAATGAAAACTAAAACTAAATAAAAAATCACAAAATGATAAAATAAATAACTAACAAAAAATCTGATGAGGAAGAATCCATAGACAAACTAGATCATTTAATGAAAATGATGAAGAGAATAAGTAGATTTGAAAATGGTGAGGAGGGATGCACATGAGCTCAAAAATTATGAGGAGAGAGAAAAGAAAATGGTAAAAATAAAAATTACATGGGTTAAATATATATAGGAAGGGTAATTAATATGTATTAATTACCAATGTAATGGTGGATCCACATGCAGGAGTGGAGAATTCTTTTGAATTTGCACATGCAAAGTCAAATAAAAATAACACTCATGTATATGCAATGCAAAAAAAATTATTTAACATAACATATGCAAAATCATTAAAAAATCTCTGACTTTGCACAAAACATATGCAAGGTTATAAAAATTCTCTAAAATAATGAAAAAGAAACAAAGTGTAGTTCAGACAAAATTCTCTAAACTACATGGGATGCAAAATTCCCTCAAAAGATCAAATTTATTAGGAAAAACAAATGGAAAGATGTAGATGTTTTCCTTATTTTGTGATATTAGAGCTCATGGGATATAAAAAGACAAGTTTTGTAGGGGTTACCCCATGAATTGATGTTTTTAAATTCAAGGATAACATAGTCCACACATCATAATGGTTAAATCAGTGACCTGGGCCTTCAAGGTTGTGATTTATTCCTCAATGATATTGGTCCCTACATGGGTGGATACCATAACCTATTGTTTTTTTACAAGTTTCTATGAAATATTTGGTGGAATTACTGTGATAATCCTTTGAACCTATTTTGATTAAAACTAACACTTGTGTAAGGCATGGTTTTAATGCTTATCAATGTAACTTGATATCTTATTGTCATACAAATACAAGGTTATTGAACAATATCAATCCTAATTATCATATAAATTATTTTGATTATAATGTTTGACATTCTCATTCTTTACTAAAAAAAGGTAAAACTTATGAGCATTATGGAAAACATGAACATCATATCTCTAAATTTTATAAATTGCATCCATGCAAATATTGTGGTAAATAAACTCATGATACTTTGCATTGTTATAAAACCACTAAAATACCTAATTATAAGGTTAAAAATATTTGACTATATAAATATAATTTATCTTTTATATAGTTTGATGCGTATTCATGTGATAATTTTTTAAATGCTTCAAATCAAATATATCTTACAAGTGACACATATTATTTGTTTCCCATTTGATAAACTCTTAATTTTTATTCATTCTATGTTTTTTTATTGTAAATGAAATATTCTTTGATTAGAGTTCATTTTTACTTACTTTTTTATAGGATTTTAAACTTTATGATGGAAGTTATTTTTGCTCCATTTTCCTTTACTACATTTATTTTTATCACATTATCTATATGTTGATCATATTATTATGGAATATTATTTACTTAACATGAAATTTTAGTGTGAGTGTATTTATTTTTTAATGTTTTAGTAAATATTCTCTAATTATTATTGGTCTTTGTTCCTTTGCAAATTTGTCATCTTGTCCAAATAGGCTTCTTAGATATTATTGATATAATACCTTCACCCTTGTGACTTTTGGTGACACCTCATGTTATTATTTATTCTCTAAAAACTATTTTAGTTCCTCTTTAATAAATTTTATGTTAATGGGGGTATTTATGTAAATATAAATCCATTATTTTCAAAAGGTTTTCTCCATGTTCTTAACCCAAAATTAAACTTAAGGAGTAGCATTGGATATTAACCTTATTCTGGGTTTAATTTAGGATTTTTAACTTATCCTAAGTATATTTTATATGTGAATTTCATACTATTATAAATGCATTTTATTCTATATTTATGGGGTGTCTATCACCTCCTTTGTCTTTTTATAGGATTCTAAGAGTTACTTTCAAAAGTAACTCCTCCTCCCACATGTCACCCACTTCCCTTCACTTTTTGTAGAATACGATATTTGAAACACACTAGAGGGCCTTGTAAGGTCATCATGATAGTCTTAAAACTCCTTCTTCCTTTCTCTTTCTCTATTTAAAGAGTCATCTCCTCTTCTCTTCCATGACTTCTCTTGTCACTTCAAGATATATCTTATTATCTATTATTCTTTATTATAAGATTATATAGTGAAGATTATTGTTAGAAAGGTTTTTTAATATTCACATGGGTAGTATTCCAACTAGTTTGGTTTTCCACTTCGAAACTCTTGTGTCTTTTATTTTTTGGATTTCTTACTTTTGAGGTAATATCACTTTTTTTTCTTTATTTATGTTTCTACCATTTCAAAATTAATATTTCATATAGTATCATATCATGACAGTTTTAATATTTATCATTGAGGTTTTTATAGGTTTGTGGGTGAAGTAACATTTTTTGACATTTTTTGTGTCTTTTACCAATTGTCTTACCTATTTCAATGCTGATAAACATGCATCTAAATCCATTGGTTGTTTTACTTATTTTAATAATTCTTTGAAATATATCATCTTGTTCAGTATTAGAAATTTTAAAAATTTGTATTAAATCTATATTTTTTTAAAACCCATTTAATTAAAAATACTATATATTTATTCACACTTTAGTTTTAACTAAAATTTATTTGGGGTTTTCATCTTTAGGATAAATGTAATCTATCCACATTTCATGAAAACATTTTTGGTGTTCCAAATAAAAAATAAATCAATTTTTTTAATTTAATTTAATGGTTCTACATTTTTTTCCTTCAAGATGTGTTTTACTTGGCTTTATTAGCATTTTCATCCCATGTGATGAGTTTTGGACTTCTCTTGGGTGACTTTTCTGGCTTTATTTTCTTCATTTCATCCTAGATTTCTCTGATTTACTTAACACATTTTTGTTATTACTTCTATTCATGCTAAGTGGCATATGCTTCTCTATCTTGATATTTAACATCTCTCTACTCATTTTTTTACTAGTTTTTGTCAAATGTCTTGCATAAGTCCTCTGATACTTTGATGATAGTCTTGTAAAATTAATAGAATGGAGATGGGCCCCATGTTTGAATAATTGCCTAAAGGTTTTTATAATTCTCTCTAGCCACTAATGCTATTTGAATGAGTACTACTCTACAAAAAAAATCTAGCCATGGATTATCACCTATATGACATATCTTGGTTCTCCTCATGAGTGGGAACTAGTCAATTAGGATAGTTCCATTGCTTTTTTTATTGGTAGGTCCTCTCAGTGGGCCAACTACTTCAGGGTTCCTTTGGTACTCCTAATAATGAATTTTAGGTCTTTCACCCAAGAAATTCCCATAGTTATATAAATAGTTTTTACCCTGATCAAAAATATAATAAAAGCCACAATATGGCCAAGTATAAAAACTACTAATACTCATAGTGATGTTGACATGTTACCAAAATGATCCTACAAATCTGGACTATGGCACAAAGGGGTTGAAAAAGTATCCTTTACCACCTTCTGATTGTCAAGGTCTTGTTACGGTAAGGTGAGAGCATATAATGGCTAGAAAACCAAATTTTGCCATAAAAATTTATATGATACCTTATGTGAGGATCTTTCCTAAATAAGTTAGCATATAATTGTAAATACATCAAACAAAATATAAAAATCAGCAATATTGTAACTAAAATAAGCATAACTAAATTACAATGGTTGAATCATAGAATTGTTAGCCACTTGGAAGGGGAAATCCTTTGATAAAATTTAATTCAATATAATTCAAGGATTCCTTCATTGGGCATTAACACCTACTTAAATACTAATTCTATTCTAACAACTATTTATTCCCATGCATGTGGGATAATACAAATGTGCTCCAGGGATGAGATACAATGAATATGCATCCATAAAAACTACTACACTAATAATAAAAAGATAAAGGTAGGACATGGGTTCCTAACACCCCACATATCACACACTTACATTCACTCCTTGCAGAACAAGACATTTGGAACACACTAGAGGTCATTTTAAGGTCATCATGAGAGTCTGCTTAACTCCCTCTTACTTATTCTTTCTCTATCTAAAGATCCCTCTCCTCCTCTCTTTCATTACTTATCTTGTCACTTGAATCTTTCTCCTCTTATCTATTATTTTTTATTTTAATCTTGTACTATGAGGATTATTTTTGGCAAGGGTTCCTAATATTTATGTGGGTTTTCTTCCAGCTAGTTTGGTTTCACACTTCAAAACTCTTATCTCTATTATTTTATGGATTACTTGCTTATGAGTAATTTCACTTCATTTTATGCTTTAATTTTATATCATTTCAATGTTAATATTTTGGTTTTGGAATAATTTATATTATTGTATCAAAGTACATTGTTTTAAATGTTGGTCTTTGAGTTTTTTAAATGTTTGTGGGTGGAGTGTGGTTTCTTGACACTTTTTTTTGTCTTTAAGAATTTATCTTTCTTATTTTAAATGCTTATATCATTTTTTAGGATATTTTCATGCATATAAATACATTATTGATTGTATTTGTTTCAATAATTATTTGTAAACTACCATCTTCTTCAATCTTGGCATTTTAAAAAATTGAATCTATTTTTTTAAACCTATCTAATTAAAAAGTTTGTATTTATTTATTTAAACTTTATTTTTCTCTATAGGCTTAAAAAAATCTATAAAATTTATATGAAAACCCACTTTATCATTTTTGACATATTATTAAAATTGTAACTGATATTTTAAAAAGTATGTTTTCATGCGCCAAATAAAAAATAAATCAATTTCATTATTGTTCTTTACTAGTTCTACATTTATTTTCTCATATACGTATTTTATTTGCCTTTATTATAATTTTAATCCACATTGAAGTGTTTTAGACTTCTCTTGTGAAGTTTTTATGGCTTTATTTTCTTCATTTCATCTTAGACTACTCCCTCTTTCTTAACACATTTTTGTTATTGCTTTTGTTCATGTTGATGGCATCTAATTCTCCACCTTTTTGTTTGGAATATATCTACTCATTTTTTCTATCTAACTCCTCCTAAGGCATATCAATCTGATTTTATTATTTTTTCTACCATTTACTTCTTATTCTTTACTTATCCACATTTTAAGGTATATTTATTCATTTTTGGTAACTGGCCAATTATTTCTATTGGAATGATTCAATATATATCTTGATTTTTAATATTATTCAAAATAAAAACAAAAGGTTGGTTTATTCTATTTTTTTAAAGGTTTTCTTCCTTTTGAGGGTAACACAACTCTATATGTACTATTTTGCAACAACAACAAAATAGATTACTTTCATGGAATTTTGATTTTTCATAAGGATTGTTCTTTTTTTTTTAATTAAATACATTTTCCATAATTTATTTTGTGTATCTCCTTATTTTTGATAAAAAAAATTAACTCTCCACATTTATCATTCTTAAATTTATTCTATACAATTTTTTTCCTACTTGTAATTAAGTTCCATGCCTTTTTATGTGTCAACATAAGTAAAAATAATAATGTATTATTATTATATTGGTTTAATATTTAATACTCAATAAATTAACATGTTTTTCAACTCAAATTTAAATTCTTATTCAAATTATCAAAAAAAAAAAAACTTTTATTTTTTATGAAACACTTAGCCTTCATTTTTTTCAATATTTTTGATGTTTTGGCATGGACTTACATTTGAAGTTAATTTTTTTAATTAAAATGATTATTGAAAAATTTAAATATACATATTTTATTTAATATTTTAGATTAAAATTACAATAAAAATAATGTTTTCTTTAAATTTTTTAACCATTAAACTAATATAATTTTTCTAACTCCATTTCTATTTGCTTTAAGCACTTTGGAGTTGTCTATGTAAACTTTAATCAAATAGTAAATTCTCAATTTTTATCTAAGTATTTTATTTAATAAATTAATACAAAATTTTCTATGCTGTGATGATTGGTTATTTAAATCTATAATATTTAAAAATTTGTCTTCTATTATCAAATATTATTGTGACACTAATTAATTTATCTCACTTTTAATTGCTTATTATTTCTAGTGCTATGGATTTTAAATTGGCCATTTTTATCATTTAAGAATATTAAAATAAATATTAATTTCAAAAATGATGAAATTATTTCTCTAAGTATTAAGAACAATGTCAAAATATGACTATAAATTCTCTATAAAATTATTTTTATGAGCACAAGGAGAAAATGAAAACTTCTTTTGATGCTTTCAATATAAAAATTACATCTTTTACAAATGATCATCCCTCTAGTGATGAATTAACATGCTTTTTAAGTGAATTAAATATAAAAATACGTGTACTAACTCTATTTTCCCAATCATGCATGATATGGTTTACTCAAGTGGTGGTCTTCATAGAAACTAAAATGGTATTGTTAAAGCTATTTTGATTAAAACTAACACAACTTATGTAAGGCAAGTTTTTAAGGCTTATCAAGGTAACTTGATGTATTATTGTCATACACATAGAATTTAATTGCACAATATTTATCTTAATTATCATACAAATTATTTTGATTATAATGTTTTGTATGTTCATTCTTTGTTAAAAAATGGTTAAAATTATGAGCATTTTGGAAAACATGGACATCCTATCTCTAAATTTTGGAAATTATATCCATGTAAATCTTGTGGTAAATAAAATCATGATACTTTGCATTGTTATAAAATCACTAAAATACCTAATTATAAGGTTAAAAATATTTGGATATCTAAATATAATGTATCTTTTTTATAATTTGATGTGTCTTCATGTGATAATTTTTAAATGATTCACATCGAATATCTTTTCCACATGACATATTATTTATTAATTTTTATGCATTCCTTATTTTTTTGTTGTAAATGAAATATGCTTTGATTAGAGGTCATTTTTACTTTCTTACTTTTTGTAGGGTTTGGAACTTTCTAATGGAAGTTGTTTTTTATTCATTTTCCTTTATTACATTTATTTTTGTCACATTATTTATATATAGATCATATTATTATGGAATATTATTTACTCAACTTGAAAATTTTGGTGTGAGTGTGTTTGTTTTTGAAGGTTTTAGTAAATCTTATTTCCTTATTGTTTGTCTCTTTTCTTTTGCAAATTTACCATCTTTTCCAAATAGGCTTCTTAGATATCATTGATGATCATACATTCACCCTTGTGAATTTTGGTTACACCTTATCTTATTATTTATTCTCTCAAAAGTATTTTAGTTCCTCTTTAATAAAGTTTATGTTAATGGGGGTATTTATGTAAACTCAAATCCATTATATGCAAAAGGTTTTCTCCATGTTTTTAACCTAAAATAAAAATTAAGGAGTAGAATTGGAGATTAAACTTATTTTGGGTTCAATTTAGGATTTTTGAATTATCTTAATTATATTTTATATGAAAATTTCACACTATTATAAATGAATTTTATTATATATTTATGGGGTGTCTGTCACCTCCTTTGTCCTTTTTTAGGATTCTAGGAGTTAATTTCATAAGTAGCTCCTCCTCCCACATGTCACACACTTCCCTTCACTTTTTGTGGAATAGGATATTTGAAACATAGTAGAGGGCCTTTTACGGTCATCATGAGAGCCTTAACAATTTCTTCTTCCTTCTTCTTTCTCTATTTAAAGAGTCATCTCCTCCTCTCTTCCACGGATTGTCTTATCACTTGAGGATATGTTCTCTTCTCTATTATTCTTTATTATAATATTATATAGGGGGATTATTGTTTGAATGGATTCTTAATATTCACATGGGTATTATTCTAAGTAGTTTGGTTTTACACTTAAAAACTCTTGTATCTTTAATTTTTTTGGATTTATTACTTGTGAGATAATATCAATTTATTTATTTATTTATGTTGCTACCATTTAAAAACTAATAGTTCATATGGGATCATAGCATGACATTTTTAATATTGATCTTTGAGTTTTTATAGGTTTATGGGTGAAGTACCATTTTTAACACTTTTTGTGTCTTTCACCAAATCTCTTACCCATTTCAATGCTTATATTTTTTTAGATAGTTACATGCATCTAAATCCATTAGTTGTTTTAGTTGTTTTAATAATTCCTTGAAAGATATTTTCTTTTTCAGTATTAATTTTTTTGAAAATTAGTATTAAATCTATATTTTTTAAAACCCATTTAATTAAAAATACTATATATTTTTACTTGTACTTTAGATTTCTCTAAAATTTATAGGGGTTTTTCATCTTCAAGCTAAATGCAATCTATCCACATTTCATGAAAACCTAGTTTTTCATTCTCAAGATATTATAGAAAATGTAATTACTATTAAAAAACATGTTTTGGTGTTCCAAATAATAAATAAATCAGTTTAGTTATTTTTATTTAATGGTTCTACATTTTTTCCCTTGGAGATGAGTTTTACTTATCTTTATTTGTATTTTCATCCCATCTGATGAGTTTTAGACTTGCCTTGGGTGCCTTTTATGGATTTATTTTCTTAATTTCATCTTAGATTGCTCTCAGTTAACATATTTCTATTAGTACTTTTAATAATGCTAAGTGTTATTTGCTTCTGCATCTTGGTATTAACATATCTCTAATCATTTTTATTGTTTTTTATCAAATGTCTGGAACAAGTCCTCAGATAGTATTCTAATACTTTCCTAATAGTCTTCTCCAACTAATAAAATGGAGATGGGCCCCAAGATTGAACGGATGCCTATAGGTTTCTATAATTATCTCTTGCCATTAATGTTGTCTAAGTGAGTACCTCTCTCCAAAACATTTATGGCCATAGATTTACCTATAAAATATAACTCTTGGTTTCCTCATGGGTAAGGATTAGTTATTGAGGATGGGGCTACTACCCTTTTTGTTGGTAGGTCCTCTCAATAAGCCAACTATTTTGGGGTTTCTATGGTACTCCTCACAATGAGTTTTAGGTTTTTTTCCCACGAACTTCCCACAGTTATGTAGATAGGTTTTTACCATGATCCAAACTAAAAAATAACTCACAATAAGACCAAGTAAAAAAACTATTAATGCTTGTAGTTATGTCAACCTATTACCAAAATGAACCTGCAAATTTAGACTATGGCATATAGGGGTTGGAAAAGGATATGTTACCACTTTATGATCACCAGGGTCCTATTATGATAAGGTGAGAGTATAGAATAAGTAGAAGAAGAAATTCAACCCTAGAAAGTGCTCTGATACCAAATGTGAAGATATTTACTGAATAAGTTAGAAAGTAATTGAAAATATACAAAATAAACTACAAAAATTGGTAATATATTAACTCAAATAAGTAGAAGTAAATTATAATGGCTGAAACATAGAATCATTGGACTCTTTCAGGTAAGATTAATTCAATATAATTCATGAATTCCTTCAGTAGGCCTTAACACCTACTTAAATAGTAATTCTATTCAAACAACTATTTCTTCCCATGCATGTAGGATAATATAAATATGCTCTAAGGATGACTTATAAAGCATATGCATCCATAACAACTACTACACTAATAATACAAAGAGAAAGGTAGGAAACATGTTCCTAACATCCCACATATCACACACTTCCCTTCACTCATTGGTTAAAAGACATTTGGCACACACTAGAGGGCCTTTTAAGGTCATCATCAGAGTCTTAGTAACTCCCTCTTGCTTACTCTTTCTCTATCTCAAGATTCCTCTCCTCCTTTCTTTCATGAATTATCTTGTCACTTGAAGCTATCTCATCTTCTTTATTATTTGTTATTTTAATCTTGTATTATAATGATTATTTTTTGTATGTCATCCTAATATTTATGTTGGTTTTATTCCAACTATTTTGGTTTAATACTTCAAAACTCTTATTTCTATCATTTTATGGAGTACTTACTTGTTAGTAATTTCACTTCATTTTATGATATAATTTTCTATCTTTTCAATTTTAATCTTTTGGTTTTAGAAAAAATTATAATATGGTACCAAACTATGTTGTTTGAAATGTTGGTCTTTGAGTTTTTTAAAAGGTTTATGGGTAGAGTACGGTTTACTGACAATAATTTTGGTGTTTAACAATTTCTATTTTCTCTTTGCTATCTTAATGGATATAACATTTTTTTTTTGGATATTTACATGAATATAAATCCAATATTGATTGTAGTTATTTTAATAATGATTTGTAAACTACCATCTTTTTCAAACTTGGCATTTTAAAAAATTGATATTAAATATATTTTTTGAAACCTGTCTAATTAAAAAGATTGTATTTATTTTTTTTAAATTCATTTTTCTCTAAAATTTATTGGGTTTTTTATATTTACATTGAAAACAATCTATTAAAAAATTATGAAAATCTAGTTTATCATTTTTGACATATTATTAAAAATGTAATGGGTATTTTTTAAAAAATATGTTTTGTTGTGCCAAATAAAAAATAAATCAATTTGGTTGTTTTGCTTTACTATTTCTACATTTGTTTACTTATATACATGTTTTAGTTTCCTTTATTAGCATTTTCATCCAATTTTGAAGCGTTTTAGACTTCTATTGGGTGTTTTCTATGGCTTATTTTCCTCATTTCATGTTAGACTACTCCCTTTTTCTTAACACATTTTTGTTACTACTTTTGTTCATGCTAAGTGGCATCTACTTATCCTTCTTGTTGTTTGGTATCTCTCTACTCAATTTCTTTTTTCTAACTTTTCCTAAGGCATATCAATCTGATTTCAACATATTTTTTGGCATTTACTTCTCATTCTTTACTTATCCACATTCTAAGGTGGATTTATTCATTTTTATTAACTGCATGATTATTTCTATTGGAACACTTCAATGTATATCTTGATTTAGAAGATTATTTAAAATAAAATTAAAAGGTTGGTTTATTCTATTTCTTTTTAAGGTTTAACACGTGTCTATATGTAATGTTTTACAACAATAACAAAATAGATTTACATTCAGGGAATTTTGAATTTGCATAAGGTTTATTATTTTTTAAATTAAATACATTATCCCTCATTTATTTATTATCTCCTTATTGTTTTTAAAAAAATGAACCATTAAGCTAAACTAAATTTTCTAACTCCATTTATATTTACTTTAAGCACTTTGGAGTTGTCTATGTAAACTTTAATCAAATAGTAACTAGTTGATTTTTCTTTAATTATTTTATTTAATAATTTAATACAAAGTTGTGTATGCTTTGATGATTAGGTATTTGAATTGATAATATTTATAAATTTGTCTTTTATCATCAGAGATTATTGTGACACTAATTAATTTATCTCACTTTTAATTGCTTATTATTTCTAGTACTATGGGTGTGTTTGTTTTTGAAGGTTTTAGTAAATCTTCTCTCCTTATTGTTGGCCTCTCTTCCTTTAAAAATTTAACATCTTGTCTAAACATGATTCTTTGATATTATTGATGATCACACTTTCACCCTTGTGAATTTTGGTGACACATTGTCTTATTATTTATTGTCTCAAAACTATTTTAGTTCATCTTTAAGAAAGTTTATATTAATGGGGGTCTTTATGTAAATTCAAATCCATTATTTGCAAAAGTTTTTCCCCATGTTTTTAACCTAAAATTAAACTTAAGGAGAAGCATGTGAGATTAACCTTAATTTGGGTTCAATTTAGGCTTTTTAACTTATCCTAAGTATATTTCAAATCTGAATTTAATACTATTATAAATTCATTTTATTCTATATTTATGGGGTGTCTGTCACATCCTTTATCCTTTTGTAGGATTCTAGGAGTTAATTTCATAAGTAATTGCTCCTCCCACATATTACACACTTCCATTCACTTTTTGTGGAATAGGATATTTGAAACACACTATAGGGCCTTGTATGGTCATCATGAGAGTCTTAACAACTCCATATTCCTTCATATTTCTCTATTTAAAGAGTTATCTAATCCTCTCTTACATGACTTGTCTTATCACTTGAATATATATCCTCTTATCTATTATTTGTTTTAAGGTTGTATTGTGAGGATTATTGTTGGAAATGATTATTAATATTTACATGGGTATTATTCCAACTAGTTTGGTTTTCCACTTCAAAACTCTTGTATCTTTTATTTTGTTGATTTTTCACTTGTGAGGTAATATTGATTTATTTTTTTCATTTACATTCCTACCATTTAAAAATTAATATTTCATATGATATCATAATGAGACATTTTTCTTTGGTGTTTCAAATAAAAAAGAAATCAATTTGGTTATTTTTATTAAATAGTTCTAAATTTTTTCCCTTGGAGATGTGTTTTACTTGGTGTTCTTTGCATTTTCATCCCATGTGAAGGGTTTTAGACTTGCCTTGGGTGCATTTTGTGGCTTTATTTTTTTCATTTCATCTTAGATTGCTCTCACTTGCATAACACATTCATGTTATTACTTTTATTCATGATAAGTGGCATATGTTTCTCCATCTTGGTATTTAACATCTCTCTACACATTTTTTCCTAGTTTCTATCAAATTTATAGTGGACGTCCTCTAATATATTATGATACCTTGTTGATAGTCTTCTATAACTGATAGAATGGAGATGGGATCTAAATTTGAACATCTGCCTAAAGGTTTTTATAATTATGTCTCACTACCAATGTTTCTTGAATGAGTACTGATCTCTAAAAAATTTCTATCCAAAAATATTTCCTTAAATGATAGCTCTTGGTTTTCCTCAAGGTGCAAACTAGTCAATAAGAACACGATCATTGCCATTTTCATCGAAAGGTCCTCTGAGTGGGCCAACTACTTTAGGGTTCCTATGGTCCTCCTCATAATGAGTTTTAGGGATTTAACCCAAGGACTTCTAATAGTTATGTAGACATTTTTTTACCTTGATCTAAAACAAAAATACCATAATATGGCCAAGCATAAAAACTATTAATACTTGTAGTGATGTTGGTTTATTGCCAAAATGAACCTATAAAATTGGATTATGGCACAAAGGGGTTGAAAAGGGATCTGTTACCAATTTCTAATCACCAAGGTCATATTATGGCAAGGTGAGATCATATAGTGGGTAGCATAGAAAAATTAGCCTTAGACAATGCTCTAATACCAAATGTGAGGATCCTTCCTAAACAAGTTAGAAAATAATTTTAAACACATGAAATACACTATGAAAACTAAAAATATATTAACTCAAATAACTAGAACTGAACTCTAATGGTTGAATCATAGAATCATTACCTCTTCAAGGGGGTAATGTCATTTGAGTGAGCTTAATTCAATGCAATTTTTGGATGCCTTCATTGGGCCTTAACACCTACTAAAATACTAATTCTATTCTAACAACTATTTCTTCCCATGCATGTGGGATAATATAAATGTGTTTTAGGGATGACTTACAAAGTATATGTATCCATAACAACTACTACACTAATAATGCAAAGACAAAAGTAGGACCTAGGTTCATAACACCCCACATATCACACAGTTCCTTTCACTCCATGGAGAACAAGACATTTGGCACACACTAGAAGGTGTTTTAAGGTCATCATGAGAGTCTTCTTAACTCCCTCTTAGTTTTGATCTATCTAAAGATCCCTCTCCTCTTCTCTTTCATGAATTATCTTGTCACTTGAAGCTTTCTCTTCTTATCTATTATTTCTTATTTTAATATTGTATTATGAGGATTATTTTTGGTAAGGCTTCCTAATATTTATGTCAGTTTTCTTCCAACTACTTTGGTTTCACACTTCAAAACTCCTATCTCTATCATTTTAGGGATTACTTTCTTGTGAGTAATTTCACTTCATTTTATGATTTAATTTTCTATCATTTCAATGTTAATCATTTGGTTTTGGAATAATTTATAATATTGTATCAAAGTACATTATTTTAAATGTTTGTCATTGAGTCTTTTATAGGTTCATGGGTGAAGTATGGTTTTTTGACAATTTTTCTATCTTTAACAATTAATCTTTCCTATTTTAATGCTTATAATATTTTTTTGGCTATTTACATGCATATAAATCCATTATTGAATATAGTTGTTTTAATAATGATTTTTGAACTACCATCTTGTTCAATCTTCAAAATTTTAAAGATTGATATTAAATCTATTTTTTAAACCTATCTAATTAAAAAGATTGTATTTATTTATTTAAAATTTATTTTTCTCTAAAATTTATTGGGGTTTTTTTATATTTAGGATGAAAAAAATCTATCAAAATTTTATGAAAACCTATTTTATCATTTTTGACATATTATTAAAAATGTAACTGATATTTAAAAAAAATATGTTTTTATGTGCCAAACAAAAAAATAAATCAATTTGGTTGTTTTTCTTTACTAGTTCTACATTTTTTGCTCAGATACATGTTTTATTTTCCTTTATTATCATTTTCATTGAGTTTGAAGTGTTTTAGACTTCTCTTGGGCAGTTTATATGGCTTTATTTTCTTCATTTCATCTTAGACTACTCCCTCTTTCTTAACACATTTTTGTTATTTCTTTTCTTCATGATAAGTGGCATGTACTTATCCATCTTGTTGTTTGGCATCTCTATACTCAATTGTTTTTTGTCTATTTCTTCCTAAGGAATATGAATCTGATTTCAACATTTTTTTTACCATTTACTTCTTGTTCTTTACTTTTCCACATTTTAAGGTGTATTTATTCATTTTTTGTAACTAGATGATTATTTATATTAGAATGCTTCAATGTATATCTTGATTTGGAAGATTATTGAAAATAAAAATAAGGTTGGTTTATTCTATTTTTCTGTAATGTTTTATTCCTTTTGAGTGTAACACATCTCTATATGTCACATTTTACAACAAAAACAAAATAGATCCTTTTATGGAATTTTAAATTTTCATAAGGATCATTCTTTTTTTTAATTAAATACATTGTCCCTCATTTATTTTGATATCTCCTTATTTTTGATAAAAAATGAACTCTCCACATTTATTATTTTTAAGTTTATTCGATATGAATAGATTGCTAGGTGTAATTAAGTTCGATGCCTTTTTTTATATGTTAACATAAGTTTAAAAAAATCCAATTTTTTTTTTATGACATTGGTTTAATATTTAATACTCAACAAATTAATGTGTATTTCAATTAAAATTTAAAGTATTCTCAAATTATAAAACAAGAATTTTTTTATTTTTTATAAAACACTTATCCTTCATTTTTTTTAATATTTTTGATGTTTTGGTGTGAAATTACATTTAGAAGTTAATATTTTATAATTAAAATGGTTAGTAAAGTTTTTAATTCACATATTTGATTTCATTTTTTACATTAAAATTGTAAGAACATTAAAGTTTTCATTAAAGTTTTAAGCCATTAAACAAATATAAATTTTCTAACTCCATTTCTATTTGCTTTAAGCACTTTGGAGTTGTCTATGTAAACTTTAATCAAATATTAATTGGTTTATTTTTGTTTTGGTGTTTAATTTAATAATTTAATACAAAGTTTTTTATTCTTTGATTATTAGTTATTTAAGTTTCTAATTTTTGTAAATTTGTCCTTTATCGTTTAAGATTATTGTGACACTAATTAATTTATTTCATTGTTAATTACTTTTTATTTCTAGTGCTATGGATTTTAAATTGATCATTTTTTGGCATTTAATAATATTACACAAAATATTAATTTGAAAAATGATGATATAATTTCTCTAAGAATTAAGTACAATGTTAAAATATGACTATAAATACTCTTCAAAACTATTTTCATGAGCACATGGATAAAATGAAAACATTTTTTGATGCTCTCAATATAAAACTTACATTTTTTACATGTGATCATCCTTCTAATGATAAAATTAAATGTTCTTCTAAATGAATTAATTTATATAATACATTTACTAACTCTAGATTCACAATCATTCATGATATAGGTTACTTAGGTGGTAGTCTTCATAAAAAATAAAATGATATTGTTGAACTTATTTTGATTAAAACTAACACAACTTATGTAAGGCACAGTTTTAATGATTATCAAGGTAACTAGATGTCTTATTATCATACACATAAAAAGTATTTGCACAATATTGATCCTAATTACCATACAAATTATTTTGATTATAATGTTTGGAATGCTCATTCTTTGTTAAAAAGTGGTAAAAATTATGAGCATTGTAGAAAACATGGATATCCTATCTCTAAATTTTGGAAATTGCATCCATGTAAATCTTGTGGTAAATAAACTCATGATACTTTGCATTGTTATAAAATAACTAAAATACCTAATTATAACGTTTAAAATATTTGGATATCTAAATTTAATGTATCTTTATAGAATTTGATGTTTTCATGTGATAGGTTTTTAAATGCTTTAGATTGGATATATTTTGCAAGCAACAAATATTATTTGTTTCCCTTTTGATAAACTCATACTTTTTATGCTTTCCTTGATTTTTTATTTTAAATTAAATATGCTTTGATTAGATCTCATTTTGACTAATTTACTTTTTTGTAGGATTTGGAAATTTCTGATGGAAGTTTTTTTTACTCCATTTACCTTTATTACATTTATTTATATCACATTATTTGTATGCAGATCATATTATTATGGAATATAATTTACTTAACATGAAATTTGGTGTGGGTGTGTTTGTTTTTGAAGGTTTTAGTTTCCATCCTTATTGTTGGTCTCTATTCCTTTGTAAATGTATCATCTTGTCCAAATAGGCTTCTTAGATATTATTGATGATCACACCTTATCTTATTACTTATTCTCTCAAAACTATTTTAGTTCCTCTTTAATAAAGTTTACATTATTGGGGGCATTTATCTAAATTCAAATCCATTATTATCAAATATTTTTCTCTACACTTTTAACCCAAAATTAAACATAAGGAGTTACATTGGGGATTAACCTTATTTTGGGATCAATTTAGAATTTTTAACCTATCCTAAGTATATTTTTTATGTGAATTTCATACTATTATAAATGAATTTTATTATATATTTATGGCATTTCTATCACTTCCTTTGTCCTTTTATAGGATTCTAGGAGTTACTTTCACAAGCAACTCCTCCAACATGTCACACACTTCCCTTCACGTTTTGTAGAATAGGACATTTGAAACACACTATAAGGCCTTGTAAAGTCATCATGAGAGTCCTAACAACTCCTTCTTCCTTCATCTTTTTCTATTTAAAGAGTCATCTCCTCCTCTCTTCCATGACATGTCTTGTCAGTTAGAGATGTATCCTCTTCTCTATTATTATTTATTATAAGCTTGTATCTTGAGGATTATTGTTGTAAAATATTATTAATATTCACATGGGTATTATTCCAACTAGTTTGGTATTCCATTTTGAAACTATTGTATCTTTTATTTTGTGGATTTCTTACTTGTGAAGTAATATCACTTTATTTATTTTATTTATGTTACTACCATTTTAAAATTAATATTTCATATGGTATCATAGTACAATATTTTTAATATTGGTCTTTGAGTTATTTACAGGTTTACGGGTGAAGTATCACTTTTTGGCACTTTTTATGTCTTTCACCAAATCTCTTACCTATTTCAATGGTTATATTTTTTTATATATTTACATGCATCTAAATCCACTAATTTTTTTATTTGTTTTAATAATTCTTTGAAATTTACCATCTTGTTCAATATTAGAAATTTTAAACCTAGTTTGTCATTCTCAAGATATTATAAAAAAATTAACTTCTATTAAAAAACATTTTTTAGTGTTCCAAATAAAAAAATAAATCAATTTGGTTATTTTTATTTAATGTTCCTATGTTTTTTCCTTAGAGATGTGTTTTACTTCACTTTATTTGTATTTGCATCCCATGTGATGAGTTTTGGACTTGCCTTGGGTGTTTTTTGTGGCTTTATTTTCTTCATTTCATCTTAGATTGATCTCTCTCACTTAACACATTTATGTTATTGCTTTTATTCATGTTAAGTGGCACCTATTTCTCCATCTTGGTGTTTAACATCTCAGTGTTCATTTTTTTTACTAGTTTATATCAAATGTCTAGTGGAAGCCTCTGATAGTCTTTTGATACTATATTGATAGTCTTCTATAACTAATAGAATAGAGTTGGGCCTCATGTTTGAAATTTTGATTAAAGGTTTTTATAATTCTCTCTAGCCACCAATGTTATCTGAATGAATACTGCTCTCTAAAAAAATTTTGGCCATAGATTTATCCCTAAACAATAGCTCTTGGTTTTACTCATGGGTGGGAACTAGCCATTCATGATGGCGTAGTTGACCTTTTCACTAGCATGTCCTTTCAGTGGGCTAGCTACTTTCGGGTTCTTGTGGTACTCCTTGTAATGATTTTTAGGGATTTCACCCAAGCACTTCCCAGAGTTATGTGAACAAATTCTTATCTTGATTTGAAATAGAAAAAACATAATATAGCCAAGCATAAAATCTATTAATACTCATAGTGACATTGGCATGTTTCCAAAATGAACCTATAAAACTATAATATGTTTTAAAGGGGTTACAAAATGTTCTGTTACTAATTTCTTATCACCAGGGTCCTATTATGGCAAGGTGAGAGCATATGGTGGGTAGAAAAAAAGATTGGCCTTAAAAAGCACTCTGATACTAGATGTGAGTATCCTTCCTAAATAAGTTAGTAGATAACTATAAATACATAAAATAAACTATGAAAACTAGCAACATATTAACTCAAATAAGCATAACTAAATTACAATGATTGAATCACAAAATCACTTGACTCTTCAAGGGGGATATGTCTTTTGAGTAAGCTTAATTTAATAAAATTTGTGGATGCCTTCATTGGGCCTTAACACCTACTTATATACTAATTATATTCTAACAACTATTTCTTCCCATGCACGTGGGATAATAAAAATGTGCTCCAGGGATGACTTATAAAGCATATGCATCCATAAAAACTACTAAACTAATAATGAAAATAGAAAGGTAGGACATGGGTTCTTAACACCCTAATTATCAAACACTTATCTTAATTCTTTGGAGAACAAGACATTTGGCACACACTAGAGGGCCTATTAAGATCATCATGAGAGTCTTAGTAACTCCCATGTCCTTACTCTTGCTCTATATAAAGAGGCCTCTCCTCCTCTCTTTCATGACTTGTCTTTTAAATTGACGCACTATCCTCTTATCTATTATTTTTTATTTTAATATTATATTATGAGGATTATTTTTGGCAAGGCTTCGTAATATTTACATCAATTTTCTTTCAACTAGTTTGGTTTCACACTTCAAAACTCTTATCTCTATCATGTTATGGATTAATTTCTTGTGAGTATTTTCAATTATTTTTATGATTTAATTTTCTATCATTTCAATCTTAATCTTTTGGTTTTGGAATAATTTATAATATGATATAAAAGTACATTGTTTTAAATGTTGGTCTATGAGTTTTTTATAGGTTTATGGGTGGAGTATGGTTTTTTGACACTTTTTTTATTTAACAATTTCTCTTTCATATTTTAATGATTATAACATTGTTTTGGCTATTTACATGCATATAAATCCTTTATTTATTGTAGTTGTTTTAAAAATGATTTGTAAACTACCATATTTTTCAATCTTGGCATTTTAAAATATTGATATTAAATTTATATTTTTAAAACCTATTTAATTAAAATGATTGTATTTATTTATTTGTAATTTATTTTTCTCTAAAATTTATTGAGGTTTTTTTTATTTAGGCTAAAAACAATCTATCAAATTTTATGAAAACCCAATTTATCATTTTTGAAATATTATTAAAAATGTAACTGATATTTTAAAAAATTATGTTTTTATGTGCTAAACAAAAATATAAATCAATTTGGTTGATTTTTTTACTAGTTCTAAATTTTTTTGTTCATATATATGTTTTATTTGCCTTTATTAGCATTTTCATCAACTTTCAAGTGTTTTAGACTTCTCTTGGGTAGTTTATATGGCTTTATTTTCTTTATTTCATCTTTGACTACTCCCTCTTTCTTAACACATTTTTGTTATTTCTTTTATTCATGCTAAGTGGCATGTACTTCTCCATATTATTGTTTGGCATCTCTCTCCTCAATTTTTTGGTGTAACTCCTCCTAACGCATATCAATACAATTTCAATATTTTTTCTACCATTTACTTCTAATTTTTTATTTATCCATATTTTAAGGTGCATTTTTTCATTTTTGTTAACTCGCTAATTATTTCTAGTGGAACACTTCAATGTATATCTTGATTTGGAATATTATTGAAAATAAAAATAAAAATTCAGTTTATTCTATTTTTTTGTAAGGTTTTCTTACTTTTGAGTGTAACACATTTCTATATGTAAAGTTTTGCAATAATAAAATAGATTCCTTTCATTGAATTTTGAATTTGTATAAGGATTGTTCTTCTTTTAATTATATACATTGTCCCTTATTTATTTTGGTATCTCCTTATTTTTTGTAGGAAAAAATTAACTCTCCACATTTATCATTCTTAAATTTATTTAATACAAATTTATTGCTATGTGTAATTAAGGTCCAAGCCTTTTTTATGTGTCAACATAAGTAAAAGATAAAAATCCATTTTTTTAATTATATTAGTTTAATATTTAATATTGAACCAATGAATTTGTTTTTTAATTCAAATTTAAAGTATGATTCAAATTATCAAACAAAAAACTTTTATTTTTTAAAGAAACACTTATGCTTTAGTTTTTTCAATATTTTTGATGTTTTGGTGTGGACTTACATTTAGAAGTTAAATTTATTAATTAACATGGTTAGTAAATATTTTAAGTCACATAATTTATTTCATTTTCTAAATTAAAATTATAATAAAATTAAAGCTTTCATTAAAGTTTTAAACCAATAAACTAATATAAAATTTCTAACTGTATTTCTATTTGCTTTAATCACTTTGGAGTTGTCTATGTAAACATTAATCAAATAGCAATTAGTTGATTTTTATTTAGGTATTTTATTTTATAATTTAATAGAAAGTTGTGTATGCTTTGATGATTATTTATTTAAATTGCCAATATTTGGAAATTTGTCTTTTATCATCTAAGATTTTTGTGACACTAATTAATCTATCTCACATTTAATTGCTTGTTATTTCTAATGCTATGGATTTTAAATTATCCATATTTTTGGCATTTTAGAATATTACTTTCAAAAATGTTGAAATTATTTCTCTAATAATCAAGTAAAATGTCAAAATATGAATATAAATCTCTTCAAAACTATTTTCATGAGCACATGGAGAAAATGAAAACTTCTTTTGATGTTCTCAATATAAAACTTAAATCTTTTACACATGATCATTTTTCTAATGATGAACTTAAACATTCTTCTAGATAAATTCCTTTACATAATACATGTACTAAATGTGACTTGATAATCGTGCATGATAATGGTTACCAGGGTGGTGGTCTTCATAAAATCTAAAATTATATTGTTGAATCTATTTTGATTAAAACTAACACAACTTGTGTAAGGCACGGTTTTAATGCTTATCAAGGTAACTTGATGTCTTATTGTCATACACATAAAATTTAATTTCACAATAATGATCCTAATTATCATAAAAATAATTTTTATTAAATTTTTTGGCATACTCATTCTTTGTTAAAAAGTGGTGAAAATTATGAGCATTATAGAAACATGGACATCCTATCTCTGAATTTTTGAAATTACATCCATGCAAATATTGTGGTAAATAAAGTCATGATACTTTGAATTGTTATAAAACCACTAAAATACCTAATTACAAGTTGAAAAATATTTGGATATCTAAATAAAATATATCTTTTATAGAATTTGGTGTGTCTTCATTTGATAATTTTTTAAATGCTTCACATCAAATATATTTTACAAGAAACACATATTGTTTGTTTCCATTTTGATAAACTCATACATTTTATGCATTTTTTGATTTTTTTTTAAAAATGAAATATGATTTGATTATAGTTCATTTTGAATAACTTAACTTTTTGTAGGATTTATAACTTTATGATGGAAGTTGTTTTTTCTCCATTTGCCCTTATTACATTTATTTTTATCACATTATTTGTATGTAGATCATATTATTATGTAATATTATTTACTGAACATGAAATTTTGGTGTGGGTGTATTTTTTTTTTGAAGATTTTAGTAAATATTTTCTCCTTAATGTTGGTTTTTGTTCCTTTGTAAGTTTACCATCTTGTCTAAATAAGCTTTTTAGATATTATTGATGATCACACCTTCACCCTTGTGATTTTTGGTGACACTTTATCTTATTATTTATTCTCTCAAAACTATTTTAGTTCCTCTTTAATAAAGTTTACATTAATGGGGGTAATTATGTAAATTCAAATCCATTATTTGTAAAATATTTTCTACATGTTTTTAACCCAAAATTAAACTTAAGGAGTAACATTAGAGATTAACCTTATTTTGGGTTCAATTTAGGATTTATAACTTATCCTAAGTATATTTTATATGTGAATTTAATATTATTATAAATGCATTTTATTCTATATTTATGTGGTGTCTATCACCTTCTTTTTCCTTTTGTAGGATTCTAGGAGTTACTTTCACAAGTAGCTCCTCCTCCCATGTGTCACACACTTCCCTTCACTTTTTATGGAATAGGATATTAAAATTACACTAGAGGGCCTTGTAAGTTCATCATGAGAGTCTTAACAAATCCTTCTTCCTTCCTCTTTCTTTATATAAAGAGTCATATCCTCCTCTATTCAATGACTTGTCTTGTCACTTGAAGATATATCCTCTTGTTTTTATTTATAATAAGCTTGTATCGTAAAGATCATTATTAGAAAGGATTCTTAATTTTCACATAGGTATTATTATAACTAGTTTGTTTTTCCACTTGGAAAATCTTGTATCTTTTAATTTGTGGATTTATTACTTGTGAGGTAATATCACTCTCTTTTTTTATTTATGTTGTTATCATTTCAAAATTTATATTTCATATGGTATCATAGAATGATATTTTTAATATTTATCTTTGAGTTTTTTATAGGTTTGTGGGTGAAGTACCATTTTTTGACACTTTTTGTGTCATTCATCAATTATCTTACTTATTTCAATGATTATATTTTTTTAAAGATATTTACATGCATCTAAATCCATTATTTGTTGTAGTTGTTTTAATAATTCTTTGAAATCTATCATCTTTTTTAGTTTAGTAAATTTTTAAAATGGTATTAAATCTATATTTTTTTAAACCCATTTAATTAAAAATACCACAAATTTTTATTAAAATTTTAGTTTTATCTAAAATTTAGTTGGGTTTTTCATCTTCACGCTAAATTCAATCTATCAACATTTCATGAAAACCTAGTTTTTCATTCTCAGGATATTATAAAAAAATGTATTTGTTAGTAGAAAAACATGTTTTGGTGTTCCAAATAAAACATAAATCAATTTGGTTGTTTTTATTTAATGCTTCTACATTTTTTTCTTTGGAGATGTGTTTTACTTGGCTTTCTTAGCATTTTCATCCTATGTGATGAGTTTTGGACTTGCCTTGGGTGCCTTTTATGGCTTTATTTTCTTCATTTAATCTTATATTGCTCTCGCTCACTTAGCACATTTTTTTTATTACTTTTATTCATGATAAGTGGCATCTAGTTCTCCATCTTGGTGTTTAACATCTATCTACTCTTTTTTGTTCCATCTTGTTCCTCCTAATGTGTACCAATCTGATTTAAACATTATTTATATTCTTTACTTGTCATTATTTTTTCCACATTGTGAGTCACATTTATTTCTTTTCCGTTACTAGCTAATTATTTCTATTCAAACACTTCAGTGCATATTTTCATTTTGGAGATTATTCAAAATAAAACTAAAGTGTCTATTTATTCTATATTTATGTAATTTTTGCTTCATTTTGAGTTTAGTTCCTTATTATATGTAGTGTTTTACCCAAAAAAAAACATTACTTTCATGGCATTTTGAATTGGCATAAGGAGTGTTCCTTTTTTTAGTCAATACATTTTCCCTTATTTCTTTTGGTATCTCCTTATTTTAGGTAAAGACTGTACCCTCAAACTTTTTCAATCTTAAATTTATTCAAGACAAATTTATTCCTACATGGAATTAGTTCCATGCTTTTTTATATGTTAACATAAGACAATAATAAAAAATATTAGTATTTTATTATATTGGTTTAAGATTTATTACTCAACTAATGAATGTTTTATTTTAAAGAAATATTAAATTCTTCTTCAAATTAAAAAAAAAATCCTTTTAAAAAAAAAAAATAGTTATCTTTAATTTTTTTCAATCTTTTTGGTGTTTTAGTGTGGACTTACATTTACACCTTAACTTTTTTTAATTAAAATGGCTATTTAATTTATGAATCTAAAACTTTTACTTTAGTTTTTTCAATTAAAACTACAAGATAATAATTTTTTTTTTTTAGTTTTTAACCAATAAAAATATTATAAATCCATTTATATTTACTTTAAACACATTGAATATGTGGATGTAAACTTTAATCAAATATTAATTGGTTGATTTTACTTTAATTTTTTAATTTATAGATTTAATACAAAGTTGTTTAATTAACATCTAAATTTGGTGTTAGATTATTTATTTTGAATCTTTTAGTGGATCATTTCTCATTATTTTTTATCTCTATTCCTTTGTGAATTGATCACATTATTTTAAGAGGCTTCTTGGAGATTGTTGATTATCACATCTTCACCTTTGAAAATTTTGGTGACACCTTCTCTTCTTATTTATTCTCATAAACATATTATAATTATTATTGAAGTATGTTTAGATTAATGTGGATAATTATGTAATGTCAAAACCCTTCCTTGTTTATAAAAGGTTTTTTTTTCAATTTTGTAATCCCAAATTAAACTTGAGGGGTGTTTTGGAGATTAAGTTATTTTGGGATCACTTTAATATTTTTATCGTATCCTAATTCTATATTATATGTACATTTATTATTCTTAGTATAAATTCACTTTATTTCATATTTATGATGTTTCTCTCAAATTTTTGTCCTTTTGTAAGATTATAGGAGTTAATTTCACAAGTAACTCCTCACCTAACATGTCACAGAATTCCCTTTACTCTTTTGGGAATATGACATTTGGCACACACTAAGAAGGAATTATACAGCCATCATATGAGTCTTAGTAACCTCCTCTTCCTTACTCTTATTCTATTTAAATATCCTTCTCCTCCTCTCTTCCATGACTTGTCTTATAACTTGAATATCTCTCCTCTTATCTATTATTATTTATTCTAAGATTGTATTATGAGGATTATTATTGGCAAGGGTTCTTAATATGCATGTGGGTTTTCTTCTAACTAGTTTGGTTCCCACTTCAAAAATCTTATCTCTGTAATTTTGTGGATTGATTACTTGTATCATAATATCACTTAATTTTATGCTTTCTTTCATTATCATTTCAATGTTAATATTTTAGTTTTGGTATAATTCATAATATATAATCTATATATCTCAAAAATGATTCATGTATAATACATGAGTCTATCAATATTAAGCTCATGTCTCTATACAACTAAAGCATAGTTAGTATCAATGTCTATATCTCTATCATATAACCCTATTGCTTAGGAGGTTGATGCACTGCTTGTATATCATGATATATATCTTGACCTTACCCTATCATGATCCTCATACTCTATAAAATTATCTCCCATAGTCATATGTTCACCTTGTTATCTAACATACTCTATAAAAATAGTTGCACCTAAGTCATATTTACCTACAAAAGAGGACATATGTTATCAAGTGAGTTTGCCCTGGAGATGATCTTGATCAATAATGAAATCATAGTGATTTAATATCACTACATCTAACATATTAATTTTACAAACATGTAATTATTTAATAATATATATATATATATATATATATATATATATATATATATATAATAAATGGGTATGTAGCCCTGCAACATCTACTCTCTCCACATTCCCATTAGGAACATCACTATTAGGTACATGTCATGTTAATACTTGTAATTTTTGACTCTATGATAAGTGACTAATAATCATCACCTCCTAAGTTAACCAAAAAAATATTATCAAATACAAAAAATTATCCACCTACTATCTTCTTAAATTAAACAACACATATACATATTGCATACTATCCCAAGACTATTTGGAATAGTTGCTACTATATTAGATATTTTGACACCTATAAAATAGTGTGGCCACCTAAATTAGGCCCACCATTGTTTATACTCTCCTATATATACTAGATCATCTTTGTCCAAAATATATAATGAAACATACCTCTCATCATTTGGAATGGGAGCTAGCTTTTTCATTGAAGGAATCACCCACTCCCCATCTTTGGATGAAAATCTAAATGATCATGGGAAAATCACTAGCACCAAGAACACTCCTTAAACTATTCAAAATTAGTGAGTCACTCAATCCATTTTGGACTACTCATACACTCTAAAAAATGATCATGGATCTATCTACTCAATTAAATCCATCATAACTCCATGAAATCCTCTCTCCAACTCTCAAATCAATGATATTACCTCTATATAATATCAGTCTATGTTAATCGATCTATCATATACTGAAAACCCATATACTACCCAAAGTATCACATAATCTTCTCACCCATATCCAAGCATACATCCACTAATGTACCCATTCCTTGGTGGCATAACAATAGGACAAATCACCATTATATGCTCTTAATCCAAAAAATGTAGCAATGTCATGGAATCCAGTACCCTCTTTAGTAATCCTATGAAAATACATGTATAAATGGGCAAACATAAAATGATATCATGAATATATATTTATTTTCTAATTTATATGATGAATAATGTCAACCATATTATATGAAATGGCCATGCCTCCCTCATCCATAACCACAAATGAAATTATCAATCCATAAAGAAATTTTCATAACCCAAAAACTCATTAAACACTAATATCCAATAATGAAATCATGGTATCTCATACAACATTGTTGTACCCTTATCATGCTAATTATTAGAAATGTTAGAAAAAAAATACTAACTATTGTCTCTACCACTACTTAAAACCCCATAATCAGTAATTATTGATTGTGACACATGTCCCCCAAGGCTAGCATAATCACACCATGGTAATATATAGGTATTTTACTTCCACCTCTTGAAAAAAGTTATCATCATAAGAATATCATATCTAATTATATATAAATTACCTATATCTCCCAATTATTTGATTCAATTATCAAAGTCTCTTCATTTGATAATGTAAAACCATGGGTAGTATACATAACATGTGTTCAGTGAAACTCTTGTACTCTAAGATCACCTTAAAATCATTAACACAAATATATACATCACAAATCCAATAAAACAATCATAAAAAAATGCCAATACAAAATCCAAAGCATAAATTCAATAAAGACAAATTGAGTTAGACACAAACATATATGGGTTTGCATTCCTTATATGTAACCATAGATAAATTTGAACTACTTAGGATGGAACCATAGTGGGTCTAGATAATATCAGTCATGATATGACATAACCAAAAAACATAAAAAAATGAAGAAAACACAAAACAATGAAAAAGTATAACATAATATATACTAAGGATTCAATACTCATTAGATTTGTCTTTACATATATCTTAATTTTTGCTTTTACCCACTTAAATTCGTTCTACAACATTGGTCTCCTTTATGGTATTTTTAGTCTATTCTCTCACATTCTCAAATTTTACTAAGGAACTAAAATTAAAATGAATAGTCAAAATTTATTTTTACCAACCTATATATATTACTTACTCTAACCTAAGGTTATATATTGTCACCATGTTAATAAATATCACCAAAAAAAATATCGCATTATCTTGAACATTATTTATCCAAAAAAATTGGGGTTAGATTCATTATGGCTTGGGCATTGTCATATTTTACATCATGATAATTGCAATAATTATCAAAGGATTTTAAAAAACTAAAAAAAACATATAAATTAAGTAACAATAACTATTTATATAAAGAGAGTTAGAAAGTATCCAGAATATTGCTGATGGCAACTATTCTAGATTTTACCCCTAAAAAATAGATATGAAAATCATTACTTAGAATATTAGGGGGCTGAATAGTATTCATAAACTGGATATTGTTAGGAATTTTCTTAGAGAACAAAAGCCTAATTTTCTCTTGCTACAAGAAACTAAGATGAATAAAGAGAAAGTGGAACAAATTAAAGATTTTAAAAATTATTCTATAAATGCTAGTAGTTCAGAAGGTGCATCAGGGGGAACTCTGATGTTATGGAAGAAGAATTATTATTCTAGAACTATTATGATAGTTTAGTAAATATCTTATGATAGCCAAAATTACTAGTGTTGACCAGAAGGAGGATTGGTATATTGTAAATATTTACGCTCCCAACATTAAGAACCTAAGGAAAAAGTTTTGGGAGTCTGTTACCAATTTTAAAAGTAAGGACTATTCTGGACGATGGATTATAATGGGAGACTTCAATGTGCCTCTCTATGATCATGAGAAAATGGGAGGTAATGATACCTAGCTGGAAGAAAGATTGCATTTACTGGAGTTTATAAATAAAGAAGGGTTAATGGCTATGGACCTCCATGGAATTCAGTTTACTTGGAGTAACAAGAGAGTTTGTAATGAATGTATTCAGGCTAGGCTTGATCATGCTCTTATTTCTCTTGATTAGATAAAAGAATTCATTTTCAAATTGGAAGCCTGATATAAAATTGGATTGGATCATTTTCCCCTCATTTTCACTACTACAAAAATTAATCTTAAGAAGAATTTTCCTTTTAGATTTGATAAGATGTGGATGCAACACCCATAGTTTGAAAGTAAATTGGAAGAATGGTTGAGTATTGATATTGAAGGCATGACCCTCTTTAGAGTTACTTCTAAGTTCAAAAATTTTAAAAGGGAAGTTAAAAAATGGAATAAGAATAGCTTTAGGAATATCTTTGAGAAAAAAAATTCTATTAAGGAGGATATTCTAAAACACAGGAAAAAATTCTGAAGGAAGGATATAGTCCTAACCTCCTCATTGAAGAAAATGAAAAGTTGGCTCAATATCATGACATCATCACTAAAGAAGAAAATTACTAGAGACAAAGATCAAGGTTATTATGGTTGAGTGAAGGAGATAAAAACACTAAAATTTTCCATCTATCCACTCTTAAGCATAAATCCAAAATTCACATATCACACCTAAAAAAGGGAGACTTGAAGATTATAGAGGATAAGGCCATCAAGGAAGAAATGGAGACTTTTTTCTCTTCTCTAATGAAGGTTGATCCTAGCATCAATTTGGATAGTTAGGCTGAAATCCTTAGAGTGATTCCTCCTCTAGTTTCGAAGGAACATGATAAAATGTTAAGCTCAATTCCTAAGGATGATGAAATTTTCAAAGCTATTTGTTCTCTGGGAGGAGATAAAGCTCCTAGTCCTGATGGTTTCCCCATGTTTTTCTTCCAAAAACTATGGAAATTTGTTGGTAAAGATGTATGTGATGATGTGAAGGAATTCTATGGAGCTAAACAGATGCTTAAGGAACTCAACTCCACCTTTTTGTGCCTAATTCCTAAGAAAATTGGTGTTGATTCACCTGATCAGTTTAGACCGATCAGCCTTTGTAATTCTTTCTATAAAATTGTTTCCAAAGTTCTTACTTCTAAACGTATTCAAGTGATTCCTTTGATTATTGCTGATCAATAAAATGGCTTCATCCCAGGCAGACAAATCCTTAACTATATCATCTCTGCTCATGAGAATATTCACTCTTTGTCTTGTTTTAACAATCAGGGGTTCATTATGAAAGTTGACATAGCTAAAGCCTATGATAGAGTTGATTGGTCATTCCTCTCAAATAGTCTATTAGCTTTTGGCTTTGACCAAAAGGTTTTTGGTCTTATTTATCAATTGATTTCTACCTCCTCTATTGTTATTCTGGTTAATGGAAGCTTATCTTATTTCTTTTATCCCTCTCAGGGATTGAGACAAGGTGATCCTTTATCCCCTATCCTTTTTGTTATTATGGTTGATTGCTTAGGGAGATATATTGGAGACTTGGTCCATAGAGGTTTCTTTAAGGGATTACAACCTTCTTCCCATCCTCTAATTTGTTCTCATGGATAATTTGTTGATGACACCATCTTTATGGGTAAGGCTGAAGTCAAGGAAGCTAGAAACTTGAAGTAAGCTATTAACTTATATTCTTCTACCTATGGTCAATTGGTTAACTAGAATAAAAGTGGTGTGTTGTTTATCAACACCCCTATCTAGAGGCAAAATAAAATTTCTAAAATCCTTGGATGTTCTATAGGATCTCTTCCCTCTTCTTACTTGGGTCTTCCTCTTGGCCTGAAGGTCCTTGATGCCTTCTGGGAAGATCTTATTAATAAATCTAGTAAGAAACTTGTAGGATGGAAAGGAAATATTTTAAGCGAGGTAGGTAAGTTAACTCTTCTCAAAGCTTGTCTTCAAAGCATACCTACTTATGCTTTATGTCTCTTTAGAATTCCTATTAAATTTGTTGAGTCTATTGAAAAAATTCAAAGAAATTTTCTATGGACTGGTACTGAGGAAAAAAGGAGAATGCCTTCAATTGCTTGGGATAATGTTTGTAAACCTCTCAGTGAAGGGGGATTGGGAATCAGGAAAATCAGAAGTATGAACAAAGCTCTTTTAGCTAAACTAGGTTGGAGAGTTTACCATGACAATAAAGAGTGGAGTACCATATGGAAACATAAGTACTTCTTCAATGCTAAATCCCTTCCTGATTTCTTCTCTTCTCCTGATGTTATTCATCCCTCTTCCAAATGGGGGCTGTTTAGGGGACCAAGAAAAATTTAGGAAAAGGATGTTCCTAAAAAATTGGTAATGGGCTTAAGGTGAAATTTTGGGATGATGTATGGTTAAAGGATCATCCCTTGAGTGGAGATTTTCATGACAAGGATTTAGTTGACTAATGCAAGCAGAGATATGGCATATTAGTTAGTCATTATTGGTAGAATGATTCCTGGGTGAATTTAACTAATGTTGATCAAGGCTTCAGTAACATCCAATTATCTCTCAATGATGTCTCTCTTTATCCTTATCTTGAGGATAAGATTATTTGGCATGCTGACCCTAGCGGCCAATTCAAAGTCTCTACTATCTTTACTTCAAAGGAAAAAGGGTAATCAACCTTTTTGGTCTCATGCCTGGATTAAGGGGCTCACCCCCAAAGTTAATATCTTCTTTTGGACTCTGCTTCAAAATAAAATTTTGACCCTTGACAACATGCAAAAAAGAGGTATAAATGTGGTTAATAGATGTATTTTATGCAAAAATGGATTTGAAGATAGAGACCATATGTTTTTGAATTGCTCTTACACCTAGTATGTTTGGACTGAGATTCTTAATTTTTGGGGTATAACATGGGTCCCTCAAAACAATGTGGAACTCTCTTTTAAAAGCTAGTGCTACCCCTCTAAGGATCTCAATGCTCATTTTCTTTGGAAACTAACTCTCCCTCATCTCTGGTGGGGTATCTAGAAAGAAAGAAACAATAGAATATTTAGGAGTAAAGAACTTCCAAGATGGGTGCTTGATCAAAATATCATTAGAGCCATCGAGGAGAAATTTATATCCTAGAGGGATTCTGATCAAACCTTCCAATTTGATAACCCTTTATGATCTGAAGGGTCTAATTTGAAAATTGATAATCCAAGATCAATCATAAAATGGAATGTTCCTCCTAATGGATGGATCAAAGGGATCTTTGATGGAGCAGCTAAGGGAAATCCAGGAAGAGTGGGATGTGGAGGGGTATTGAGAGATCATGTGGGAAATGTAATTAATGATATTAATATCCCAATTGGTAATTTGAATATCCATATTGCTAAAGCTACTGCAGCCCTCTACACTATTAAATTAGCTGTTAATTTGGGGTATTCCAAATTATGGTTGGAAGGTGATTCTTTGAATATTACTAACATCCTAAATAATAAAAATTCAATCTCATGGTCTATTGAGGCTACGGTTATGGAAATCAAAACTTTAATTCAAAAATTTGAAAAAGTGGCCATATCCCATACATATCAAGAGGCCAATGGGGTCACTGACTGGATAGCCAATCATGCTATTCAAACGGGGCATAAGGTGAGGTGGCTTGATGAATTAAATAAGCATGTTGATCTTAAAGCACTTATTAATTATGATGCCATTCATTTCAAAGTGGGAAATATTTGATTGGATTAGCAATTTAATGATTTGGTGGAGTGGCCTTATGGCTATCAGATTACCTTCTCTAAGGAGGTACATTCTAGAGAATGTAATGTGGTCACCGCATGAATGATCAAATAGGTGAACTCCCTAGTTCCATTTCAACCTTTCTACCTTCTTTGTTTGGGTGATTCTAGTTTTTCATTTGCTTTGCAATATGAGGGGTGAACCGTGGAAGCAAGAGCCCAAAAGTTGTGATGACTAGAAGGCTAGACAGGACGTATGGAAGATTCTATAGAAAGGGAAGGTGGACAGTTATCTGCAGTGTTTGCATGACTTCAAACCCCATGTCACTACCACCTTCTTTAAAAATTGGGTTGATGATAGAGTTACTCTCCATAGAGTCACTGTGAAGCTTACTGAGGAATTCATTGTCGAGATCATGGGGCTTCCCATGGGTGGCATTAATTTCTCAAAATAGACCAGTATATCCAATGCAGCCTACAAAAAAATTCTAAAGATAGATGTAGAGGAGAAGTAATTAGAAAAGAATGGAGACTTCTTTGATGTGGATCAGATAAAAGGAATTTCGTGAGATGTGTTATGTTGTATCCGTGAGTACTTCATCCTTGATGGTAGGAATAAAAGAGTTCACAAATTTCATTTTGTTTTTCTCAACCACTTCAGGCACAAGGATAGAATTTCTTTCCCTTTCTATCTATGTTTTTCATTGCTTCAAATATTGTATACCCATAGGAAGAAGGAGTCTCACCCCATTTTACATGAAGGTCTAATACTTCTCATAGAGGGTTTTTTTAAAAAATAAATCCATAGCTTCGACTTCTTATTTTGATAAACATAAGGTTTCTCAGTCCAAAAAGTGGAAGAAGATGAGAATGTTAAAGGGATAGAAAAGGCAAAACCAAAACCCTCTAGGTCTAAAAAATAAATTGTAGAAGAGGATTTTGAGTTGGAAAGTACTGAAAGCTCTTAGAAGGATGTCATGGAGAAAGAGGAAGGGATGGATGTTGGGGAGTTCACCTCCAATTTGGATGGATATCTAGAAACTAAAGGAAAAATTGGGAAAGGGAATGAAGGGGATACAACTGAGGGAAACCTAAAATAGAGTAATTCTGACAATGAGGGTAATTAGACTATGTTCGAGGGAGGTGTCAAAGACAAAGATATTTTAATTGATGATCTCATTTTTATGAGAAAGGAAGATCACATGGTTTTGGTTTTTACTCCTGCTATGGAGACTGGGGGACAAGAAAAGGAGGATCCCATTCAACATGAAGACCCTGTTGAGACTAAAGAGGAGAAATAGATGGATAAGAAGGAATAAATTGAAATGGTTGACTCCCCTCCACATGAGACTACTGAAGACACTTGTGAATATCTGCAGAGGGAGACCAAGCTTTCCTTCCTGCATTCTACCAAGTTCAAAACTGACTCTATTCTCCAAGTTGATTCTTACATCTATAATGAAATAATGGGGCTGAAGAGGAAAGTGGAAACAATGCAACATAATTAGGATGTTGATCGGACCATAATCAACCATTTTGAGGTGCAAATGAGAGATATCCCAAAAAAACTTAAATATTATTAGAATAATCTTAGAATGCTCATCAAGGAAAGCAGAACAAAGATGGAGCAGGTAACATCAAGCATGTGTGCTATTGCGGCTAGCCTTGATAAAAGAGCAAATGAAGAAATAATATCCTTGGAGGGTCCAAGTAAGAGGACAAGGTAGAGTTTGAGGAAGAAAGCATTTCAAGCTGCTACAACTTTAGCTGCTAACTCCATCTAGGAAACTACTATGATTGGAAAGGAGGCTATCAAGATGATAATGGAATTACAATAGAAGCCTAGGGTCTTCTTTGTTGGTTTTGTTCCTATTTAGGTTCATATTACTGGTTTTTGTAACTAGTTCTTGTTTTTGTTCCTATTTCTTGGTTCTTGGTCTTAGACTTTATTTGAGGTTTTAGGTCTTTGTATAACCTGGGTACTTTTATTGGAATATGCTTGTGGTTTTTGGTCCCTGTAAAACCTAATTTTGATGTTGTTCTTCAATAGGTTTCAGGACTGTCTTTCCTAGTGGTTGTTAATGTTTTATCTTTTTTATTTCTGTTAAAGGGTTTTAGGGTCCCTTCAAAACCTGCTTTTACCATAATCTAAAACTATTTATCTACATTTTTTCTCAATACATACTTTCCAAACAAACTTAATTATATCTTCATTTTTATTTTGATGACAATGCTTCATTACTCCCATTATTTGCCTTGACATGGGGGGAATACATACTAAATATAACATGTTATGCTCTCTCTCTCTCAAAAATACTATGGAACCAAGTGAGTCATCAAATTCAAATGTATAAATTTTGGGTACATGCTGAACATTAATATACTCCCTTTTTGTCATGAATTTCTTAAAATAATTAATAATTTAATAAGAAAAAAATTCATTAAAATTTCAAAGATAAAAAAGTTTAAAAATATTCTAAAATCACAAGTTTAAAAAGTTTAAAAATCAAATAGCATTTCAGTTTCAATTCAATATAGATATAAGGGGTATGATACTTATTCATGCTCATGTCTCTATATGGAATTTTTAAAAAATCACCTCTTACAAAGTTTTAAAACTACAAAAAAATTGAAACTAAATCTATATTATTTTGTAGTAGTGTAATTTGTATAGTGACAAATAGACCATGCTGATTCTAGTGACACTCAATGTCTATGGTTACACATTTTATGAACCCATTATGTGGTTTAATTTTTTATTTATTTTCATCCCATTAGAGACTAGTGACACTCAAGTGTTTAACACTCTATTATATCTCATAGTTTTGTTCACAAGTGAAAGCATATTATTTTATAGCCTAAATGATTCACTCATTTCATATTTTATCACTCTCAAATTAACCATATGTTATAAACTCCATGAGTCATTATGGTTATGGTTCAAGGACACCCTATGGCCTACCACTCATCTTATTATGTATTTCAATCTTTTTTCTCTCATTATCTAGGAAATAAGGAAGATTTGAATTACCCATCTCCACTCAAAATAATAATAATAATTAGATAACATACTCTATTAGATGTAGAGTCTCATCACTCTCTCTTCAAATTAAACAATTAAGATTTTAAAATATGTTTTTTTTTTATTATGGACAATAACTACTCTTGGCATCATTTTAGGTTTAAAGTCAAGGCATCCTACATGAACCAACATCACATCAAAAAAAAAATGTGTTCACTCTTAGGTTCACATTTTGAAATCCACTTTAGTCATTTCATTTCATTCCATCACTAGAAAAAAGTGGGGGAAAATGTAGACACCCAAATTTGATACAAGCTCATACAAAACGTGTATTTCATAGAACCTTGCTTATGTATACCATTCTTGATGAATAAATGACTTATTAACACATATCATTATATGTTTTAGGCCTAATTATCTTTTATTATAACTTTAGGTCTGATATATATATATATATATATATATATATATATATATATATATATATATATATATATATATATATATATATATAGACACACACACACACACATATATGTGTGTGTGTGTATATATATATATGTATGTATATATATACATATATATATATATATATATATACATACATATATATATACATATATATATATATACATATATATATATATATATACATATATATATATATATATATATATATATACATATATATATATATAGACACACACGCACACACACACACACACACACGCATATATATGTATGTATGTATATATATATATATATATGTATATATATATATATGTGTGTGTGTGTGTGTGTGTGTGTGTGTGTGTGTGTGTGTGTGTGTGTGTGTGTGTGTGTGTGTGTGTGTGTGTGTGTGTGTGTGTGTGTGTGTGTGTGTGTGTCACATTATCTAATATGCCTTAGGGATCTCCAATATCATTCTAGGTATTTCTATTTTTGTTGAGTCTTTTAGACAAGGTTGCATTAGAAGACTAGGCATATTACGAACATGTCTAGGTAATGTGAGATGCTCCTAGCATAACTTAAATATGTTTGAATTTATATATTGTTAATGGTATTTGTTACAAATTTTGGTGTTTTTAATTTGGAATCCTCATGCCCCAATAATTGTTTAATTTGAAATCAAGACCTATATATAATCAATGGTCATGTAAAAGCTAAATCTAATTATTTATTAGTACAAAATGTTATACAAAGTATATATCTGATTCATTATTTTAAAAGTACATATTTATCCATAGATTTAAAAATTTCAATACATCATCCATTTGATCATGTCAAGGGTACTCATAAGTGAATGAGCATCTAGAATTTCATTCATGGTTGCACATACACATCTAGGAATGAGAACTAAATTGGCCTTAGGATAATTTTGGATATACTAAGAAATGCTCAATAAAAATGGGCTTTTGAGGAAACATAAAATATCCTTATGAACCCATTTTTATCCTTTTGGTTATCTAATTTCTATCTAATTCATGTCTAGGACTAGGGTTCAATATTTATAGAAATTATACATAACATAATGATAGACATAGATTGATAATCACTTATTAAAAGTAGTCACATAGGCCTAGATCAATATATCAATAATACAATCATTTTAAGACATGATTAAAGCAACTAGATAATTTTGTAATGTGACCTTATTTGCCTCCAATGAACTTATCCCATCCAACCGTGAATCATTATTTTTAGTATAACCCTATATGTGGGTCAATTTAACATAGTTGATGCTTATAAAAAAATTATATAACCATATTTATTATTATTTTGAGGAACACTCTTTAACCGTACCTTGATTCACTATTTTTAGCAATTTTGTGATCTTAGTGAATCATGTAGATTACTATATTTTCACATCAGATCAATATATATATATATATATCAATATTTAAATTTTAATAGTTTAATTCAAATTAAATTTAGGAATTATTAATTTAAAAATAATTAAATAATAATATATATTTACATTTATATTACCTTACATAAGATATCTGGATGACCTATTATTATGTGGGCTCAAGGATAACATCCAACTTGTTATTTATGCATTTAATCTAGGTTATATATTTGAGTCTTTGGTATTTTCACATAGGGGAGATGAAATATATATGGAAAATAAAAAGATTCACTACTATAAAAATATATATTATGTTAGCACCAACAATTCCTTGGCCTACCAAATTGAATCCTTAACAAATTGAAGATAGATGAGAAAAGGTGTTATATTTCAATAATGTTATAAAATACAAAAAAGTATTAAATGTGTTGTGAATAAACTTTTATATGATGAAGTGATGAAAGAAGATAAAAAGTATGATGAAGTATGAGGTTAGGGTAAGGATAAGCTAGACGATGAATCTAAATATTCCAAAAAGATGTATTTCATGCCATCCACTTTTAGGTATTAGCACTCCAAAAACTATCAAGGTTATGGGTATCCTTAAGAAACATCATGTGACAATCATTATTGACTAATCGAGTAAACAATACTTTATCAAAAATAAGTTGGCAACACACTTATAGATGGTGGCATAATAAATTGTTTAGGAAAATTACATAGTAAAATAAATTAAATGAGACATTATACGCTAGAATCTCCTATTTTTTCTATTTCGATGGGTGTGAATGACATTTTTTTGGAAGTCTAGTGGCTCACAAACTTGAAAATGATATAGATTAATTTATAAGAGTTATTAATGTATTTTTACTCTTAAAGCATGCCATTTAAACTATGTGGATTATGTGAAAAGTCTTAATAGCTAGTTAGTTCACATAAAATGCATAATAATATCAAAAAATGAGCAAATGGGTTTGTATTATAGTTTTTTTCATTAAAGTTACACCAAAAAAATGTTTATATATCTTGATCTATAGAATATTACTGATAAATATTATTGTTTTTTATCAATACCAAAATAACTACCACCACAAATGGAAAAATATAATGCCATTAGATTTCTATTAGGGATTCATCCACCAAAAAATAGACCATATAGGTACCCATATGTTTATAAGAGTGGGATTGAAAATATGGTAGGATAGATGTTGGAGGCTGGTATTATTAGGCATAGCCAAAATGCAATTTCATAAATTTTTATAATATTATGTAAGAAGGATGATACCTAGAGCATGTGTCTAGATTATAGAGATCTCAAAAAGTACACAATAAAATCTATGTTCCCTAATCCATTAATTGATGATTTTATACATGAATTACATGGTTTTTTTTATTTTAAATAAATTGGATCCTCATTTATATTATGATTAAATTCATATTAGAGATGAGGATATACATAAGACATATTTCAAAGATTTTGAATTCCATTATGATTTTTGGATAATGATTTTTTGTAGTAGAAATACACCATCTACATTATAGATTTGATGAACACTATCCTAATATTTTTTGAGGAATTTTTTCTTGGTATTTTTTAATAGCATATTAATATATAATAACTTGGTAAGAACACTTATAACATGTGAACCAAATATATATAATTATACAATAATCAAATTTACATAAAGCCTTTCCCATGTGAATTTTTAATATAAAAGGGAGATTACTAGGGTCATATTATGTCACATGAATGCATCAAAGGAGACCCTAAAAATATCACCACCATGATATAATTTAAATATATAAAAACCCTTAATAACCTCTAATGTTTTGTTGTGCTAATAGTTTTTTGTCATTTTTTTTAAAACTATGGAAAAATAGAAACATCACTGACAAATTTGTATAATAACAACTCATTTCATTGGAATTAATCTACCACTGAGGTATTTTATAAATTAAAGGAGCACATTTTATCCACTATAGATTTGGATACCCACAAGTTTAGAAAGACCTTCATTATTGAATGTGATGTAGCAAGATATGTAATGAGGGAAGAACTCATGTAGTAAGGGTGATCCATTTCATTTTAGAATCATTATCTCAAAGGTAATAATTATCTAAACCATATCTCTCATAAATATATGATTTATAATCTCCAACAAGTTAAAAATGGATAACTTATTTGATGGGTAGATACTTAAAAGTGAGAAATAAAAATGATAGTCTAAAATACTTCTTGGAACAAAGGTTTTCATCTAAATAAAATAAAATCTGGGCAGCCAAAATTTTAGGGTATGAATTTGAAATCATATGTAATAAAGGAAATTATAAATTATTTGTATATTCACCATTAAAGAGAGATAAATCCATAAATTCATTATCATGCACAATGTCTATATGGGCCAATGATAGGTAGATTAGGTGGATGAGTAAATATCAAAATGGGAAAATAAAGTGGCACATTGGTTTTTATTTAGGAGATCTAATAAAATTATAGTGTCCCAAAACAATTTAGCAGAAAGGTAATGCATTATGGTATAAAAATTTATTGTACATGTCTAATATTTATAACCTTAAATTATAGTCATATAAAATGAAAAAATTGGTAACTTGAGGATGGATAATGACACCTGACCCATATATCCCTATTTTTTTCTCTCATGATCCTTTGAGGCTTACTATCACTAATTCCCAATCATCCTGGCAAATCAGACTTGACCCCCCCTAAGCCAGACCCTCTCTTCATGACTAATACATCCCCCTAGGTCTCATCTACTTAGGAAAATATCACCAAAGTTAGAATATAGCATTGGAACCTAGGGTGTCCCATTTTTATCACTCTTATCCAATCACAATTTACCTTAGATTACTATTTTTCCCTAATTCCTCTTATTAATTGTGTCAACCTAGACCAATTTCATCTAACCCATGACTAATAGATCCCTATAAAATCCCATTCAAAGATAATTTTGAAAAGGTATTCAAGAAAGCAAGAATAAAAGCACGACCACTCAAAAAATCTTCTCTATTCTTTCCATATAGCCAACCTATACACTTTCAAGCCAATTCAAGTCCTTACACTAGTCCCTAGTCATCTCAAGCATACCCAATTTTAAAATTTATTATATTTCATTCACTATTACACCAATCACTCTTAAAGGGATAACTAAATTTTTATTTATCCCTCTTCATAGTATTGGTATGTAGGCATCATGCCCACACATAGGGTGTGAAGCATATCTAGTGTATTATACACACACTAACCCATTTTCCCCATTTTCCAAAGTTTATTTAAATTATATAGAAGATACAAATACATGAAGAATAATAACTATAAGGAGTTATATTTATAGTTAGGACTTTAAAATTTTTACTTATGTTCATATTTAGCAAGCAAACAATATCCATAAAACTTAAATCCTCACGACAACATCATTGGAGAAGGACTATATCACCAAAGCCCAAGGTGTATAATTTTGGTGCTCATATCCAATAATGAAATCAAGTCAAAGATATTGTTTATGATAGTGTCCACATCTTTCCCACAAATTTATAGAGCCTATCTTAGTTATAATAGGCCAAAATAAGCTAAGTTTGATTTTCTCTCTCTCACTACTATTTTTAGAAAAGATCTAATTGCAATTCAGTTTCACAAATTAGTAGCTTTAATTACGAATATTATTTACTAATTTATCCTACTTATACTTGTTTATTAAATATTAATAAAACTCCATTATTCCCAAAAATAATAAATCATTTGGTGAACTTGACTTACTTCAAAATTCACAAAAATCCCCTAGAAATCCTAGGGTAAATTCCTAGCTGATTTTACCCATTAATTTTTGAATTTTTTTTATTGAACTTAAAAATCATAAATTCCTCTCAAATTTTAAAATAAATTTATTTCAAACCCTAGTTTCATCAACTAGGTCCCAATAATTTTCCAAAATTAATCCAATAATTTCTTGATTTTTTACTTACACATATAAATAAGAAATTTATCTTAAATTGTAAAATTTTGTATTGAATTTTAAAATACATTTATTTCAAATCATATTTGTATCAACTATCTCCCAATAATTTTCTATTAATTTTCCAATCATTTTCTAAAATTTTAGTTGCATATTAAAATCAAAAAATCACTTCAAATTTCAAAAATTTATAGCAATTTAACAAAAAATTATTTTCCTCAAATCCCTAGATACATTTACTAGGTTTGATTAAATCAAACACATTCTCATAAATTTATGAATTTTTAATCCCATAATTAACTCAAAAATTCAATTTCAATTTCAAAAATTCATAGTATTTTGTAAAACTATCACTGTTAAATCCCTATTTGCATGTACTAGCACCTATTTTCTTCTTAAAGTATCACCTTACAGCCATAATCAAATTTCAACAATTGTTCTCACTTATGTAAAAAAAATTCTTACATTTTTTGTAAATAATAAGGAAACCATAATGGGCCCTATCATGTACATGAATGATGAAGTCTATCATATGTTAGTACAAAGCTTCATACTTTGCATTTCATGCTTATGTTTCATTAAATGGGATGATATTACAAAATCAATTGCAAAAAATGAACAAAATTTTAAAATTCTTTTTGTATATTCTCTTTTACTCATATGAAATAATTACCAACTTCATTGTGCTAAATGCATTCATAATGTTATGTTACATGTGAAAAGTTTATATGAATTTATGAAAAAATTAATGAAATCTTCCTTTACTTTATATCCCTCGGGTGGAAAAAAATTCAAGCTTATCATGCTAAACATGTTAGAAATTTTATGATTCATGTCAAAATTTTCTATGCATTCATTCACAAATTCATGCTTTCTCTCCCTTGCTTGATATATTTCATGTGGAATGATCTTTATAAACATATTTTTACATAAATTATAAATCCAATTACATGCATTTTATCCCACATACATGGTTTCTACCTAGAGGATCCATTTCATAAGCTAACAACCACTTGTCAAGTGTCAATATCATATCTTATGCACATGAAATAATTTCCTTCTCCTCTCCCCCAAGAGGGTAATATCTATTTTCCCTCTAACCAAGTCTATTCTATCACCCCTCCAAAGGGTGAGGTATCCTACACTATTATTCCTAATTTATAAATTAAACATATATCTTCTTTAAATCCTCTTCAACATATGTGCTTACATGTTCAATCAGAAGTAACTAGGGATTGCACTTGTGAAATTTTAAGGGATCAAATCACTAGTATGAGCAAGTTAATTTCAGATTTACAAACAAAGAATAAAATATTACATGAAAAGATCACAACATTGGAAAATTTTATTATACTACAAAAGCCTAAAAAGCACCCTAATGTCAATCATATTTATGCACCTTCACCTAGTCAATTGGTTACAATAAATGTTACATATCAAAAAAACTAACTCTATAACTAATGATTAAAAAAGCATTGAAAGTAAAAATAAGAGTTCAAGTGAGGTATTAAAGGAAATGATTAAATATTAGTTGATCAAACTACCTCTTCTACATCCAGTGAGCATATCCATATATTGTTCTGCATATCATAGATTACATGCGCATCATGCAGATTCATGTTGGGAAATTAAAAAACATATACAATAGTTAATTGATAATGAGGACCCTATACAAGGTAAATCATTCAATCAATCCATAGTGACATAGGAACACATTCACAAAGGATCAAAATCAAAAATAGTACAAAAGTGGTTACCAAAGCATAAATCAGAACAACAAAAGGATAAAAATCAAAATCAAAGTAAGAAACAATACCACAAACATAGTTAAAACATGAAAAAGATGCAAATCTACCTCTCCAAAATGAGGCTCCACCTTCAAAGTAGTATGGGTTTGGTCAAAAATATCTAAAATAGTTTGATTATCAAGGTCAAGGGTTAGGCAAGCATGCTCAAGGCATCACTAATCCTATTATAGCAGTTTATAATCTTCATTACCAAGGTTTGGTATTTATTAAACATCCTAAGTCAAGTCATTCACAAAAGTAGTTCATCAAAGGAAAAGATCTAGATAAAACAAAATTCAACACTAGCATTCCATTGGTTCAAAATCAAGATGATAGTCATGAGTGGAATAATATAGGTTGTTATGATTTCTAAGATACCAATAATGAATCCAAATATTTAGAGTCATATTCATATCCATTTATTTGTGATTCAAAATCATGCACAATTATTTTATTTGATATAACACACCATGATAAGGAGTCTCCCATGAGACTCATCAGTTAGTATCATCTCTTCTCACGCTTGCCTGTACATAATTTTTCATAATTAATTTTATATAGATTCTCTTCAAATGCTTGTACATGGTATTTATATGATCTATTATACATATCTCATAATTCTAAAATATGAAAAACAATATAACATTTCAAAAAATCCAAAAACATTCAAAAAATGTCAAAACACCAAAAACATTTAGATTATATGCATCATCCATGTTTTAGATTGCTAATATCATGTTAGGACTTACATTTTTTATTTCATGATATTTTATGCCAATTTATCTACGTTTCCATGCTTCACTTAATCTCATTTGAGTGTGTGTGTTGATATCAAACTACTTGATTGCTTCACTCTACCCATTGAGGGGGAAACCTACTTCCACATTTGAGACACATATAGATATACATACCCAATGGGGGAATATTTTACATGAATACACCATCCATGTTATGTCATTCTTATACTACATACTCCAATTTATCATGTTTATGTACATTACTTACTAGATTACACAAATTACTATATCAACATTTCACTAGTATCTAACACTTATGTATATCTTAACGTATACCTAGTCTTGTACTAAACATGTCTTTCATACATTCACTCTTTCTTTGATTAGTTATATATGATTATATCTTTCCAACTATTATATGCTTTCTTTTCTTTCTTAGCATAGCTAGATTGTTTGCATTTTTCATTTCCTATTTATCACCTATCTATGCCTTAGGACATTTTCCAATGTATTTTGATTTTATTAGTGCATGTGACTTAGGAAATTTTCTAATGTCCTTTATCTTTACTTTTCTATGTGATTGTTGCTTCCACACCAATTTTTCTTGTTTCAACTATATGTGTATGTGGCATTTGGACATGCCATTTATGCTTACTTTCTAGTTTGAGTGACATGTGTCATTATCACTTATTTGCATGGCCTCTTGGCCACCCTTGTATGCTTCTTTATTCTTGATTTATATGCTTTTTTCTTGATTTATTCTCAAGTATTAAAATGTATTTATTTATATCATTCATTTTCCTATCTTCTTGGATGCCATGACATCTTGCTCCATCCCTTCATGATAACTAACAACTAACAAACTAAGAACTAACATTTCTAGTTTTAACTCAATTCTAGTATATTTCACATGTTATTACATTATTACATCTATCTAGGAATACCCCTATTGATCTAACAATCTCTCAAATAAAACCATGCTATATCTTGAGATATATTATTGATTATCAGTTTTATATAATGTATATTTCCATCTTAACAAACTTGTAGGGCTTATTTTTATAAGGGAAGTCATTGCAGGGTACCTATTCTTACCCATAAAGGAGGGGGAAACAAATTAGGGTTTTGCTAGAGACATCAAAGCTCCTAACCAGTCAAAAAATCTAGTTTTAGAACCAAAATAATAACCAGTCATCAAACCACTTAGAACAGACCAAGCAAAAAGTCAAGATTCTAGAATAGTGATCAGTTTTATCCCAAAAAATGCACTGAGGCTAGACTATAACACCAAATACCAGGGTGTCTATTTTTGGTGATTTTGTCCAAATAGCAAAAAAAAAGGTTTTCTAGAAGTAGACAGAAAGATATGTTCAACTACAATTTTGCACAATTAAACTAGTTTAGATTAGTTTTAATAAATTTTTATTAAATAATCTAGAGATAGGGGGAATCATGCATGACATGATGCATCTCACTTAGTTTTAGATACAGTAGTTGTTATAACTTCTAGATCAAAATCCATGTTTCAGACATCAGTGATTAGGGGTAGATTGTACATCACTTTTGCTTCTTTTATTTTAGTTTTCATATAAGCCTAACCTCCACATTCTTGAGTATGTGAGTTCCTGAGTGGCTTCCACATAAGCCAATTTAGTTTTTTGAAGTAGCTTTCATACAAACCTAATCTACATCATTTTTGAGTTGGCCAACATTAGCCTAGTTTCTATTACACATTCAGCTACCCATGTTACATTACCATATTTCCATAACATTTAAGGACTTCAAGAGAAATATCATATGACATACTTCTTCAAACTAGTATTAGTTCTTAGCTTCACTTCATGGGGCATGAATGAATCCAAAGGCTAACCTTTTTATTCTTTAGCCACCTATTCAGAGGGATTGGACACATAGTCTAGACATCAATTAACACATATATGATCATCTATTTTCACTCAGTAACTAATGATGGAACCAAAGGGCTAACCTTTTCATTCTTGAGCCACTTTACATGGAATTAAGCACTCAACTACATTCATGATAATTTTTTTTGTAAAACATCATCCATTACATCCATCATTACTCAGCCTTACTCAGTATCACAATAGGTTTTGTATTGGTTCATGTACCCGATGATGTGTATTCATTCCTTTTTATTCATCTCTCTTACCCAATTTTTTAAGTTATTATTTTATATTTGCATATAATGAGAACTGATCTACTCTTTACTTTCCTTCCACATATTCACACTTCACAACATGCTCTCTATACACTACCCAATATTACTCAGCATCACAAGCTTCATGGGCTTCACCTTTATAGGTAAGTTCATGTAAACTTTCTATTTTCCTTTATCCTAGTATTATGCTTTGTTGCATCACTAGAATAAAGTGTGGGGGGGGGTGAAATATAGTCATATAAAATGCAAAAATGCTAACTTGAGCATGGCTAATGACACCCAATCCATAGATCCATCTTGCTTGCTCTCATGACCATCTTAGGCTTACTTTCACTAATTCCTAGTCATTTATGGCCTTATAAACTTGACCCAAACTAAGATAAGATGCTCTCTTCATGACTAATCCATCCCCCCAAGTCTCATCTATTTAGGATAATATTACCAAATTTGGGTTCTAGGTCTAGACCTTAGAGTGTCCCTTTTTCAATGCTCCTATCCAATCATAATTTGAACTTAGATTACCATTTTTCCCTAATTCCTCTTTATTTCATTATGTCAACCTAGTCTAGTTTCATCTAACCCATGACCAATAAATCCTTATAAAATCCCATTCAAATATCATTCAAAAAGGGTTGAAAAATATCATTCAAGCAAGTAAGAATACAAATAAGACCACTCAATCAATCTTCCCTATTCTTTACATACAACTAGCCTATACACTTTCAATCCAATTCAAGTCCTTACACAAATCCATAGTCATCTCAATCATACCCAATTTTAGAATTTCTTACATTTCATTCACTATTTCACCAAGCACTATTAAAGGGAGAACTATATATGGTTGATCCCTCTTTAGAGTATTGGTATGTAAGCAGTGTTCCCACACACAGGGTGTGAAGCACGTCTAATTCCTCTTAAACACACTAACCCAATTTCCCCATTTTATAAAGTTTATTTCAATTGTATAAAAGATAAAATTACATGAATAATCAATTCTACAAGGAGCTCTATTGATAGTGAGGATTTGAAGATTGGTACACAGGCTCACACTAAGTAGGTGAACAAAACCCATAAAGCTTAAATACTTAGGACAATAGTGATAGAGAATCAATATAGAACTATAGTATAGGGTGTCTATTTATGATGCTCTTGTCCAATCATAAAATGAATTCCAAGATCATATTTATGATAGCGTCCCAATCCTATACATAAATTTCTATAGCATGTCTCAGTTAGAACATTCTAGAATAAGCTATGTTTTATTTTTTTCTCTCTCACCAATTTTTTTAGAAAAGGTCTAATTAAAATTAAATTTCATGAATTAGTATTTTTAATTATAAATATTATTTACTAATTTCTCCTACTCAGACTTGTTTACTAAATAGGAATAAAACTCCATTATTCCCAAAAATAACAAATCACAAACAAAATATACCTATAGAGCTCCATACATCTCTAGTAGGGGGAATTAATTATTTTGAAAACATATAATAGATTTTATTAATTAAGTTAATGTAAATAATATTTCTTAACCACCATAAAATCACAAAACCAGATTGTAAATGTGAGAAAATCATATTTAATTATGCGAAAACAATTCGTTCAAACCATAGTTTAATGAAAGCATAAAAGGAGAGAAGAAAACCATAAATAACACATAACATAGATATACCATGGTTCACCCAATTTGGGATACATCCACCAATAAATTCCTCAAATAAATTACTAACTTGAAAAAATATTTTAATGAACTCTCATAGAGATAGAAAAATCTCCTATAGAAAATGTTGCTTAAAAAGATGCACTCTCACCTGCACCTGCACAATCATGTACCTCACAAGATTTTAAAAAACACCCTATAAATTAAAACTTACATTTTTCAAAACACTTTCACCTTGAATCTATCTCTCAAAAGCCACACTTGTAAATAAAAAATATTCAACAACCTCTCATAGGTCACACCATACCCTGTATAAATAGAAAATGGTGTGGAAAACATCCTCCCAAGAAAAAACTCAACATCCTCACTTAGGATAGTATATATATGCACGCACACACACACACACACACACACACACACACACACACACACACACACACACACACACACACACACACACACACACACACACAATATGACATTCCATTTCCACCTTTAAAAAGATATATAAAATTTCATTAGTGGGGGAACATGCCATTCCTCTCCAAATGGCATAACTTCCAATGTGGAAGTCTAACCTACTTCCATAGTACATCAAGAAATTATCAAATATTGCATTTAATAATTGTTATCCTTCTAATGCATCATAGAAATAAGTAAATACACAATTTAATATTTTTTCCTAATGCATCATGCAAATTATTAAATATATCATTTAATAATTTTCTCTTAATGCATTATAGAAATATTAAATAAATAATTACTTCCCTAGAACAAGGAAATCAATCCCACTTCCAAAAAACATGAAAGTATACATGAAAATTATTAAATAAACATTTAATAATATTCACCCACATGAGGAGAAAAGTAAAAATGTCTTCCCCACATCCTTGGAGCTCTCTAGGTCCCCAAAATATACCAATAATGTCATGTGATAGCCCCAAAGGGCTCCACACTCAATAATCTCCCACTTGGAGACCTTTTCTTTTGAACAAAATATAGCACTGCTCCATGACCACTAAGACCAACCAAATATGACCACCTTGATAATCATATCTAAAATATTCTAGCTAGTATGAATCTTCTCCAACTTCACCAAGTTCTCCTTCAAAGTTGTCCTGATGAAGTGATAATGTAATTGAATATGTCTCATCCTCGAGTGGAAAGTGGAGTTGTTTTCCAAATGAATGACACTCTAACTATCAATATGTAGTCTCCCAACTTCCTTCTCATGCCCCAATTCTCAAAATAACTCTCACAACTAAATAATCTCCTTGTTAGCCTCTATAGAAATAAGATACTCTACCTCTATGGTTGAAAAAGCCACAACCTTTTGTATCCTTGAAATCCAACCAAGTACTATATCTCCAATAGCAAAAATATAACCTATCATACTTATCCTACTATCAATACCCCCTACCATATCTGGGTCCACATAACCATGCAAAGTGGTATCTAATCCACCATAACATAATGCAACATCAATGGTTCCTCTCAAATACCAAAGAATCCATTTCACTACCTACAAAGGCTCATAACTTGGATCACTCATATACCTACTCACAACTCCCACTACATAGGCAATATCTAGCCTAGTATAAACCATCGCATACATCAAGCTACCAATTAATAAAGAATAAGGTACCATGGACATCTTAAGCTTTTAAACTTTCATCTTGGGACACTACTCTATTGATCATCTAGAGTGGCCTACCAAAGGAGTACCAATAGATTTAGGATCCAACATACTAAACCTTTCCAAGACTTTTCTCACATACTCTGATTTGGGATAAAACCAACTTCCTCTCCTTCCTGTCATGGGTAATCCTCATATCAAGGATTTACTTTGTAACACCCAAATCCTTCATAGTGAAGGACTCACTAAGCTATTTATTAAGCATATGAAATGATGTATGTTCTTTCTAACAACTAACATGTCATCTACATACAAGCATAAAATAATATAGTAACCATCATCAAAATGTTTGACGTAAATGTAATGGTCAAAATCATACCTTTGATATTTTTGTTCCAGCATAAAGCAATCAAATTTATTATAACATTTCCATGGAGCTTGTCTAAGGCTATACAAGCTCTTCTTTAATCTGCACACATAGTTATCCTTCCCTTTGACCTCATATCAATGTGGCTACTTCATGTACAACTCTTCTTCCAAATCACCATGACAAAAAGTATTTTTCACATCTAATTGTTCTAAGTGTAAATCCTCAACTACAACTAAACCAAGAACAATCCTATTATAAGTCATTTTTATAATAAGAGAGAAAATCTCATCAAAATCAATACCTAATTTTTGTGCAAACTCATCGAACACCATCTTATCCTTATACCTTTTCTCCCTTGATCCTCTTATTTTATTCTGAAGATCCACCTATTTGAAAATGCACTCTTTCCCTTAGGTAGCTTTACCAAATCTAATGTTTGGTTCTCCATGAGAGATCTATGTTCATCATCCATATCTTGTTCCCATTTCAACCTAGCATCAACCTTCATTACTTCTTCATAGCACTTTATTTCTCAATTGTTAGTGAGTAACAAATAATTCAAAGGAGAAAAATGTTTAGGTGCTTTTCTTACCCTAGAATATCTTCTTACCATAGGATTTTAGGTTCCTTGTGTACAAGATTATCAAATTGATTAATTATATACTTTGCCATCTGTAATGTCATCCAATATTGTGTACTCTTTATATTCCTATTCTTATTCTTCCAATTGATCCTTATACATGACTTTTTCATTAAAGACTACATCTCTAGAATGAAATATTTTCTTATCTTTAATGTTATATAAATGGAAACCAAAGTCATCCTCACCATATCCAACAAAGGTGCATTTCTTTGATTTAGCCTTTAACTTGGTCTTATTATCTTTCTCGATGATGGCAAAAGCCTCACATCTAAAGATTCTAAGAAAAGAATAATAAAGATTCTTACCAGACCAATCTTGTTTAGGATTGCCTCCATCCAAAGGCATAGAAGGTCCTATATTAATTAGATATACTACTATACTAATTAATTATACCCAAAATTGTAAAGGTAACCCAACATGTAACCTCATACTCCTAGCACATTCCATTATTGTTATGTTCATCCTTTCAGATACTCATTTCTACTATGGATTTCTTAGAACAATCCTTTGCCTATGGATTCCATTGTTAGAAATATAATCAAAGAAAGCATAACTATAATACTCACCTCCATTATCTAATCTAAGACATTTTAATTTGAGACCTGTTTCATTCTCAACCAATGCTTTCCACTTCTTAAAAGTGTCAAATACATCACATTTATTTTTAATACAATAAACCCAAAATTTCCTAGTTGCATCATCAATAAAAGTGACATAATAATTAGAACCACCAATAAAATATACCTGAGCTGGTCCCCATACATTTGAATTTAACAACTCTAACTTGTGCTATTTCTTTATGGGTTTAACTTTAAGGAACTTAACCCAATTTTTGTTTCCCATACACATAATCCTCATAGAAGTCTATATCTAGATCTTTCAATCTATGCAACTTATCTTTTGAGATCTCCATGCACTTATGGCTCATATAATCAAGCCTATAGTGCCACATAGTTCTATTTCCATCTACAACAACTAAATCAAAAGAATCAACACTACTAGTCAAATATAAAGTACCAACTTTATTACCTCTTGAAACCATAAGAGATCCTTTGGTAACTTTCCAAGAATTTGTAGTAAACATAACTGAACATCCTTCACTACATAATTACCCCACTAAAACCAAATTCCATCTCAACATAGACACATGCCTAACATCATAAAGTAGCCACATATTCCCATTCTACATTTTCACCTGAATAGAACCTTTCCCTAATATTTCACATAGCTCATCATCACCAAGATATACATGTTCTATATTCTCTTGAACATAATCATAAAAATAATTCCTATGTGTGGTGCATGAAAAGAAGCCCCTGAATATAGTACCCAAGACTCAATAAAATTATTGAAAGAAAGAATTAAGGCATCCTAACTAGTTTTACCTGATGTCAGATTTACCTCATTTATTTCTTCCTTATTTCCCTTCTTATCTCAAAGTGAAAAAAAATACTTCTTTGAGTGTCCACTCTTCACACAATGCGAACATATAAGCTGGGCTTTAGATCTTGATTTAGATCTACCTTTTGATTTTCCACAGTTACCTTTGCTCTTTTCATTTTGCCTCCCTCTAGTATCAAAAGACAAAATAATACCTGAAGATGGTTCACCAGTGCTTTTCCTTTACATCTCTTCTCTAAGAATCACACCTACAACATCCTCAAAATTTAATTTTCCCTTTGTAGGGACTACATTACTCACAGTTATAACCAGACTATCCCAACTATCTGACAAAGAACAAAAAATTAGCAAAGCTCTAACTTCGTCATCAAACTTAATTACAACTAAAGTAAGCATACTTATAACTTTATTAAAATCATTTAAATTATTATTAATTAAAGCATTCTTAGACATTTTCATGTTAAACAATATTTTCATGAGAAATTTTTTATTTGAAGCTGAGGGTTTCTCATACAACTTTCCATGTTTATCAATAATATCCTTTGTAGATGTCTGATCTGCAATGTTAAATGTAATAGAAGATGTAAGGCATAACTGAATGACTCCCAATGCCTTCCTATCAAGAAATTTCTAATCTACATCACTCATAACTTTAGGTTATCCTCCTTTCCCCTCCAAGGAGAGTTTAAGTTCCATCTGATACAAGTGATCCTCCATCTACATTTTCCACAAACCAAAATTCCTACCATCAAACTTCTCAACTCTGAATCTAATTTCTTCTACCATTTCTCCCACTCAAGCTAATAACCTTTCCTATGACTTACCACTTAAACTAAAACACCACCAAATATTTGATACCAATTGTTTTAAATTAAGTGAATGAAAATAAGATTTCTTAACCACTATAAAATCAAAATAACTAGATTTTAAATGTGTGAAAATTAGAGTTATGTAAAAATAATTCCTTCAAACCATAGTTTAATAAAAGCATAAAAGGAGAGAACAAAAATAAAAATAAAACATAAAATATATATACTATGGTTAACCCAATGTGGGCTACATCCACCAAGAAAGTCCTCAAATAAATTAGTAACCTAAAAAAAATTACATTGAACTCTCATAGAGATAGAAAAATCTCATGTAGAAAATGATGCACAAAAAGTTGCACTTTCACCTACACCTACAAAATACTTTACCTCACAAGATGCTAAACCAAACCATATAAATGAACACCTACACTTTTACTCTATCTCTCAAAATCCACACCTAGAAATAAAAAATATTTAACAACCTCTCATATGTCACACCACACCATATATAAATAAAAAATGGTATGGAAAACATCCTCTCAAGAGAAAACTCAACATATTTACCTAGGATAGGCTCTATATATAATATTACATGCCATTTCCACCTTTCAAAGCATATATAAAAGGTCCTTAGAGGAATAACATGTCATTCCTCTCCAAATGCCACAACTTCCAATGTAGAAGTCCAACCCACTTCCATAATACATCAAGAAATTTTTAAATATTGCATTTAATAAATTTTATCCTCCTAATGCATCATAAAAATAAGTAAATAAATCATTTAATATTATTTCTTAATGCATCATGAAAATTATAAAATACATCATTTAATAATTTTTTCCTTATGCATTATAGAAATATTAAATAAATAATTAATTCCCTAGAACAAGGAAATCAATCCCACTTCCAAAAAACATGGAAGTATACATGAAAATTATTAAATAAACATTTAATAATATTCAAACACATGAATAAGAAAGGAAAACTGTTATCCCCACATCCTTGGAGCTCTTTAGGCCCCCAAAGTGTACCAATAAGGTCATGTGATAGCCCCAAAGGGCTCCACACTCAACAATAGAATCAGTAAATATTTATGTTTGGAAGCACTAAAATGGAATATATAGGATTTTTTTATATAATGTATGGTTTATAAATTAAAAATGGGTGAGTCAACTAGGACCTTAGGTATTCTACAATCCTTATCTACTCCTATCCAAAGACAGGAGGAGGGTTCCATGGATATTATAACTTATCCTAGGTTAGAGCATATTTTTTTACAATGGTAATTATAGATAAGCTCATAAAATTTGACTTTTAAAAAATTCCAACTTTTTTTTATCATGTATACTAACAAAGTATTTCCATATATAATGGTATCCCATGATTAAATTAATTAATCATGATCCTATCTTTAGCAATACTTTGTGAACTAGTTTACTATGATGTTTAGGCTTTCATTCAGATAAAAACTCATTGTATCATCCTCAATATGATGTAAATAAACAATCAAAAAATTCATATAGGGTTATCTCTATTGTTTTTCACTAGATAAATAAGAATTATGGGTTCATTCTCTTCCACTAGAAGAATGTGGTATAACACCCCCTTCGATACATCATGCAAAATGTATCCATTTTTGTCACTAAATGGGCGTCAATATCCATACATAACCTCATCCAAATTATAATATACTATTTTTTGAGGAACATGCATATATCACCTCATCCATACATCATCCATAATTGGAGATTTTGAGAAACATATTCAACACTAGCATAAGGTACTAACTAGTCTAAGAGATAATTTTTCTAAGGTATTTGATCAGATGAAGTAACAAGTAGATAAACGAAATAATGATATGAATTTTAAATTTTTTGATTAGGTATCTATGCACATTAATGTATAAACAAAAATGTCCTTGAAGAAACATTAAAATGATAACAAACTTTCACTTAAGTATTATGACCTTTATCACATCCTACATGAAATTGGTAGTGTCACATATAACTTGAATCTACTTAATATATATAAATACATCAACTATTTTATGTATCCTAATTAAATAATTTAATTATAAAGTAAATATCCACCCATATTGAGTTATAATAGTTTTATGAGGAAGTAAGAATCATTTTTGAACTTAAGGATATCCTTTAGACATGCACAAAAAGGATATAAACAAGGATATAAAGTATTATTTGATCAAATAAAATCATATATAGATATTATGAAAAATGGGAAGCTGAATCATTATTAAAAGAACATCCATAGTTATTCACAATTGAGGTTAAAGTAGTTCTTAATGGGAGGAACATGCTACACCCCTAACCTATACTATGTTTATAGATATTTTTGGATAATTTATGGCCTATATCTTGTCACATATCTCTATGTTCTTATATTTTTAGTAGGGTTTTCCTATGGATGAATAGTAGCCTAATTAGGTGTATATAGGAGGTAGTTATTATTACTCTATCATAAAATTACAAATTTTATTCTTATTGTATGGTTTTATATGTTCTCCCCCTCTAAGTGGCCTAATTTTAATTACCAAGTATCCTATTCAACTATCAATTATTATTATATATATGTCTATTATGTTATTATTATTAAACTATATTTATATTAATATTATCTTTGAATTTTTATTTATTTCTATTGTTGTGAACTATCTTTATCTATATAAGTTCATTACATGGTCAAGCACACCTGATACCATGGGGAAGACAAAGTTTTGCCTCCTTCTGGTCAAGTGCCCCCTAGATTGTAGGGTAGCAAAAATATGTATTCCCTATGGTTTGTGGGGTGATTCACATTGATGAGGAAAAAAAATTACCCATGGTCTTCAGATGTTTGACCATGCTTAGGACAACATTTGGCCTCCCTATGTTAATTGAGGTGATTGACTATGGGGGCTACAAATTTTATCCTCCTCATGGTAATGGGGATGATTGACCATAGGGATGAAAAATTTTGGAAAATGGTTTGGTAATTATTAACCATAAAGAGGAAAAAATACTTCCTTTCCATGTTTTCGATGGAATTTTACCATAACAATGACAAAATTTGGCCTCCCCATAGAACATGGGGAAAGTAATATTTGGCTCCCCATGGTTTATTGGGAACTTGATTATTGAGGTAAAAAGTTATCCTTCCCATTGTCCTCCCCATGGTAATGTGGGAATTTTACCATGAGTAGGCCAAACTTTGGATTCTAAATGGTTAAACCCCCACCTAAACATGTTGAGGTAAATAATTATCTTGTCCATGTTCAAATTCTTGTGTGACCATATGGAGGATAAAATTAGGTATCCCCTCTTTAAATTTACCTCATGATCATGTGGAGGAAAAAAATTCCTCCCCTTGGTAAATAAGGTGTTTGACCATGGGTATTCCCAGTGTTTTCCTCCCCATGGTCACATGAGTACTTGGGAATGGGGAGGAGAAAAATTAAACTCTCCATGGTCAAGTTCCCACTTGACCATGGAAAGGAATTTTTTTATCATGCCCATTTTCAAGAAGGGGAAGAATTTTTTTTTTCCTCACCATGTTTAGGTATACACTTAACCATATGGAAACCAAGTGGGTAGTTTGCCATGGGGATACTAATTTTGTCCTCCCCATCATCAAAAACTTGTTGATCATGGAAAGGACTTAATTTGGCCTTCTCATCAAAAATTTATTTCTTGAACATGTGGAGGAAAAATTTTATCCTCATTTATCTATAAATATTCATTTTTTTTAGAAAATATAAATTATCCTAATAAATATTACAATATGGACCTACTTAATTTTTAAAATACATAATTTACTTTTTAAAAAAATCATTTTATGATTTTTTAATAAAATTTAATAAAAGTGGGTATTAAAAGGTCCCAAAATATTTATAGTAAAATTATGGAGTATAAAATAAAAGTTATAACATCATATAATAAAAACAAATATGTTATATACAAAATACCATAGACAATAGAAGAAACAACTAAATAATGGATATTAAACAATAGAATAAGCCATGGATTAGTTTAAAATATCCCATTGAGATACTTTACCATGTTCCATTATTAAACCATTGAATTTATATGTTCCATCATAGAGTTAAATTCCACCTCCATTATTTATGCATTCCTTCCTTTTCCTTTTTATTTTAATTTAATGTTAGTTTTGGTTCCCATTTCATTAGCATTATCTTTCTAGAGGTAGTCTCTCATTATAGATATGTTTGAAGCATAGTTTTTTAATATTTTATCTATTAATTTGAATAAATTATTTATTATTTAATTGAACTTTCTTCTTCTCATTCTTTCTTTCAATTATTATTTCTCTCATTTTGGACACTTTGCTTTTAATTTTTCAATATTTTTTATTAATTATCCTTCATTCTTGTTCAAGTTTAGATTCTAAAGTTAGAAATATCCATAAAATTAGATCATAATATGATTAATATTATTTTTTGATTGTTCATTTTTCTTTATAATAAATTTGAGGGGTTCCTTGTGAAGATTTATGATTTTCTCTAAAGCTTTAGAGTCATCTAGAATCATAATGATCTATGGTGTTTTCCTTTTCTCTTTTTTAATATGGGATGGAAATAGACCAAATTAATTAAGGGAGATAAGTTTAATCACTAAATAAATAGGTATAATATTATTATAAATATGGGTGGAGATGGAGGATGGATGTTTGAAATAAGTAAATATAGGGTTCATCGATAAATAATGCAAATAGGCAAATTTAATAAAAATACTAATATGGAGATGAATTTATTTTTTTAATTTATTTTGTTAAAGGTATAAAAAATAGGGAATGATTATATAAAATGAATGATTATATAAATATATTTTGGTTTTTTGAAAGGTTGTTTTTCATCAACAATGATAACATATTATTTAGAAACTTTCAGAAGGATGTGATCAACAAGTTTAATAGTGGGTCGGTGAGAAGGGATAAATATTATAACATGATGATACATGAGGTAAATGAATAATTGGACAAGGGTAAATACTCTCTTTCTATTTTTTATCCCAAAAACAAAATTATCTAAAGAAAACATAATATAAAAAGGACAAGTAAAGGGATTCTTATGCCTAAAATGACTTAGAAAAGAAAAATGATGATAAAATGGAAAAAATATATTTTCCTTATAAATCACATAACTCATAACTTGGTGAAGGATATAATTCCATGGTTTGTGATGTAATCCTTGGTATTATATAAATTTTTCACAATCAACTAGAAATTTAGAGATCTCTTCCTTAATTTCTATTTTTTATCTATAAAATTTCCTTCCATCTATGCTTAGCCCTATTACTTGAAAAATGGTATCTTTACATATTTAAACTGAGAGACCTAAGATATATATTTTCCTATAATTCTAAGATTTATTAAATTCCCAAAATATACATAGGTCATAATGAGTGACTCGATACACAAAAGTGGTTAACCCGCTATGTTTTAAGATTATCCAAATTGTAGTCTACTTTATAGTAGTATTTTGCACCATTATCTCTACCCTGCACTTGTCAACACCAATGTAAAATGTGATACATGTGATAATTTCCCCCTCTCTATAATCCTTAGAAAAATCTTTGATTTGGAATTCTTAATTGAGAACTACACAACAATCATCATGATTACATACTATCTTCCAAATGGTTTTTTCATATGAGTTTACAATTGGAATACTTTAGGATGATGTTTATGTATTTTCTTATCAAAATTTTGATATATCTACTTAACTCCTATGAAAAAACATTTATCATTTACAGGGCATTAAAGGTTTAGAGAATTGGCATGGTTTCCCCAAAATATTTATCCACTTTGTTCATAGGACATCATTTTTAACTATATTATAATTAGTCTTTGTTTGGTTATTTATAAAATTTTCCTTTGTTTCAATAATATCATGGCTTAGGGAACCAAACTTAGATTATTTTTCATGATATAGATGTAAATCTTCCTTAAGAAGGTCTTGGGAATATTTCAACTTCTTAAATATATTTAAAAAATCCCCTTGGTTATTTTACCAGTCAACAATTTTATTTATTTTTATATAGACATGTGTTATCAAAATTTATTTGAATTATTAAAGTATACTTGTAACATTTATGATGAGTTTTTTAATAGTCTAATTATGTAAAATTTTACCTGAAAGGAAGTTAAAAATGTTAAAGGAGTCTCATTAAATCATGAGGTGAGTATCCTTAATATATTTTTCAATCACTATACCCTATAAATCCTTTTTAGTATATGCCAAGTGAATGATCTAAGTTCCCATATTCTTAGTACATGCTACTAGTACACTCCATTTATCATCCCTAATCAATCCTCCTCGTGCCTTTCCAATATTATATTTTGAGGCTTCACTTAATTTAGAATTATACCATCCTATAGGAGGACATTACCATTTCATCAACTTCATATAAATCTTTCCTTGAATGGTATATGTGGTATCATCCTTTTAGAGGTTATAATTTTCTATAATAATACATTAAAACTCCATGATTCTATGTTTATTAATGTTTTTTATAGATACAAAATATTTATGATGGAATTTATGATTTATGAGGAAATTATTTCAATATTTTTATTTTACTCTAAGAGATGTGAAAGTTCCTTTACCACCATAAACCCAAAATAATTTCAGGGAGAACTAGTTTCTATAGATTTTTGATAAATTTGTTGAAAAAAGAGTGTTTCCATTGTACAAAAGTATCTAGGATTGAGGGTGGAATAACCCAAGATAGACGAAATGTACAAACAATACTAATAAATATTTGAGAAGTAAATCCACCATTCAAAATAATATGGGACACAAATTATCCTTCCAAATCACACTTAACACATTTTTTTGGAATTTAAAGGCCTCTTTTCATCAAATTATCAATAGTCATTTTTTAAAATGGAAATAAAAAGATAAACTTTCCATACGCATGGGGTTCTTTTCCAAAATAAAATTCCAAGGGAACCCATTTGGATTCACATCTAAAGATGTCATATAGACTAATTCAACATTGTACCAACTATAATTGGTTTCAATCCAAATTAGTTAATTCACTCTATTTAAGTAAGTGATGTGAACTCATTTAAGGATACCATTTAATATAAATACAAAAGAAATATATTATTGAGGAAAGTATTCAATAATGATACTTTTCCATACTTTATCTAAAGGATTTTATTCAAAATAGTTAGCAAATATCTCATAAATATCTCTTTTCAAGTGAGTATATATTTTATCTAAAGGATTGATATTACCAAAAGTATAATAAACAATCCAAGCCTCATCCTAGAATAAAGCATGTTCACCATTTCCAACATTTCATTTTCATCCTTTCCAAAAAAGATTCATGTTACTGATTAAAAATTTATAGAAGTGTGAAACTGAAGGAAGGGATTCAACAAAAAATAATCTTTCAACTTCGAAAGTTTCCAACTATTCAACCTTCAGAATCCTAATCTAGATATTGTTTTCTCTTTAAAATTTCTAACTTAGTTTGGAAAAGAATTTTTAATACAATTTATTTATTCAAATTCCTAAACCTCTAAGATTTTTTGGTAATCATACCTTATACCAAACAACAAAATCAAATTTATTTTGTTTCTTAGATCCCAATTCAAAGTAGTTTTATGGATTTAAAGCTTTCAAGCATGATTGAGAATATTTCCTTTATAACCAATAAGTTTATTTTTCAATCTTTCAACTAGTAGGTTCCAAATGGATGAATTCATTATTCCAAAGAAAAATGACATCCCTAAATAGGTTATATTAAAGTATCTAATTTGGAATCTTAGGATGCTATCAATTTTAATTTATCTCAAGATGAGAGTTTTAATAAAGAAAAGATAAATGCTATCAAGATTGATATGTCCAATATTCATTTTATCTCCATGGATTTTATAACTAAAACTTTTCCTAGGATAAGGGTGTCATCAAAAAATTATTGATGAGTGAGAGGATTAGAAAAAATAGATGTTTTGATACATTTTTTTCCCCTATGTTTAGATTAGAATTAAATTCTTTACCCATGGTTTTAGCTATTATAATTATTAGGTATGCATGACATATTCCTCTTTTCAAAGAAAGAAAACTTTTGGATATCCATTGATCAAGATCGAAAACATAAGGGTGGAGATAAAAGACTTAATCAAATTTCTAAAGAAAAGGTTGAAATAATTTTGTTCAAGAGTTTTATGTATGAAGGTCTATAAAATGCTATCATATAGTTTGTTCATAACAAGTTTTAGAATCGTGATTACCTTTCCCCCTTTTATGGTGTGTGGATATCCTCAAGAATAGCTATGATACCATCTTGAATTTTCCCATCCTTAATAAATAATCATTGATGTTGAGAGATAATATAAGGTAATAGGGATTGTATCCTAATATCTTGTAAACAATACTGCAAAGAGTTATTAGCTTGAAATTCTTAATGTTTTTTCTCCTTGATTTTTTATTACTATGACCAATAATGTATTTTTCAATTATTTAATAAGTTCACTAAGTTAAATACTTCAATACCAACATTAAATATGTTCTCTGGGATGAAATCCTAGAAATGCTAAAAGAAGGCTACATGAAAGTCATTAGGACATGGGGCCTTGTCACTACCTAAGGATAAAACTATAAATGTAAATTCTTATGGAGATAGAGGATGTTCTAGTGAGTTTTTATCAATTTAATTGATTACTCTAGGAAAGTATTATAAGGTTATATTTTCATTAAGAAAATTCTCATTATCCCTGTTTGAGAGGATATTCTTAAATAAAATAATTTCCTCTTAATATATACATTTTATGCAAATTTACCTTGTTTTTAGTGCTTAATATTATACTTATTGAAGAAATCATTAATTTTATAAGTGAATTTTTATCATTTTTAATGTCTTTTAAAACTTTAAATAAAATTAATTAATATATGTGTTTATTTTACTTTTTTAAAATCTAAAATTCAATGCCACAAATAAAATGATGTGTGGTTGTGTGTATATTTTATTTTATTTTGAAATGATAAATAAATGTTGAAAACAATTTTATTCTAATTAGTTATAATGCTAAAAATGTAGTGAAAAAATATAATATTAATGATCATTAAATGTGTAAAGTAGTTAAATATGCAAAAAGAATATAAAAAAACATAAAATATCTAAAAAAATACCATAATTAAATAAAATATTTTCTACACTAAAACCTATAAAAAATATAATACTATAAAACTAAAATTACAAATTAGAATTAAAAACTAAATTTACAAACTAAACTTCAATGGTGAAAACTTAAAAGTACAATTAAAAAAGGATTAATAAAATGTTAAAATAAATATAAAATGTGATTTTAATATCAGATAATGAATATCTATTTATCGATAAACCCTAGATATAAAAATAAATATAGTAAAGATTCTACTTAGTTTAAATTTCAAAGAATAGTTTATTTGTTCAATATTTCTTATTTTCATTTAATATTAATTTTTTACAATCTATTTTTTTGAATATCACCCTTTTTTTCTTATCTTCCTCCATTCTCTTCTCATATGTTTATTTTTTCCAAAAAACATTTTCATAAAATACATAACTAATAATATAAATATCTTCCCTCAAAAAACACCCTCCAACACAAAATAATTCATAAAAATTTGTTTCTCCCTCTTTATATTCTCTAAAAGAGAGGATGATAATTTTTTTTAAATCCCTCTAATTTTTTTAAATTTTTTTAAGTAGATCATCATTTATTTACTGAACCTGCAATATTAAAAAATTATATTTTCATAATTTTTATTCCATTTTTAATTCAATGCATCTATGAACAAGTAGAAATAATATGTTAAAAAAATATTTTTAGTTCAATTATTTAATTCAATAGAAATATTCTATAATTATTAAAAATACGATATGATTTATTAAAAATATATAATGAAGAACAAAAAATTAATTTTTTATCATGTCTTATTTTTACATTATATTAAATATTTTATATTATTTAATAAATATTTAACTAATATTATTTCATAATATTATATTTACAATTATAGTCATTTTGCAATGGTAAATGAGGGTGTTGGTGGTGGGTTGTAATATTTGTGCACCAAAAAAATTATGATATATATTTCATCTTCAAAGGCTAATTTCAACCTTATATGTTATATCAATTTACTTGCCACTTATATTTTTAATTTTTTGTTTCATATGTGAATTAAAAAATTGTAATATCTTGAACACATGGTGGACTTCGGATCCCATTTATTTTTTGTGAATATTATTTTTTGATCTCATCACATTGGTGTATCTATACTGATACCATTTATCACTATTTAGTAGGAAACATTTAGAAAATGTAGTGAAATTATTAATAAAAATAGTATACATAAAATCCTAGATAATATGCTTGAGATCGATATCTATTAGAATTTTTTTAATAAATGTATTCAATATATATTTTTTAGTAATAACTACTCTAATAGATGTGATAAAATGGTAGAGAGAGTGGGGGAGCTAGGTTGTAATGGTCGTGAGTTAACAATTGATGGCCACCCAAAATTTGACATCAATTTTATCTTTAGATTGATCTTTTTAAATTTTTACTCAGAGACATTGATTAAAAAAAGTAATATCTTGGGCATATAGTGGACTTTGGAGCTCTTTTTATTATATTGGAAATAATGAAATTATTTAATATACTATATTTTTTTGGATCAAATATTAATTCAAAGAAGGTGTTACCTAGTGTACAGATATAAGGTTGAATAATATACATTTGGGGTAGTGAAAGATGTTGAATAGGCATGGTAGTCGGGGTAAATTTTGGAAAATAACATGGAAATAGTGTGGTAATAATGTGTGTGTCTAACTATTTATGAAAAAATCATAAGTATAAAGCATGGTGTCATTTTTTATACTTAAATGTCTACTAACATTTTATGTTTTCTCTAAGATGAGAAAGAACAAAAATATTAAATGTATGATTTTTTAATCTAGCCTCTTGGAATAAAAATTTTAATTGTTAATATCTATAATAGTCTCATACCAAGCCCCTAATATTACATGACACATTTTTTAGGAAGAAAATTTAATAGTCATGGGCCCTCCAAAAATATAATTTTGGAAAGATAATGTGATTTTAATCCTAGCTAAGCTGTGTATTATCTCATGGTTTTTTATATTTATTATTTTATTTAATTTAATGAATACCCTAGATATTTTACATTGGTAAATAGGAAAACCTTCAATATAGTGGAAAATGTTTGGATCAAATATTGATCATAATTGGATGGTAAATGGTGTGGTTATTTGTTTTGGAAGTGGTATGGTAAACATGATGGAATGTGTGGGGAGTAATGTTTTAATAAATAATATCATGGTAATAGTGTGTGAGTCATAATAATTTAGGAGCGGGGTGGTGAAATAAGAGGAGCGCGCATGAAAAATTAGAAAAATATGGTGGACAAACATGGTAAAGGTGTGTAAACTATGTGGTGATTGGTGTAGTAAACAATGTTAGAATTAGGTTGTGAATGTTGTGGTAATTAGGTGGTGAAAAATTTATGTGTGGGTTAGTGATTATGTAATGGAAATGATGAGTAGTGTGAGAAAATACATGGGATCAATGTGGGAATGGGGTGATATGAATGAGGGATGGTGTCTATCATAATGGTATGGAATGGGGAGCTATGTGGGTAAGGTTTTTATAAATTATTTAAGAAATGGGGTGGGAATGGTGTTAAAATATTAATTTTTCTATAAATTTTTAATAATACAGTATGTATAAAAATTGTTTGCATATATGTCTATTTTATTTCATAATATTTCTAAGACAAAGATGAACCATATCCTTTTAAAAAAGGATTTTCTACCCTGACCTCTTGCAATAAAATTTATTAAAAAAAAAATCACTACCTAAATTATTCTTGGTATCAAATGTATTAATTTTATAAATTTACAAAAAAGTATTATACTATGTTTCTATTAAGGCATGCCACTTTTTTAAAAACCAACAATTTTGACTTTTGGGGCAAGATGATTTAATTTTGTTATTACCTAAAACTTGCATTAAATTATGTTTTTATCCTCTATGTGATTTTATATAATTAAATTAATACCATTGGTATTTTATTTTTGGAGGTATGCAAACATTCGATATAGTGTAAAATGTTTGGGTTAAATATTATTTAAAACAAGGTGGTAAACAGTGTGGGAATTTATGTTAAAAGTGGTGTGGGAAATGGGATGGAATGGGGAACTATATGGATAAAAATGTTTGGAATGATATATGGAAAAAAATGGTGTGGTAATGGGGTGGGGGTAGTGTATGATGCAATAATGACATGGTGATTTATGGATTATGTTCCTAATGTTGTGAACAAGAATAATATGGGGAATTAACAAGGGATGACATCCATGGAATCTTGATGGAATGGAGAACAAGGTGAGAGAAAATATAAGAAAGGGTTTAGCAAGTGATGTCTGAAATTATGTGGGAATAATGTTTACATTTTAATTTTTTTCAACATGTAGAAGCATATAATAAGAGCACATTTTTTTGTAAAATGTCTAGTGTGATGCCATATAGTTTATAAGATGACGATGAAAAATAATATTCACTATAATTATTTAATAAATAAACTCTTGGAATCAAATGTATAATTATTTAATAGATAATTAAGGATTAATGATCCCTCACATAATATATAAAATTTAACCAAATATAAAACATGCATATCAGATAATATCCATGATAATGTTAAAGATACACAAAATAGCCTAAAAAAATAACACCAAACCAACATAAACAAAGTACATAGGCCAACCAATAGAAAGGATAGTACAACCAAAAACATAAATCTATCCAAGACACACCATCAAAAATTAATATCATATTATAATACAAATCTATACTTATGTAAATAAAACACACACTCTCCAAATTACATATAATATGGAAGACCTTAATCTACACATAGGCCTACGCTCATTGACCTACTTCACAATATTACACAAAGGGCCAAAATTTGATTACACTACAAAAAATATTCCCCTTTCCTCTTCTAGATGGGGTACTAGGAAGCCACCCAATGCAAGGGCTCAAATGTTGGACTCTATCCAGACACACACGGACAAGGAAGATTACTATTGAGTATGAGCCATGTCAATCCTATCAACCCCTATTTACAAATCAATTAATGATGGTAGTAGAGGATGACCACCACCATACATTCATGCCAATAGTAAAGTAGAAGTGAGCACATGAGAAGATTGATGTAACCTTAGGAATAACTAAAAGAGAAAACAAGGGATTATGCAAGGCACTCACATACAGAGGGGTAATGAATTTTAAAGTCATAGTGGGTGTGTGAATATATCCATGCAATTCATCCACTATAATAAAATATATACACAAAAACTCCTTTATCTCCTAAAATATAGACAAGGGAATAATACCATACAACTCCTTCCCCAAGTGGGTTAATTCTATTATGCCCTTGGCTGAAGAAACCTCAATTTCCTCTCACCACCCAATCCTAAAATGAGGCTTTATCAAATATTACACTACCTCAATTATTAATGAGTTATCCTCCACTACTAACATAATGTTTCTTATAAAAATATATGTGATTTCAACATTCATCTTGACATTACAAGCCATCCCCAAGAAAAGTGACCCCATCATTTCTTTGATTGCTTTCAGAACTAGCCCAGATTGAACCATAATGACATTTTAAAGATAGGCCTCACTAACATTAGCTTAAAAATACATTTCCTACTTCTAAATATAATTATGAAATATTGGTTCAATGATGGTGATTTAGACTAAGTGATTGATAAAAAAATGTCACTTAGTGATCACACCTTTGACGTAGAAGTTACTTCAGTGTAAATCCTTTGAACTAAATAAAACAAATCTTCTTAATGGTATGGCACCCCCTTTTAGTTTCCCACACATTTGAGATGTAAATATTTATGGATAAAATTATAAAAGAGACAAGCCCTCTCACCATCAACAAAAAACATGATGGGTGTGGAGTTGGACCAAAATTGTGAGATGGAATGGATAATTAATAAGTACATTATCCTTAAGCCAATCATCCCATGTATTGTCCATAACAAGATCAAGAGATTATGAGATGACCTAATTTACCAAAACATATTCTACCATATTCATCTTATGATAACAATAAGATGCCTCCTAGGAATTGAAGGAACTAAGAATATCCCAAACCTAGTCAAATATATTTTCAATGTTTTAAGAAAAATCCACTTGATTGTGAAGTTCTTGGATCAAAACCATTGATTTCCATTTCATAATAACATTTTCAACTCCAAATTGAATAATATTATTCACACCCAAGACCAAGGCTTAAGCCTCAGCTTCATTATTAGTCCCATCACTCAATATGAAATAAATTTCCCCAATTAGAGAGCCTACATAGTATCTGATGATGCACCCAATCCTAAAAGCACCAAGATTATCCTAAGTGGCTCCATAAAAATTTGGGGGAGGGGGAACCCAAACCAATTTTACACCCTAAAGGATTTTTTCATAATAACACTTAGCCCATTATTGGGGAGATTATTACGTAGCTATTGATTCACAATGATTTTCTTATCTCAACTTGCTAAAGTCCTACACCTTCTTTTAGCATGAATAGGTAATGTTTCAGACATGGATGCCTTGTCTTTGTGGTTTACCTCTACCAAATTACTGGATTTAATTTTAAAAATATTCTAGTTACATATATTAAAATTTATAATTAACATACCTCAAATAGTATTATATTGGGTTTCTATTAGGGCATGCCACCTTTTTCTAAAAAAATCTTATAATTCTAGACCATTGAAAACGATTTTTTAGAAAGATGATATCATTTCATTCTTAACTAAGTATTTTATTGGTTTTTATATTTTCTTCTCAATATGTTTTTATTTAATAAAATGGATACCCTAGGTTGTTTATATTGTAAATAAATAAAGAATTGTAAGTGTAAATTGTTTTGGTTAAATATTAGCTAAAATAAGGTGTCAAATGATGCAAGTACTTTTGTTGGAAATGGTGTGGGTAATGGGATGAATTGAGGAATAATGTGTAGAATAATTTTTGGAATGGTATTTGAATAATGAATAGTGTGGGCATGGGGTAGGGGTAATGAATTATTTATGATTACATTAGTGAGTGATTTATATTCCACTCATTTATCTCCATTCTCATATTCATTTGCCATCTCACTCTTACATTATTCACTATCCCCAACCATTTCTAACATCCTTATTTATTTTTTAATCATTACAAACATTTTTACCAGTGTGATTTCCCATTCCATTCCATTTCCCACTTCACTTCCAAGATAAATCTCCACCTTATTTTAATAAGTATTTTATGCAAAAATTTGTCACTATATTGAAGGTTTTTAGGAATTCCACTATAAAAAACCTAAGGTTTTTATTTCATTAAATAAATAAAAATATAGATAATTTAATTCAAGTAATGACTAAGATTAAAATGAAATCACTTGAAAACATATTTTATAGTATGCCATAAGAAAGGCCTAGTATGAAACTAGTTTAAGTATTGATAAATCTTAAATATTTGATTCTAAGAGATCAGAGGAGAAAATAGATTTATCAAATCCCATTATTCATCCTTACCTTATAAATAATATGAAATAATACTAGAAATTTAAGTAAACAAATCACATCCACACACACACACATACACACACACACACACACACACACACACACACACACACACACACACACACACACACATATATATATACATATATATAGATGTATGTATGTGTGTGTGTGTGTGTGTGTGTGTGTGTGTGTGTGTGTGTGTGTGTGTGTGTGTGTGTGTGTGTGTGTGTGTGTGTGTGTGTGTGTGTGTGTGTGTGTGTGTGTGTGTGTGTGTGTGTGTGTGTGTGTGTGTGTGTGTGTGTGTTTGTGTATAGACACACACACATATACTTATACATACATAAATACATACATACATACATACATACATACATATATATATATATATATACATATACATATATATATATATACATATATATATATATACATATATATATATACATATATATATATATATATAGACACACACACACACACACACACACACACACACACACACACACACACACACACACACACACACACACACACACACACACACACACACACACACACACACACACACACACACACACACACACACACACACACACACACACACATCCACACACTATCTAATATAACACTTAGAATGAAATGGAATCATCTTTCCAAAACATACTTTTGGAGGGTGAAGTCCTATTAATTTTTATTGTAAACAAATTTGGCTTGACCTAATAAATACATGGTCTAAGAATATTTTAGGTATGGATAATCATATATTTGGTTCCAATATTTTAGATTAGAAAATAAATTCATTAAAATTTGTTCTTCATTTCCATCTTATAAATCATATGAAATCACACTATATATTTATGCAAGTAAATCACATGCTTTGTATATGCTTCTACATTTTTTAGAAATATTGAGACATTAAAAAAAATCATATTATTCCTATGTCTATTCCCCACATTATCCACAATTTCCATTCCCATTCCAAAAAATTCATCACCCCCTCATTCATCAATCAACACCTTGTTCATAACTATTTTACACCCTATTTAGATTGATTTTTGATCTAAAAAATTATAAACTATATTGAAGGCTTTATTTCTTTGTACTATAATAAAAATGGACTCCAAAATAAATTGTATTCCCAAGATATTATTATTATTATTATTTTATTTATTTATCCAATTATAAATAAATAAACTTTAATATGATGGTCAAATAAACATCAAATTCAAGGTGGATATTATTTTTTTATAGCTCACAAACATTACATCCTAAAACCCCCACAATAGAGACAAGATCCAAACCCAATCATATGCCCAAGCTATTAATATTTTCCAATATAATTCTCCAAGTAAAAATAAATAAAATTCAATATAATGGTCAAATGGAAATTAATTCTAAGATAGCCATTAATTTCTAACAACTCAAGAACATTACATCCTAACACTCTACCCATCTACCACTACAATTGTAGAATGTCTATCAATGTAATTATTAATGGTACATATATCTTAAATTCATATGTAAAATTTTTGATAGATGTGGATTTCAAAAATATTATCTTGGATATTATGAATATAACTTTTATTAATAATTATATTACCTTTTCTAAAAAAATTTACTAGTTAGTTATAAATAACATAAATCTAGTAGCAACAATGTGTTGGGATTGAAAAAAATTTGTGGTAAAATTAAATGTCCTCAATACTCCATCATATGGATAATATATTACAATTTATTTAATATAAGTATCAAATACAAAAAAAGAATAAAACTTGAGATGATCAAGCAAGCATAAAATTTAAGGTTGAGAATATATTATGATGGTGAAGCGGATGTTAAATTTAATTTCATTATTAATTTTGATGCACAAACTTCATATTATCCCACTACTAGCCTTGTATGTGATTATATAATATACACTAGTGCAAATATAATAATTTCAAATAATTAAACTAAATAATAATTAAACACTATAAAATATTTAATCTAATATTATGAGAAGTCATAATTAAAAATGTTTGTATTAGTCATTATATATTTTTAATAAACTATAACATATTATTATTCATTATAATTTAATTTTAATGAATTAATAATTAAAATAAAAAATATGTATTGAATATATTATATAAAATTTTATATATGTATTGAATTAAATTGGAAAAAAATGAAAAATCTATGTTTTTTCTATCATGGTTTTAATAAATAAATGTCGATCTAGTGTGGATAGAACTTGGGGGTGTGGAATGTGTTTTTATGAGATGGATCCTCTTCTCCAAATAACCATCAAAAATTTCATACTTTGTGTCTCTAAAAAGAAGATGGATATGTTCTTCTAAGGTGGAATTAATGAGTCTAGGTTTAAAAAAATATTTATGATTCTATTTGGACCTATCATGGAGGTGGTCAAATAACTTTTTGGCCTAATCTATCCTCAAACCCCTTATAGGGTAAGGGTAAACATCGGCATTCCTCCCTTGTTTATCACTAATATACTTCTTATCATGGAATACAAGGAATTGTTCAAGGAAATGGATGAAAGGTTGATTAATCCTTAGTTAAAAATAAGTTGGTAGGAAGAAATTGTAGTATTAATGGATAATAGCACAAAGGGGCCACCCATCACTATAAGGGAGGTATATGGCATAATTAACCTATCCATAATTTGTGATATTGAGGAAAATTTATGTGTGATTGTGTCCATGTAAACATGTTGTAAAGTTTTATATGCTCTCCCACCCCTTTTGGTATAATAATCTCAACCCTAGACATAAATGACCTGTAAGTGCCATTATTATCTCTCTTCCATCCCATAAATACATCAATATTTATTGGTTATTACTGAATTTTAGCTCCTATAATGAATGTTTGGGGGAAAGGCAGGGGATCCCCATGCCACTACCTACATGTCTCATGGTTTTAAGGCATAATGGAATGGATAAGGGTTTCACCTTATTCTATTATTCTGCAACAATGTGTTCCTAACTCAAATCTAACCTACATGCTCCTATCATGGGTGGTCACTTGGTACCCCATGATGAGGATGACACTATCATGGCTCCCCACTAGAATTCAAATTAGATGATTAGAAGTAGACATTCTAGTGTTACCCCACATGTGTATTAACTTCACTTTGGATTTCATTCAGCTTGATCATGTGCTCTTTTTGATGGTTTTTGGAGTGATTTTGTCTATTAATTTGTATTAATGTATTTTAAATAACCGTTGGGTAAGTTCAATGCATTTTGATTTAGTTATTTAGATTGTTTATTGGTGTATTTTTTGTTATTTTCTATGGAACACCCCAACCCTTCATGGTTAGTCCTAATTTATGGGTCTTTTTGTAAATGGTTTTTCATTTATTATAATGGGTGAGGGACCCTTAACAATTAATTGTATATAAAAAAAACATTTAAAGAAGGAGAAACAAATTTTGAATGTTTTTAGTATTTTGAGGGAAAGTTTTAAAAGAAAAATATTTGTATTTACCATGTTTGTATTTTCCCCATTTTTTAAAATAAAAAATATGACAAAGGAGAAGAAAAGGGAGGTTAAAATTAAGAAATAAAGATAAGAATATATATATATATATATATATATATATATATATATATATATATATACATTGGAAAGAATAAATATCAAAAAATAAAATCATTGTTCATTTTAGATATTTTTATAGGTTTTAACTTAGTATATATTTAATTTTCATTATTGTATTTTTTTTTAATATTCTAGATATTTTTTTGTAAATTTACATTTATACATTTACAATAATTTATATATGTAATGTTCATTCATATTGTATACATTTTTCATTACATTTATACATCATTTTCAATGTATTAGGACAAAACACTTTTAACATTTCTGCATTATTTCAAAACATATTAAAATTTACATAGTCCACATACAAACCAATTTAATTGTGTTTGTTAATTTTTTATTTATTTATTTTAAAATAATAAAATATATTAATAATTTGTATCAAAGTTTTAAAGGATAGTAAAAAGAGGTAAATTTACATAGAAAATAAATTTTATCTTCAAAACAAGTCATAATGGGCACAAAAAAGAGGGAAATTTTCATAAAATGTGTATAATTTTAATTAATTAATGTATTTATAAAAAATAATAAATAATAAATATTTATTAGTATAATTTTTTATTTCACAAAAAATAAAATTTCTATATAAATGAGGCAAAAATTTGGCCTCCCCATGGTCAAGTTGGCACTTGACCATGTTGAGGAAAAGATTTTTCTTCCCCATACTAATATTCCCACTTGAACATGGGGAGGAAAAATGCATTCTTTCTTAAGGTAAAGTGCCCACTTTACCATGGGGACAAAAACATTTGGCCTCTCCATGGTCAAGTGCATACTTGAACATAGGGAAGACAATTATTTTTATATTTATGGTATAGAGGGTTATAAAAAAATGGGGATGACAAATTTTTGCTTACCCTTGGTTTAGTGTGTGGTTGGTGATAGGGAGGCTAAAATTAGTCTCGAATATGGTCAAGTATGAACTTGATCATACATAGATCAAAATTTTACCTACCCATGGTTAGGCAAGGATAAAATTCATCCTCCCCATGTTAAATCACCCCACAAACCATGGGGAGGCCAAATTTTTCCATCCCCATGATTTGGGGGCAGCTTGACCATGGGGAGGCAAAAACATGACCTTCCCATAGTCAAGAATAAAAAATTATCTACTCCCAATGATTAAGTTCCCTTTTATGTTATAGGGGGTGTTTGACCATTGGGGGAAATGTATTTCCATCCCCATTGTTAAGAATCCCCCAAACCATGTGAAGGGTAAATTTTGGCTTTCCCATGTTTTAATTGGATCTTCATGGGAGGATATTATTTTTACCTTCACATGGTAAAACACCCCCAAAACACATGGAGGACAAATTTTAGCTTCCACTTGATCTTTAGGGTTCTTTACCATAGGGAGGCTAAACATTTGCCTCCCCATGGTCAAGTGTGTCCTAGACCAGAGGGAGGATAAATGTTTTCCTCCCCATGGTCAAGTGTATCCCAAAACATATGGAAGCCATTTTTTCCTTCCCCATGGTTAATCACCTCAAACCATGGGGAAACAAAAATTTATATCTAAAATAAGAAAATTAAAAATATTATAAAACTTGTATGTTTTCTATCCCATGATTTATATTATTTAAATTATAATTGAAATATTATTATTTTACCATCACAATTTTCTCACCATCACTTAATTTTACTAAAATATGACTATTAAGAAATACAATAATTATCAAAATGAAAACTCTATTAGGCACAACCCAAAATTCTGTGAAACAATAATATTTATTACTTATTCATGAATAATAGTAAGAATTTCATAAGAGTATTTAAATAAATCTCAACTCCAAATTAGAGTTGACATGAAAAATAGAAAAATGTAAATAAATAAAAAAGTACCTAGACTTAATCAACCCTACTATTTTTAGTAGCTTCAATTTTTAGTTACCTGTACATGTAAGTTCAACAGTTTCTCTTTTTAATAACTTCAAACCTATGAGATTGGATGGGCCTAAAACTAAGAAATCATCTCTTAAATTCAAAATTCATGATGTTGGGTGAGTTTAAACTCAATTTCATGTCTAGTTACAAAGATATTCGATATTCAAAATAAAAAAATTGACTAAAAATAGTAGAATGTAATTTTGGACCCTTAGATGGTCTCTCACAACCCTTCAATAATATTGAAATCAATCCTAACTGATGTATCAAATTATGTCTAACTTGGTTTTTCTTGATATCTTTGTTTTTGTTTGATTGATATCTCAAATGAATTCTTAGCAAAAGAAAATTATTTCCTATGAGTTTCCCTAAATATACTCATGATATTTATTCTTTTCAATAATATTTAAATACCAATATGAAATGCACATTTTTCCTTATTGTTTTAATCCTTCCCACTTTACCAAATACCTATTATAGATTTGTTATCTTGTGTTCATTATATTATTATCCGAAACATGTGTTATATTTTATTTTTTCTAATCTACTTCTTCATATTATTCCACTTTGTCATATTCTCCATAAAAATCATATAAATCTCAAACATTGAATTTTATATAACTATAATTTTTTTGGTAAAATCACCTCATATTAATTATCTTTGATTTTATTCACAATTTTTTATGGACCAACCTTACTTTACTTAATACTTTTGTATGTTTCAAGTGGAAATATTTATTTTCTCAAATATACAGTCACCAAATGTCCTTCAAATACTTTTGTCCATCTAGTTACATCCAAGTTTTCCTTATACTTTAAAATTTTTTCATGTATCTTTCTTATTACATATTCATATAATTATCATATGGGCTCTACAAATGCTTCTACATCTTCACTAATGCATTTTAAAATTGGTAACTATATTAAATAAAAAACACCCTTATGATTTATATTTGTAAGAATATGAAATGGTGATTTCCCTATTGATCTATTCAAATAACTCTTATATGAAAAATAATGTTTTGGTGAAGCCAAGTCCCATTTATTGGGATTATTTCCAATTATGAATCTTAATAAATTTACCAAAATCTTATTTAATACTTCTATTTGTGAGTAGTATGCAATAGTAAATTATAGATTTTTTCTAATTTTTTTTCATAGAGTCCTCCAAAAATGACTCATAAATTTTTTTATCCCTGTTTAATGTCATAGTTTTTGGAATAACATGAAATCTCATAACATCTCTAAAAATATATATTCCACTCTAGTGCCTATTAGAGGTCTAGATTGCACCCTAGCTAGGCAAGGGATTGTTTAGTTCTTCTACCCAAATCTAGATCAACATGGGAATGACCCCATGTTGTGGGTATCCTATAATGTGGTTAGACCTCTAGGATTTTTAATGAGGCTAGCTCCTCTGATTCATAGTTTTAACTTGTTTCCACGACTAAAACCTACTAATAACTAGGGAAAAGGGAGAGAGAGACAACATAAAAGGAAATATAAGATAAATATGGTGATGTACCTAAATGATGTTGATCCACTTCATTTGAGCTCTAAAACACTAATGAGACAAGAAAATGACTAGATTTAAGACTTCAAATATTTATCATACATTAGTATTTCATGTAGAGGTTCACTAAATGATCAAAAGCTACTGGAAGTGATAGAGAGGGATAATGAAAGACACTAACCAGTCAAATTATCCACATGCAAGATCCAATTAAAAGATATAAAACACTAAACATGACATGTATAACAAGATAACTAGTAACTAGGTGAGATCAATACTTGATAAGGGAAGAAAGGTATACCACATATATAAATAAATTGAAATGAACACACTATATGAGCACAGTGAAATCTAAAATATAATCTTCTATTCATTTATAGAGCTTATAAGTTCCATCCTGGTAGAGTTTAGTCATTCCCAAGAGAGAGAATAGATGGATCCTTTCTCAGGTTCTAAAGCATCTATATATAACATAAAGGGAAAGAGAGAGATGGTAATATACATAAGATAGTGGAATATCCTAGTCATGTGGTGGCATCTAATTAATTAATTTCTACATATGTGACTTTTCTCAACCAACTAGCCTTTTTTTCTCCAATAACCTTTGAGATCCTTTTCGTTGGTTGAGAGATCTAATAGAAGACAAGGGTTTATTCTGCATGATGACGAAGTCTATTTGATGGAATCAATTCTCTTAACTACTTATCCAAATAATATCTCACCACCATGGGACCTTGATCCCACTTAACTTATTTATGAGTATCAAATCCTCAAATCCTAAAACTAATAGTGTCATGACATGAACTACATTTAGTACCTTATTTATCGATAAAGGATGAGAATCCCCCACCGTATCTCATTTAACTACCCGTACATGGGAAACTAAACTTGGGTCCACTATATATTAAAACCAATCTAAATTATTTATTTCACCATAGTTTTAATTAATAATTGGAGTTCACCAAATGCATGTTATTTATTTGATTGTAAGATACTACCCTCTTGGTTTATATTAGGTATGAAATACCTAGTTTACCTCTATGGAGCTCTATTGGAAATGATTGATCTAGGTGGTTCAATTTAGACCCCTATTGGATCATATTTGAGCTCAATTCCTTTGTATTTACCTTACACAAGTCGAACAGTGCTTCATTGACTTGTATAAAAAATATCCTAGCTCACCTTTACTTATTAATTGTCAAAAATTGAGTCAGATCATTGACCCTTTGACTCATCTCACTCCATCCAATCTCCATGGCATGTTTTAATTCAATCCCTTATATCTACCCTTAACTTATCAACTCTAACTAAGCTAGTGCTACTTGGCAAGCCCATATTTGTACTCAAGATCTATTCTTAGTTTGTTTGCTCTCGTACCTATGCCACATGGTGGAATCTAATCTCCTTGAATTTTTGATTTGATCACATTCTATTAGATCTAAATCCATGATTTAATGTGAGGAATTTATCTACGTAGGCCCATTAAAATGTCAATCATCACTCATCATTATATCTCTTGTATGATTGAGCATCGATTATGGATCTACCTTTTGAATTCCAATAGATATTTCCTAAGACTTATCTTTGGCATTCATGTGCCTATATTTTATGTTTATGTGAATATATTTGACTTATTCATGACCATAACTAAGATATTTGAAAACTAAGAGTCATGGTAATGACTTGAATTTGGCATCTACACAATCATCAATTAATGTCTATGGGAACATCAAAGACATCTATCTGACTGTCAATATTTGAAACCAAATGGATGAATATTTAGCCTTAATTTTATGTTTGTGAAAAGTTTTCCATCTTCTTCCAATTAATTTTTACCATAACAAATAATTCTTTGAAAATTTGTGTTTTGAACCTTTTCCCACAAACTTTTTATTTTCAGATTTTATGCCCTTGGGAAAATTGTTGTGGGATTTTCTCCTACAAGAATTCTATCTATATAAAATTTATCTTGGATAAATTTTTCAATGGAAACAACATTAGTAATTTTATAATGACCTTTTTTTTGTACATTTTATTTGATTGAAATATTATCTTAGACATTATATCTAGAAGAAATTCACCTTTGGGACTTATGATATGGATAAAGTCCAAAATAATTACCTTTAGGAATTTGAATTATCCTTTTGATATGGACACTTTTAACAAAATAAATTATACTTAGCTTTTTTTGTGGACAAAATTTTTGAAAGAAATCTGGTCTTCAAGGAAATTATCATAGAACATTTTCCCCAAAAGAAATCAAACACAACCAAATTTTGAAAACAATTTTCTAGAAATAGTCTATGCCTTGTATCTTTTTTCAAAAAAAATTTTGTGGATGTTTTCTCTAAAGGAAAATATGCCTTTAACATTTTTCCTAATCAATTATTCTTCAAGCTTTTTTCTTGATCCTTGAAAACCCTTAATTATTTTCTAAGGCATACACAAACTCATCCCATGACATTTTCAATGTCATCATTGCCCATAAACAAAGTTATGCATGTGGGCCAAAACTAGCCAACATTTCTGGTGACTTGTAGGGAAGCATGTCTAATATGCTTGAGAACCCAAAAAAATTGCCTTGTGCAGTCCAATGGGCATGGAGTCTCTACTTATGGTTTAACATATTAACCTAAATCTAACACTAGCTACAACTTTTCTCTAACTTCTTTTAAAAAAAACAAAGGACCAAGAAAAAACAAAATAAAACACTACATAGTGCCCAAGGAACTTATTCAAGGGAAACTAGCCTAGAAAAAATAGGGAAAGTAAACAAATGTGCCAAAAATTACACTTGGAGAAATTTTAACAAAACTATACTAATTATGTATAGCTTAAAACTATGTGTACCTTTCCTCCTATATCAAAAGGAAATCTTGATAACCTTCTTGCATCATGGTATGAGGAATTTAATGAGGCATATAGCTCCTTGACCCTTAGCCTTGATGCCTCTTTCTTCTTTGTTGCGTATATCAGCTTCTTTAGTATGATGTTCAATGAAGACCAATCAACTCCAAATAGGTCATCTATATGCATCCAAACAATTTCAACTTCTTCATGTGGCTCCTTAATTATGACCTCCAATGGTGATATATAAGGGAATACCTTCATGATTTCCATAGTGTCTTCAATAATACCAGTCTTCTTCTTTATTTTAAGTTCATCAGGCTCATCAAGGAATTCTACATATTATACCCAATCTTGGTCATTTTCCTCCATGGTAAATTCTTTGTCCACCTTTTCAAGCACTTTATCTTTAATCTATGAACTTGAAGATATGGTAGCATTTTTAGCCTTAGATAGATCTCTTGAATATCATTAAGGAACTTCTACTTCTACCTTGGCCTCATCCTCCATGTTTTCAACTTCTTGGGTAGAAATTATAGCAAGATCCTTCATGACTACAAGCTCATGACCAGTAGAAACATATTCACCTTCATGTTCTAATTTTTCAAATTCCTTTCATATGGTGTATAAAATTTTATATAATCCATATTCATCATGAATGTCACATTTAAGAGATATATTTTGATGGATAGAAGGTAAGAGGTCTTCATCAAGCACATCCTCTTCCATATCAAACTCTACATTAGTAGATGTGGTAAGATCTTCAATGTGTTTTTATTCATCCAAGAAGGTAGGGTTTCACTTGTGTTCACCAACGGGAGTTCCCATATTGATTTATTATTCAGTCACTCATGACATCCTCTTGATCAATTATAGCTTGAGATATTTCTTCCTCACTTGCTTACATCAAGATAGGCTCCTTCTCAAGAAGGGATGGTGTGGGAGGTTGATTGATAGCTCCATATTTTTGAGGTTAAGGATGAGATGTCATGGGTTTTGGAATATAAGTAACCTTATTTCAAATTAAAAACCTTTTATCATCTTTATAAACCTCATTCATATTAGCTATAAATTCTTCATTCACCTTTTAAAGGAGTTATTTCTCTAAGAGTGGCATGGTTAACCCTTGGGAATAATAAAGGAGATGAGAAAGGTCCATAGAAGTAACCATATATACCTAATATTTATCATGTAATTATTATTATTATATCACAACCATATTTTATTTTTATTACACTACTTCTTGAATGGTCCCCCATGAAGGGAAGACCCCAAGATTTTAAGGAGAGGGAAGTGGAGGTTGGATGGTTTCTTGTTTGACTTTAATACCCACCACTTCCTCTTTCCTCCATATGTCACTTTGGATGGATCTCCATTAGGGAAAGGGATTTGAATCTTGGGGAAGGAGGGGTGGGGATTTAGAAAATTTGGGTTAGGTAATGAAAAGATTATCTTATTTTACCAGATCTTCATTTTCCTGATAGCCTCCTTGAGACTCTTCAATAGTAGCAGACTGCTCTTTAGCCTTCACAATTAAAGTCTCCTCCTTTATTTGAGAATATATTTGGATGGATCTCCAAGATTTAAAATCTATGGGATCATCATTAACATTTTTATTTCAGTTATCCTCATCGTTCCTTGTCTTCATCTCTAACTCTTTGTTCTACCTATCAATATTCTCTTGAAATAGATTTTCTTTAAGGTGACCAGTTCCTTCATGATAGGGAACATAATAAGGTTCCTAAGGAGGGATGAGAGATATTTTTATAGGTTTATATCCTCCTTTAACTTTAGATTTTAAATTTATATTTGTCTTACTTTGCCCATCCCGTGACTTTACCACCTAATTTCCATCTTAGAACCTGGAACGACTTCTTAAGGGTTTCTTGAGGAAGGATGGAGTCTTAGATCTCAATAGAATGCTATTCCACAATAATATTCTTTATTTAAAAAATTTCATAGATATATATCCAAGAAGGGAAGGTCTAAGGGACACATTTGGCATACTCAAAGTGGGAATTGGAATGGTATTTTAGAGAGGAATGGGTGGCACATAAGAAGGTTGATTTAGTGTATATGAAGGCACATAAGATTAGTTAGGTTGGAAATGATACTCTTCAAGGCATTTTAGCTTATCCCCAATGATTTGAATTTGACCACCTACATCCATCATCTCACCTATGATATTGTTCCAATTTTCTCTCTCAATAGGCCCCCACTCTTCTTTCACTTGTTGTAATGACTCCCTCATATAAAGGTTCTGATGGGTAGGGATACTTTGGCCATAATATTTCTTTGAAAATAATTATAGAGCATGCTTTTCAATGTTTACTAAATTTTTATTAAGTGATGGTATTGATGGCTCATGATAGGGTTGATAAGGAGTAGTATTATGATGCGTTTGTTATTCATATGGAGGATCAGGGTAATATTCGTGTGTGTATGACTAATATAGGTTCTCACATTACTAATGAGGGTCATGAGGAAGGTAAGGTTCATGTGCTTGATAATAAGGATCATGAGAATGATATTGGGAGTGCTAATAAAGAGGTATATAATAAGGATATTCACCATATCTATTCATATTAAACTCATATACCAAATTAGATGCAAGAACTAATTAAAATCATTAATGAGACATGCTTGGCTTGCTTATAACCAAAAGCTTTGATTTAGAGTCACCATTATTGCTAACTTACTTGATTTAAAAAATTTATCAGAGGAAAGACACACCAAGATTTTCCCACTCTTTTGGACCTTTGTCCGACTAGACATGCTAAAACTATTAAAGGTCTAGATTACACCCTACCTAGGTAAGGGATTATTCAGGTCCTCTACCCAAATATAGCTTAACATTAGACTAACCCTAGGTTTTGGATATCTTATAATGGTGTTAGACCTCTATGATTTCTAATTAGAATAGCTCCTCTGATGCATCATTTTATCTCATTTCCACTACTAAAACCTATTAATAACTAGTGAAAAGGGAGATAGATATAACATAAAGGGAAATCTAAGATAAATATGGTGATGCACTCAAATAATTTTTATCCACTACATTTTAGCTTTAAAAAACTAACAATATAAGAAAAATATTAGATCTAGGACTCCAAATATCTACCATACAATAGTATTACATGCAAAGGTTAACCAAATAATTAGAAGCTAAGGGAAGTGATGGAGAGGTATAATGCAAGACACTAACTAGTCAAAGTATCCACATGAAAGATCCAATCAAATGATATAAAACACTAAACATTACATGTATAAAAAGATAATTACTTATTAGGTGAGATCAAGATTGGATAAAGGAGAAAAGATCTACCATGTATGCAAATTAATTGACATGAACACACTAAATGAGCATAATAAAATTTGAGTTATAGTCTTCTATTCATTTTAAGAGGTTCAAAGCTCTATCTTGGTAGAGATTGGTCATTCCCAAGAGACATAATAGAGGGATCCTATTTTAGGCTCCAAAGCCTCTATATATATCAGAGAGGGAAAGAGAGAGATGGGAATATGCATAGGAGAGTGGAAGATGCTATTCATGTTGTGGCAGCTCATTGATTTCTTTGTACAAACATATCTTTTATCAACCAAATAGCCTTTTTTTACTTTAATAACCTTCGAGATCCTTCTCATTGGCTAAGAGATTTACTATAAGACAAGGGTTTATTATACATGATGAAAAAGTATATTTAATGGAATCAATTCTCTTAACTACTCTAACTACCAGATGTGATCTAGGAATTTGACTCAAGAGAGGATGGTTAGTATGGTGTTAGTTCCAAAATGAAAACAAAATATAGAAACACACTAATAGCATAACATCTCTAGGCCTAGAGACTAGGGAGAGCTTAGTTAATAAAAACAAATGATAAGCACAACTAAAAAGTAAGGAATATAATACAAGAGTTCCTTCACCTTTCTTGGATGCTTTAAATGCTTTTCTAGTGGTGGATTACTCAGCTTGTGATCATAAAGTCCTTGGCAATGGAAGCTTCTCTACCTCCATCTCTCCTTGGCACCTTTGGCTTGTGGCTTGGCTTGTCTTGGTATCAATTTGGCATGGTAACACTAGTTTATTAAAGCTTTTGGAACTAATATTGCATTATAACTTTTCACAAATTAAGTTTAGAAATGATGTTGTGAGGCCTTCTATTTATATATTTTTTGATTTGATCAGAATCAACCTCAACCATCCATCTCAAGATTGAGATGTGTGGTTGAGGATTAATTCAATTTTTGGGATTAAGTTTGTAATTATCCTCATCATGACATTGGAAGAAGGGGAAATTAAGAGGCGTGTAGGGCATCATAGAAGGCATTGATAAGGCATGAGAGGTATCAATCCTGATATTTATGGTATTTATGGCCTAGGGATGTCTTCCCAAGAAATGAGGTCAGTTGATGATGCATATATTCCATATTAATTTCCAAAAATAATTATTTAACAAGTTTCCATGGAATTTTTTATTAGGCCTTGATTTGTTTTAATTAGCTCTTAAGCATGATTAAGCACTTTGTGCATAAATTACCCAAATTAATTAGAATGCCTTATTTATTGGTCCAAAATTTGATTTGATTAGAATTGGAAGGCAATGTCAAATGAATTGGAACCATATTCCCATTTAGGATGTTACCAATAACAAATAACAAAGGCATGCATCTTGTTGATATGAAAGAGAAATCTAGAGGACACAGGTGCAAATTTGGCATTTTAACTCAAATTAAACTGATCAAAGTTAGCTAGCCCATATATTACATTTCCCCATTTAGGGATGCCCTAGCCAAAATTAACACTTGAATATGTCAGTTTCACATCGTTAAGCATGTTTTAGTGTTTTTAGTCCAAATTGTGCATTTTGAGTGAAAATTGGCCAAAATCCTGATTGGAGGTTATTAGTGGCCAGTTTTAGGTGTCTATAATTTACCCCTATTTTGGAAGGAATTATAAGTCATAGCTAAAGAAATGTCTTCTCAGAGAATGATAAATGGCCTATATGCCAAAAAGAAGATGATGGTTAAAGAACAAAACTCGAAATAGTTTTGGGAATCCTATGATGATGCCCTCTCAAGGGAGTGGCCATCATAGTTATTGATGGATGGTCCCTCAAAAAGAAACAAGAGGAAAGGTGTAATTAACCCATGGTTGAGATTAATATAAATGAGAAAATGTTTTCATGCATTGATGTAAAAAAGAGTGTGATTTTCCCAAAGGTGGTTATAATTAGGAATAAAACTCAAAATAATGATTTGCCCATAGGTGGTTATAATCATGAAGATGACCTATATTGGATATAATTGATGGCACCCATGTTAGGGATGATTAACAAGCATAACTCAATGATATAACCTAGAATATAGATTAAAGATGAGCAGTTGCAAAGTGATGAAAGAGATGAATAGAAGAATAAGATTGATCAGTTGCTATTGATTCAAATATTCCTACCAATGAAGAGATTTTCATCCTTATTAGTAATGATACAACTAAAATGACCAATGGGTTAACTTGATCAAGAGTGGGATGGGAGAATTTATCAAGGTACCAAGGAGAAACTTCTACATCTCCATTGATCATAGACCTTCTTGAAGCTAACTTTTGTTGTAGCATGTGATGGTAGGCTTCATAATAGAACACCATAAAGACTATCCTAAAATATGCATCAAGACTAACTCCCAATATCCAATAAACACTTGAAAATAATGCACTAATGATAGAAACCATGATCACAATGATGACATATGAATATGGATAAACTCAAGAATAATGTGTGTAAGGAATCACCCAATGAACATATATAGATTGAGTCAAGGCAATAGTGCTAAAAGTAAACAAATAGAAAGTGAACAAACAAACAAATAAATAAAAAACAAATAAATAAATAAACATCTTGAAATAAACAAACAAATAGAAAGCTTGAAAACAAAAGCAAAATAAATCATCCTAACAATGATAATGCCTTAGTATGGTGAATCAAGGATAAATTACTAGGCTTAGATAGGACAAATGTTTTTGGATTTTGAAATATTATGAATGTTTTTGGAATTTTGAGATATCTTAACTCATTAGAGAATGTAAAGATACCTGCTTAAAAAACGGTGAGAGAATTTGGCTTAGGTTGCTCACAAAATGATGAGAGCGTATAGAAAAAGAGACTGAGGTGACCTCAACATGAATTGAGCATGACCCACATATTCCTAAAATGACCTCAAGTCATAGTAATTTTTCCCACATAAAAGGTGAAGAAAAACCAACTAGGTCCTAACAAGTTATCAAATGTAGTAAATGGTTAGTCAAATGAAAAGATTAATGGTAAGGTGATGCGACAATACATGGTAAACAAGTGTTTCCCCTAGTTTGACCATAGGTGGTTATAACTAGGAGACTATGACATAGGTCAATGATACTAATTTGCCCATGGGTGGTTATAATTAGTAACAAGACTGGTGAAACATTAATTTTCCAATACGTAGTTATAATCATGCTCACATAAATAAGCTTAATAAGATGAAAAATATCTTGCCAGATTAGTTATCACACTACTTTCATAGACTATTATTGTAAACATGGATTGGATTGATTGTTGAAACTTCATTAGAATCCTCTCACAAAAAGTGTAGGAAGAATAAAAGTAGCCAAGATCAAAATAGGATTGGGTAGGATGACAAAAAATAAGCTTTGGTCTAGATAGGAATGAAATGATAGGATGGTGTGGTCTTACTAAGGATAATGATGGTTTCTGATAGATTCAATAAAATGGTAAGAGGATTTCCCCCAAGTGTTGGGGTAAATGGCTGGATACTTTGACAATGGCAAATGGATATGTAACAATGGTCATGGTATGATACATGTTTTTGGCTTGGGTGTGGTTTTTTATTCTATTTTTACTATTGGTGGGGAGATGCACATCTTAATAAAAAAATGATACAAACATAATACTTGATCATGTTAATTTCTAGCCCACACATCATTAGAATAATTGCTTTGTCAAAAAATGGCCTATAGATTTGGTTGCTAAGAAATATTTTATGATATTCATTTATAATTAATTCTAATTCCTTCAAACATTGAGATAAGGTATTTTTATATCCTCTATAAAGGAAAGTGCAACCATGGATGGTAAATAGGGACAAATAATTGATGGTAGGTATGACTATGAAATGGAATGGTAGATGATAATGGAATGTATAATGGTGGGGAAATAAATGAATATCAAGAATTTTAGTCATATGTAATGATACTAATGCTAGATTCGATATAATTTTGGTTATGGTAGGGCTGAAGACTTGTTCTCTCAATAAGATCATCATATTTTTTTGTTGTTTGGGATTGAGAGTAATTACCATCTAATTAGGCTATAGATTGGAAGCTATTTTGATTCGATCTTTGATTTTATCTTCATCAAGCAGTGAAGAACATTTGTCCTTAGATATTGGTACCTAAATAAGGTTTTCACCAATGAAGTTGCCTTGATTATCCCATAGTGCCTTCAAGAATGTTTGACTAAGGAATGTTGACTTTTGAATTTGATTGTCTTTAGTTCTTATAAATTTTTTTCACTAAAATATGTTTAGTTATGACTTTTATTTTCCCCTAGAACCTTCAAAAAAGTTTCACTGTGGGAGTGTTCTTCTACTATATGAATGTGGTCTTAGCCTCCTTGTTCTTGTTCAACTATTATGTCACCATGGATGTAGTTCAATAAAGTGTGATTATGTCAGTATCAATTCATACTTATGGGAGATTGAATGTCAATAATATATCTATTTTGGTTCATGGTAATGGCCTATGGAATAGTAATGGAATGGGGAGAGGCTGCACAATCCTCATAAAAGATACTAGGATAACTTGTGTCAAAGTTGAAGTACTCATCCTCAAAAATCATAGAAGGATCACAAATGTATTCAAATTGATCTATGAGGCATGCATAATCAATGTTGTAATAACCATGAACATATTCTTCATCTGAATCTAATTCTAACTCTTAGACTCTAAATCTAATGTTGAAACTAATGTTGATTCTAATTTTGATTCTAGATCTGATTTGATTCAAGAATAAAACCTGACTCTAATTCTAATTATTCATCTAATGGGTACTCTATTATAATGATGGCTTATTAAATGTTTGGTTTTGGACAAGTAACAACTTGTAATGGCATGATAGGCTCTACAAAGACTGTTTTGTCAAAGTGAGACTCCTCTAGGATGGGAAAAAGGTTAAATGATAACTCCTTAGAGACTAGCTTGTCAATAGGAATCTCTTAAAAAATAGGCACATGGTCAAGGTAATGATTTTCATAAATTTGTTATAATCATTAATAAGTGACTCAATAAAGACTAGCTTGTTAGATTGAAACTCTTTGACAATTGGTATATGATTAATAGGCAATTTATCACAGGCTGACCTATCACAAATTTTTGATTCAATATAAACATATTGGATTGGTTGGTTCTCTTGGCCTTGGTTTCTAATGAGTTGGGAAATACCAATTTTGAACATAGCTTGGTCTTCAAAGGATTGGATTAGTTGAGGTTTGGTTGGGATTGGTACTAGATGAGGAATGACTTGCAGTTGGATAATGGTAGGGCCTTGGGGAGCATGATTACTCACATGAGCTAAAGGACAAAGTCCTAAGATGGTAATGATAGGGAATTTTGGGTATTTATTACTCATACAAACCAAAGGATGAGGTCTTGGTATGATAATGGTATTCCTTAGATATTGTAGATCTTGATAGCTCATATAATCCAAAGGAGGGTTAAGGGTAGCTGATGATCAGATAGCAAAAGGACATCGTGAAACATGATTTTTTTGTGTAAACAAAAGCATCCAAGTCTTCCTCATAAACCATATCATCCTAGTCATGAGTTGGATCTCATAAGTTGGTTCTTTACTATGTTCCATGTACTAATTTTTTAAAAGAGGGCATATATTCATATCCCAAACAACATTATATATGGTTGGGTCTTTAGAGTCCTCTTCACAAGCCTCATCATACTAATCAAGGTCTTGAGTTGGATCTTAAGTTTCTTCTTGAGTTTATTCCCATGAATGATTAATATGAGTAGGATAAAATTTTGTCTCACAAACCATATTAGCATCATTGGGGCCTTGACAAAAGCCACAAAAGTCATTTTATGTGGCCATTCTATCATAATCTAGATTATAAGTGACTCCACTATATGTGTAGCAAGACATATCTATGTAAATGATGAAAAATCCAAAAACAAAAAGACTTAGAGTTGTAGAAGCTCTGAAAAACTATGTCTAAAGGACAAATGGTTCAAACTTGGTCGAACTTGGTCAAAGGGGTGGAGTTGTATCTCCAATATGGTTTGAAGGTGGAGTTCTATCTCCAAAATTGTTTGTGCTAATACTTGGCATAAAATATTCTAACATAAAATTTCTAATGCCAAATTCCATATGCACAAAAGGTCAAGTGTCTAAATAAAAACTAACATCCCAAAGGTCTAGGTCAAAGTTCTCCAAATAAGGTCTAAACTAGGAAAGGGAAAAGTTGAGTTGCTAGGTCTTTTGTCCAAATGGAAATTAAAAAAGCTAGGCTCAAACAAATAGGCATGTACTAGGACTTTTGGCTAATGGCATCAAAAGCTAGACTTTAAACAAAGGTTGATGTGATTTGATTTAATCTAACAAGTTTGGAAACAAATTTAACATAAATCTAGCACACAGAATCAAACATGAACATGATCAATTGGCATAAGGTAGAAGACAAAAGGATCTTTGAATAAAGACAATATTTTCCCAAATGAAGTCATGGACAATGATGAGGATAGGTGATGAACAAACAAACCATCAATAGTTTTTGAATTTATGATAATCAATGAACTAAAGTTATGCAACCCAAAAGAGAAATATCTATGTATTATCCCCACAAGTTTAAGCCAAAATAGAAATCAATCAATGTTTGGATCCAAACTTGACAAAACTAATTGAAAACTCAATGATGAAAACTAGGTTTTGATTAAATAAATTAGACAAGATCAGATAACATGATGGCACATGATAAAGGTCTAAATGGTATATAAAAAATGGTTTGAAACAAGTGGTTGTGATACAATGGTAAAAAAGTCTTGAATCAAATTGATCAGCCTAATGGCATAAGCATGCTTGAATAATGTGGTCAATGTTATGTTTTCAAAAGACTCAAAAGGCTCAAAAAAAATTTTGACATGATTTGGGTAGCATAACACTACCCTCTTTAACTCAAATGACACACATAGAAATAAGTTTAGCAAAAATTTCAAGGCACAAGTTTGGTATAAAATGGCTAGCATAACACCTCTTTAGATAAAAGAATTATGTATATACAAAATGGTTTAGACATGGTTTATACACACATAAACATGTTTTAGTCTCAAAACATACCAAGAAAAAATGACTAAAATATACTACATATAATCATCTAAATCCTAGTAAGGGTATGGCATGATGCGGTTGACTAAGACTAGAAAAAAATTTATCATTCTAGGGAAATCAATTACATAATGACTTTCATGCCAAAAAATGCAAAATAAAATCATATATTTTGGGTCTGTATCACTTGGCTTGTTGCAAAAAGGTCTAGTCTTATTTGCAACCACTACATCTTGTTGTTCACTCAGTGTAGTGTGATGTCCAAAGTACCATTATGTCCTATGTGCAACTCCAAAGGAGCCAAATGAAGTCAATGCTAGGAGATGAAACCCTAGGTCAAAGCTTCCCTAAAGAACTTATGGGAGGTGATGAAGTCCCCCTCACAAGCTAAGTTTCATAAAAACAAAGAAACAATGAAAATAAAAAGACTTTAGGGTCATTTTCAAGGTCACCCAAACTTTGATGAGGTTTTTGGGGAGTGCTTAAATGACTTTCTTTCTAAGCCTTGAACTAGGCTATTTGTATTAAGAATGGTTCTTTTGATTTCAAGGGTTCCATATAGGGGAAAAATGGAAGATCATACATGCAACATTCCTTTCTTGGCCAAACAAAATCTAACTAAACAACTACTGCAAAAAAAATTTGACAAGTGTGTTTAATTTTATAACCAAATGAAAAGTTTGGTGGTGTTCATTTGACCCCTTGGTCTTAGTTATAAACTTTGAAAACATTCACCAAATCATCTAAGTTCTTTGTTAAACACCAAAAATAAGGTTCTTAATCAAATTTTAAGCATGCAAAGGTGATTTAAACATGTTTTGAAAAACTATAAAGCTTGGTCCTATAACAAAATGTTTAGCATATCCTTTAGCTTTGAATCCCTTTTGGGTTTGAAATAATAAACTTTGGAAAAGTAGCTCTTAGGTCTATGATTTTTAGAAAAACATAGTAACCAATGTCATTTATTACCACTAACATCAGTTACTCTGGCTAACTAAAATCTAATTTATGTTGATTTTGTTGACCAATGTCAGTTAAGCAGGTAATTGATGTCATTATTTATTCTGACATTGGTTATTGTGTAAAAACTATGGCAACCAAAAGCAACAAAATAATATTAGAAAATTAATTTGAAAGAGTTTTAAGAGCTCAAATAAATATTTTAAAATTGTAAAAGGATCTCCTTCAAATGTGAGATGTGCCTAATCCCATCAGGCATGCCATTATGTGATCTAGGAATTTAACTCAAGAGAGGATGGTTAGTATGGTGTTAGTTCCAAAATGAAAATAAAATGAAAGAAACACACTAATAGCATAACATATATAGGCCTAGACACTAGGGAGAGCTTAGTTAACAAAATTAAATGACAAGCATAAGTAAAAAGCAAGGAATCAAATACGAGAGTTCCATCACCTTACATAGATGCTCCAAATGCCTTTGTAGTGGTGGCTTACTTGGCTTATGCTCATGAAGACCCTGCCAATGGAAGCTTGGCTACTTTCATCTCTCCTTGGTACCTTTAGCTTATGGCTTGGATTGGCTTGGAATCAATTTGGCATTGTAACACTAGTTTCTTGAAGCTTTTTGAACCAATCCTGCATTATAACTTTGCACAAATTAAGCTTAGAAATGATGTTGTGAGGCCTCCTATTTATAGATTTTTGGATTTGATCAGAATCAACCTTAGCCATCCATCTCAAGATTGAGATGTGTGGTTGAATATTAATTCAATTTTTGGAATTAAGTTTGTAATTATCCTCATCATGAGATTGGAAGACGGGGCAATTAAGAGGCATAGAGGGCATTATGGAAGGAATTGATGAGGCATGGGAGGCATCAATCTTGATATTTGTGGTATTTATGGCCTAGGGATGTCTTCCCAAAAAATGATGTTAGTTCATGATGCAAATATTCCATATTCATTTCAAAAAATAAGTATTCAACAAGTTTCCATGGAATTTATGATTAAGACTTGATTTGTGTTAATTAGCTCTTAAGCATGATTAAGCACTTTATGCATAAATTACCCAAATTGATAAGAATGTCTTGTTTATTGGTCCAAAATTTGACTAGATCGGAATTGGAAGGCAATGTCAGATGTGTTATAACTATACTCCCATTTATGATGTTACCAACAATAGATAATGAAGGCATGCATCCTATGTAATATATTTGATAGGAAAGACCAATCTAGAGCACACAAGTACAAATTTGGCATTTTGAATCAAAATAAACTGATCAAAGTTAGTTGGTCCATAAATCTTATTTCCCCATTTAGTGATAACCTAGCCAAAATTAACACTTGAATATGTTAGTTCTACATCATTTAGCATGTTTTAGTGTTTTTAGGCCAAATTGTGCATTTTGAGTGGAAATTAGACAAAAGCTAGATTGGAGGTTATTAGTGGCTAGTTTTAGGTGTCTACACTAGCTCACCACCTTAGAACCATACACCTAATTATCATGAGAATCAAATCCTCAAGTCCTAAAACTAATAGTGCCATGACATGAACAATATTTAGTACCCACTTTGTCGATGAAGGATGAGAATCCCCCCACCATATCTCAGTTATTTACCCCTACATGGAATATTGAACCTGGGTTCACTATAGATGAAAACCAATTCAAATTATTAGTTTTCTCATAATTTTAATTAAAAATGAAGTTCACCAGGTACATGTTCTTTATTTTATAGTAAGTTATCACCATCTTTTTATATATTAGGTTTAAAAGACCTATTTTACTTCTATGAAGCTCTATTAGAAGCATTTAGTCTTGTTGGTTCAATCTAGACCCATCTTAGATCATATTTGATATTGGTTCCTTAGTATTTACTTGACTCAAGTTTAATAGTCCTTCATTGATTTCATAAAAACTATCCCAACTCACCTTTGCTTATTGGTTGTTAAAAATTAACTCAAATAATTGAACTTTTGACTCATCTCACTTCATTTGATCTCCATGACACTAGTTAATGCAAGACCTTAGTTTCATCATTAGCTTGTCAACTCCAACTTAGTTGGTACTACTTTATAGGCCCATATTTGTACTCAAGATCTACTATTAGTTTATTTTCTCTCATGCCTATGCCATATGGTAGACTCTAATATATTGGACCTTTTGACTCTCTCATATGAAATTAAATTTGAATTCATGATTAAATGTGAGAAATTGATCTACCTTGGCTCATTAAACTATTATTCATCACTCACCATTGGATATCCTATATGATCTAATGTCAATCATTGATCTTCATTATAAATTACAATATCTATTTCCCATGACTTAACTTTGACATTCACATGCCTATATTTGGCATCTACATGAACATATCTGATGTCCATATCACCATCACTAAGATATTTGAAAACCAAAAGTCATTTACCATGACTTGAATTATACATCTACACATCCATCAATTAACATCCATGGGAATGTCAAAGATGTTTATGTGACCATAAATCTTTGGACCCTAATGGATGACTGCCAAGATTTAATTTGACGTTTGTGTGATGTCTCCATTAACTTCCTATGCATTTTCCCCACAATAAACAATTCTTTTAGACTTTATGTTTTAGACTTTTTCCCATGGAATTTTTATTTTTGGATTTTATTCCCTTAGTAAAATTGTTGTGGGATTTTCTCTAAAAATAATTCTGTTTGTAAAAACTTTATCTCAAAAAAATTATCCAATGGAAATGACTTCAGGAATTTGAAAAGGATGTTTTGTTTTAGACATTTTGTTTGACTGAAATGTGCCTTTGAAAAGATTGTCTCAAATATTTTGTTTAGAATAATTCCACCTTTGGGACTTATGTTGTAGATAAAATGTTTGAAAGAATTGCCTTTAGGACTTTGATGTGGCCACTTTTCCTAAAAAAAGGTAGTACTTCAATTTTTTTGGGGATAAATGTCTAAAATAAATTAGGTCTTCATGGAAATTATCATGAAACATTTTCCCTAAAATAAATCTAACACTTAGACAAATTTTGGAAGCAATTTTCTTGAAAGAGTTTATGCCTTGCACCTTTTTTCAGAACATTTATTGTGGATGTTTTATCTAAAGGAAAATATACCTTTAACATTTTTATTGAACAATTTCCACAAACAATTAGTCTTTGGAATTTTTGCTTCATCCTTAAAATCCCTTGATTATTTTCTAAGGCATATGCAAACTCATCCCATGACCTCTAGAACATGGAATTGCCTTCAGAAAATTTTTTGTAAGTGGAACAAAAATTACCAATAGTGCCATTATTATTTATATTACAAGCAATAAAATAAACCATCTCATAAAACTTGTCTATAAAAAAATGGAATAATTACCTCTCTATGTGTTTGGAAATTAAAATACAAATTCCATACTCAAATATATCTATGGTTCTCTTGGAAATGGTAATAACATGTAAAATGATGTATTTTCTACATGGCCTTTAGCCACTTAGCATATCCTACATCTTGAAACATATCTTACCACATCTCTCTTCATATTTGGCCAAAAATACTTCTCCCCTAAAGCTATTATATTATTTTTACCAATGTGTTTACCAAGACCACCACTATCTAATTCTCTTATAATATTTTATCTCATATACACAACTAGAATACATAATTTTTTTATTTAAGAGATAACCATTATGTATAAGCTAATAATCATGAATATTACATGTTTCACTTGTTAATGTAATTTTGCATTGTTCAACTATATTCCAAAAATTGGATCAATATCATACAATTATTTAAAAAAATTAAATTAAAATACTTCACTCACCATATTAGTAAAAAATGACACTCACCTACTTAAAACATAAACTAATTATTTTTCTCTCCTAAATTATGATTCAAAATAAAATTATATTGTTGTAATAAAGACACCCACTTCACATATCCACCATTTAAATTATTTTAAGTATTCACATACTTCAAAGACTCATGGTATGTAATAGGATTAAATAATTAGGCACCAAGTAATGCATCCAATATATTAAGGCTTATACATTGGAATATAATTCAACATAATATGTAGAATACTTATTTCTTATCTCATTCAACTTAGGGGAAAGATTTAAAACATACCATGATAAATCAAGATGTTATAGCCAGAAAAGATAGGTATTGATTTATTTAAGGGATATTAGGATGAATATTTATTAGAGTATTATCTCTAGTGGAAGTGAATTTGATAGAAGTATGATATATAAACAACAATGTGTCTAAAAAATCACCATCAATATTCCCATAACTTTCCTAGTGCACCCTTTAAGGCATGCACTTAGAGAGATTGAAAATTGATAACTTGTTGTAAGAGAGAAAACATAAGTTCATCATGTGTCACCAAATTGTAACATGGGATGCTTCATTATAAAATAAAATACAAAAACACTTGTTAATCTAATATTTTACATTAGAAACTAGAGAATAAATGAAAGTAAATAACTTAAATAACTAAAATTATTAGATACATACCTTGACATACCTTTTTCACTGAATGGTTACATGTTGTATTTATAGTCTTGATCATGGAGGTCATAATAAATATGTTGTAAAAACCCTAGGGATATAATTATAGAGAGCAAAACTAAAATCCATGGGGATATCAAAATAAAAAAATACTTTCACAAACTAATTAAAGTAGTTAGAAAATTTGGTAAGTTGGGGTGGAAAATTTTATGTTAGAACCAAAATTCCATGATGAATGATAGAAGAAATGGACTATCAAGCAACTAAAAATCCAAGGCTACTAATGACATAAAGACCCATACATGTATCCAAAGTAAAAAAAAGTGAAAATCAAAATCAAGCCAAGGAAACATGAACTAAAATAATGTAATTAACATAAATTCAAGATAAGTAAAAATACATAATAAAATATGGTAAAATAAGATATGTAAACAAAATTAATGAAATATAACTAACAAAATATACTTAATCAAATATGGGAAAATAGAAGTTCAAAAATAAAGGCCCCAAACATAACTAGGGGAGATCCAAGAACGATAAGGCAATAAGTAAAAGAGTGTTGACAAAAAAACTAAAATATGCAACTTCTATTATAATGATAATCAAACTAAAAAATATCAAATTATTATCATGTCTAAAAATATATGGAGAATATAAAATAAATAATAATATGTAGAATGTTGCCATATGTCAAATGTATACGAAATGAGCTGGGTAATAATATTGGATAATACATAAAGTGATAAAGTTTTTATAGTTATAATTTGTGTAAGATTCCATATAAGAAACTAATCTCCTCATATTGTTCATGTTGACAACAATTTTGTCATTATCATTGATGGACAATGTTGGTAATGAAGGTTGAGATGTACTTGATTGATGATTAGAAAGATGGTACTTGTAAATTGTGAGGTGTGCATTAGCTTGAATAAGTACATCATGTTTTTTTTTGGTGTCTTTAACCTTGTCTACAACTTCATAAGCTTGTTAAAACTCATGAATTAAGGTCTTGTGTAAAAAATAGGACCCATAATATATTGAAGAACAAAATGGCATTATTTATGACAAGTTTCATGATAATGGCCCTACCTTACATGGAACCAAAAAAAACTTGTGTGTGTCATACCAATGTTTGCTAGGGTTAGTAGGATTAATATATTATGATGAAGGGCTAGGAAGATGCTTTTAAATTACTTATATGGAATAAGGTTTGTGAGAATACACATTGTTGTCTTGGGAAAATATAGTATTAGGCTATGTTAAATGGCTAGTTAAAAGTAGTGGTGACAAATTAGCATCAGTGGAGCCAATTTTAGTAATAGTATGAATAGTGTGAATGTAATTATAATTAATTGTTGAAACATAATTGGTATCATGTTATTTTTTAGATTTCATAAGCCTTATATTTCCATTATAAAACTTATAAGATTCAAATTGTATTATGTGAAAATATTGACATTTGGTTTGGTTGAGGGATTCTTCCAAAGACTTGGGATAAAGGATCCTAAAGTGATATTTTAATTTAGGGTGAAGAAAATTTGTGAATAAGTTGGAAGTATCTTCATCTGACATGTTATTTTTAGATTTATTAGAAAAGGATTTTATTACATAGTGAATACTTGTGCAGTTTTAGATTCTAATTATTTATAGTTGATGAAGTGAGCTAAGTTATTTTTATGAAGGTCATTGGGTTGTAAATATTGTACCAATACATTAACTAAATATTATAAAATAAATATAGTATGATATTTGATTTTATTATACCAATACAAAGCTTCACTTTTGAAGGTTTTGGCTAAGAGCTTGGCGAAGACAATGGTATTAAGTTTAATCTAATATTTTTATAAGTTTATGAAAGCTTATAAGTGAAAATTAGTGTCCATGGACCCATTATATGGGATAGTTAGGACAATGTCACCTATGTTATTATTGGCAATTTGAGGGACTAAGGTTAATTTTCTAGATGCTTATTAGTCTTGATGAGAAGTGGAGGTGGAGGTATAAAGTTGAATTTTGCATTTATTGGGGGGACATTAGGATTTTTCACTCCCCATTGAGTAGGTCGATAATGATTTTGTAATTTAAAAAGTTGGTTTTACATTTGTAACATTTAATTTTTACTATTATTTTGAAATATGGTCATTTGGTTCATGTATTGTAATAGAATTTGATTAGTGTTGATAGTAGTTTCACCAGTGAAAGTAGCTTGAGATGTACTAGGGTAGCATTGATGTGAGTATGAATGTGGGAACTTTGAGTAAGACTAATTGAATAAAGCTCATCCATATTAGCTTAAATACTAGGCAAGGTTGAAGAAGAGGTGGTACAAAAACTTGAAGGGATGCAAGAAGAAGTGGGTATTGAGGAGGATAAATTCATGAAAGAAGTCATAAGGTAACCTTCCCCAAGGCCTATAAGTAAATTATGTGTATGGGAAGGTTTAAAATCAATATAAGGTCCCATAATGATATTTTATATAATAGTAGGACCCTTGCTTTTATGTTGGGGGCTTTCATTTACGAAGAGTATCATTTCATAAGTATATTCAATATCACACTCATCTTTAATAATAGGAATTTTTGGAATATAATTAAGTGGATCTAATTTTTTGGAATGAGGTGGCCCACATTTTTGGGTTTTAGTGGCCACATGGACACTAATGACATCAAAAAATTTCTATGGAGGTATAGGGAAGGCAAGACTAATGATACTTAGGAGGGTTAGTTAAGGTCATCATGTCATTTTGAGTTTATGTTTCACTTTCATCAAAGATGTGCTACATGGTTAAAAGTGAAAAGGGAAGTATAAATATGGAAACCTACTAATTAAATTTGGTTGAATTAGTTTCATAGGTAAGAACAAACAAATCTTGGATAAAGAACTAAGTTGAACAATTCAACTTAGTTGTATAGTAAAAAAATATAGAAATATAGAAAAACTAAGAAATTTAGCTATTTAAATTAGTGGTATAGGGATGAAATATATAAAATATATATGATTATAGTAGATCATTATTTTCAATCTAGTTTATTTTTGGATAGCTTTCTAGGTTGAGCTAGTTAATTTAGTTATATAGATGAGAGATACAAAAAATGCAAGATTATACTAGATTGTGTTGGTCTATCTGGTTGATTCTGAACAACCTACTAAGTTTATAATGTCATATTAGTTTTATAGGTGATAAATACATAAAAATATAGGATTATACTAGATTGTGTTTTTCAATCTAGTTAATTTTGGACAACCTACTAAGTTGAGTTGTTCTACTTAGTTATATAGGTGGTAAAAAAAATTAATAGTAACTCAAACTATGTATTTCTTAAAGTAACAAAAATGTAAATAAAATAGTAAACTATCTACCATGGAACATATAATTGTATCCACATTGGTCAATACAATCTATAATAAAATATATAATGACAAGAATCAATAAGAAATTATGAATTGTTAACAATTGATGCTACCCAATTATTTAAAAATAAAGATAACTAAGTTGTACTAAAAGGTTTTGATTGATTTGTAGGCTTCCAAACATACATTCTTGTCTATTAGATAGTTATTCCCTAATATTTAAAAGAACTAACTATGAAGGAACTATTATTACCATAGTCTACTAGACTCAGTTTCAAGTGTAAGATGAAAGTAACTTCTTGGTGTTAACTGATAACCATTCAACCATAAAATCAAATGGATGGATGGATTCCTAGGTTTTAATTCAAAAGATAATCCTAGGAATTTATAAAATACCATGAGGTACATGGAAACTAAAGACTATATTTAGATATATAATATGGATATAACTAGTGGGTAAATCCCCTCATGTCGTGATATCTATAAATGATAAATAAGGACCTAAATAGAGTATCATGTAGCCCTTCATTATAGTACATAAGTAGTTTTAACTACTAGTACATAGTTTCTAGTTAAATCAAGACAAAGTGAAAATAAAGGTGAAATTCAATATTCAAAAATAAATACACATTTCTAAAAAGTAAATAAACATGCATCCAAATCATTTCAAATAAAATGTGATATTAATTAATAATTATTATAAGTGAATATTATTTCTTGTTATGAAAAAAATATAAAAAACAAGATAAACTAGTCCAATATATTTGAAAATCATAACATAGTAGAATTAGGTAGGTCAATCTTGTCTATTATGTAAACAAGTTAGAAACAAACATAGTTATTTCGGTAAACTTAATTTTCTTAGAAAAGAGATAGACACATAAGTAAGTCATCCAAGCTGACTTAGTTCAGTGTGTGGTATAGTTTGGTAGAACTAAAAATTAGTAACTATAAACTAGAAATTGAAATGTTAAATACTTTTTTTGGAAATTAGAAATGAAAAATTGAATTAATTGACAAAAAATGGTAATGCATATCTTATTTTGAGTGAACATGGAAAGTGAAACTATAATGACTAGGTTGATTTAGTTATTTGATTGGAAATGTTGAAAATATAATTGCTAGTTATTTTGTCAATATCTAATTGAGTACTACATAAGAAAAAATATTAAAAACACATGGATTAATTGGGATAGACCATGTAAATTTAGTATCTATATGAATAAAAATTGAACATCATAAAAAGAAACTAAATTATCCAATTGAATTTAATTTTTTGAAACTTGAAAAAGTAAAAAAATAAAACTGAACTAGATCTACTAACTTGATCTAGTTGATTGTAAATGAAAAACTTAGAAGACAAAAAAAATAACTAGATCGATGATGGTGATCTATTTGACTATATATTTTAGACTTATAGATAGAGATAAAGACTAGATCAACCATCCTAATCTAGGTTGTTAAGGAATAAAACCTACAAATCAAGGATGAAATGGGATTGCCTAACATGATCTAGTTGAGTTTGGATATTGAATTTATAAATAATGGTTAATAACAAATCGATTACAACTTACCTAACCTAGTAAATCTAGGATCAGATAAGGTAATCAACTAACATTCATTATAATACATGTTTATATTAGGAATATGACCAAATTGGCCACTAAATCTAACTAAGGGATATCATACCACACAACACCAAAGGAGAGGTTTCCAAATACTCTAATTAAATGATACTCTTAAATAACCCTAGATAGGTATAAGTCTATAAAATAAGAACTAATCTACTGCACACTAAAGGTTGTGGCACAAATGGGGGTGGTTAAATATCAATAAATAATCAATGCATAATAGTAGGAAAATAGGGGTGTGTATCACCTAAAATGAAAGATGGCATGCCAATAAAACCCTACACACACACACCCACACACACACACACACACACACACACACACACACACACACACACACACGCACACACACACACATGCACACACACACGCACACACACACGCACACACACACGCACACACACACACACACACACACACACACACACACACACACACACACACACACACACACACACACACACACACACACACACACACACGCATTAATCAATAAGTTATACATCCACAATAGATATTACTTATATAATATCTATCTATAAAGTGAAATAGATAGACTTAGAAATACATATCTTGGGAAAACTTATTGAGTCTCCATATCTCAGTTGGAAAATTATATTTTGAAAGAGGTTGTTTTGGATTGTAAGGATCACACTATATAAATAATTTTTATGCTAAAATATTCCTACTATGAATCTAAGACTTCTCACAAGACAAGTAATCTTCTCTCTTAAGAAAACCTCAAGAAATGGCCCTTTTAAATTTATATTTATAAGATTTATGAGATCTAATGATGTGAAAATGAATATTACTCTCTATTGGATTGATATTATCCTTGTATTCATAGCAATGTATTAGTCTTAATATTTACATAATTTCATCTAACAAGATCAGCTAGATCGATCTTGTTAGTTAGAAAATGTTATTGTTAGGCCTTAAAATTAGTCATTCAAGCTTAAATAGAACCATAACATGTTATTAATCCTTTATAACAAGAGAGACACAAAAGGATTAGTATTAAAATAGGGTACTTGCTTAGTTAGGGTCTAAATAAAAGGATAAATGCTTAGATAAATGTCTAAATATGGTTTAGATTATTTGGGGAGTTGGATAAGTACAATTTTTAATGGTGGTTTATGTAATTATAAAGTTGACCAAGAATATTTTGAAGAAAAAATGTTATTCCCACCCCTTTCATAGTTCACCCTTTAAGACATTAACTCAAAAAGATAAAAAATCGACAAGTTCCTCAAAAAGAGAAATCATCAATAAATGATAAGGTTTAAAAATATCATGTATACACAAGGAAGGTAACTAAAATTATAGTAGTAAAACAAATTCATATCCATTTAATAATGATAAAGAAGATCCCCTAGTGGTAGTATAAATGTTAATACGATAAGCCCAAAGTTTAGGATAGAGCTTGAGGTGCTAGTTAGAGTGAGAATCTCTAATAGTATTTTTTTAAAATTCAAGTATTTTATTAGTGGTTTAATATTAAATGTTACATTGAAGGTAATATGGTGTGTAAAATTTATTTGTACTTAAAATTTTCACATAATTGTTTCGTGTATTTGTTTTTAAACTTACCATAATTATCTGAAATGATGGTGTGTGAAATTATAAAATGGTATATTATTTTATTAAGAATGAATTTTCATATAGTGATGCTAGTAACATTTACAAAAGGCATATATTCCAATAACTTAGTAAAATATTGTGTGTAATTATTTATAAAATCAATACCATCCTATGATCTAGGTAATTTTCCAATGAGATATAATCCCTGCATATAAAATGTCCAAGGAGACTCTAAGGTTTAAATTTCAGCTAGAAGATATTATATGATATCATTATGAATTTGATAAATATTACAATTTTTATTTAATTTAATGGTATATTTTTCAATATTAGGCCATAAATGTCTCATGCATAAACATTTTTATATTGTAGTATGTCTACTATAGTGATCACCACAAATGCCCCCACATGCCTTTTCAAGAAAATCAAGAACATCTTATTGAGTAACACAATGGAGAAAGGTACCTTGGGTGTTGTGATAATAAATAATATCATATTGAAAGAAATTTTTTCATACTTTCTTGTGAATTTAAGTCTTTTCATGAGAAAAAGTCTCTATAGGATAAGTATGATGTTCACTAAACTGAATGATATGTTTTTAGCATGAGGTTTAGTGAGTAGTGACAACCTCAATGTGTAAATTAGGATAATAATTTTTGAATTATAAATGATATGGTGATTTCCTCATGTGAATGGAAAATTATGAATCATGAAGTGTGAGATGAGATTGAAATAGAGAGGCTAATGAATCAATAGAATTAGAGATCACATTTTGTTCTTGTGGGATTGCTTCAATAGTAAATGATGCAAATTATTTGGAAGAGTGGTGTCAATTTGATGAGATGTGATGATATTTTCACTTTTTGATCTATAATATCTACTAACATGATTACATATAAGTTATGAATATCCTATGGAATGTAAATATGATATGTATACATTTATGGATACTTGAATCCCTAAGATGAGATATTTATATTCTATCTTATTATTAGAGACATTGAAATTTAATTTAAAGTATAGAGCTATGAATTTACGTAGGGGTCGACTAAGACACAACCTGCCCCACCTCCATGAAGACATTTGAAACCATCAAAATTAAGTTCCCATGTTTATTCATGCAATTTAATATTAACTTAATTTAATTATTCAATGATGAATTTAATTTAGAAGTATCATGTTATTTTATTGAATTTGCCTCTAGATCAATGGTAAAATAATGAAAATAGTCTTTAAGTGAAATATCTTGATTGACACCTTCAATATAGAGGATCTCTTTAGTGGGAAGGATATCCTAAAGGTGATTCATAGTTGGTGTGGGTGTAGTAGTAAGTTTATCGGTAATCACTTAGACATTAACTAGTTTTTACATGATAATTCTTAAGTAAAATTATATTAAGAGAACCATCCATTAAGAATGCATTGAAGAAGAAATGGTGAAGTGGATCTGAATGTATAATGACCTAAGTATTTTGATAAAGCATATAATTTAATTTTTTTTTAATGGTGAAGTATATAATGACTCAATCATATTCATATTTATTATAACATGTTTCATAACCTATTAAATCCTAAATGATTTAATAAATGACAAATTCACAATTTGTTTCATCATTTTGATTGAGCATTTACCCCACTAATATATGGGTAGATGAGGTGTGAAATATTAATGGGAAATTATTAGAAGGTGGTCAAAGATTATGAGGATGAAGCAATTATTCCTTCATGAGAAATGAATATTTATAAAATGTGCCAATCCATTAAAGATAAATACCTTTTTAAGGAGTTAATTTATCAAATATATGCAATAATCTGTCTCAAAAAAAATATTCAAAATATTTTTATGAGTTTACTAAGATATATATATATATATATAATGGAATGAGGGATAGATATTTTGACTATATCATTTATTTTATTGGTATGTACATCAATCCCTATGAGGGAGACTTAAAATCCTAATAGTTTGAAAAAGGTAATGTTAAACACAAATTTAAAAATATTAAGTCTAAATTTGTATTTAATGAGTCAATAAAAAATATATTAAGATCATGATTATGATTTACATGATACTTTGATTTGGAAATAATACCATCTACATATATTTAAACTATTTTATGAATGAGGTCATAAAAAATATGAGTCCTTACACATTGATAAGTAGCTCTGACATTTTTGAGACTAAGGGGATTTTAATGTAACAATAATTTCCACATTTAGTGATGAAGTTATTTTTATGCTAATATTTAAGGGCAATATGAATTTTATTATAACACAAAAAACCATCCATTAGAGGGAACATTTCATAGAAAGTGATATAATCAATAATGGCATCATTTGATGGTAAAGGAACATTATATTTATAACATTCTAAGTGAGTATTATTAAATTATATACATATGTAAATGACCATAGTGGCTTCCTTCCCAATAAGAACAATGTTGGAAACTCATTATTAGTAGTGTACAAGTTTGATGAACTACCATCCAAAATATTGATAATTTATTTTTTGATATAGGGTAGAAATATCATAAGGGAATTTACATTTCATTTGATGCACAAGTTTTTCATTAGGATAGGTGATGATGTTATGGAAAAAAATAATAGGACTGACACCAGTCATGCCATAATATGACCAAGTAGAAGAGGATATAATTATCACTTTTTTCAAAATGAAGTTATTTATAAAAAGTAATAGGTCAATGAATAGGCATGGTACCATAATTAATTAGAATAGTTTCTTTAATAACCATGGCATTTCAATCTTGGAAATGATATGAAGTTGCAGGAAGTTTGGGTATAGGATGCATTTTAGAATCAATATTAGAAAAAAACCATTTAAGAAAGGATCCTTTTCATGAAAATGGACAAGTTTGTGATGTTGGAATTAAAACTGAGGATTTTGATCATGTATTAATTCTAATATATTTCATCATTGTAAAGTATTGGTATAGTTCCATAGTATTAGACATGTACATCAAAGTCTAAAATTGAGTTACCTTGGCTATCAAAATTGGAATGTAATTTCCTAACAATAATGACCTTAACATCTAAGGTAATGTTAGGATGTTAAGTAAAATTTATAAATTATGTTTTTATTATATTAGGTTAATCATTATAGTTAGATATAATGGTAGTAAGTAAAATCCATTTAGGTGGAGAAATAATTGGAACATGGTTAATTTTATAAAATTGTCTATGAGAGGATATTAGAAGTGATGAATTAGAAAGAATTATATTATCCAAGTATTATTTTTTGTGGGTGTAGTTTGTGATGGACAATTAAATTATGTCAATTTAGTCAATAAAGTCAAATATATGATAAATAGTGTGAACACTCTCTATCTAATCAACAATATTTATATTTTTTAGAATGGGATTTAATGGTATCAAGTTGATCAATTTTATCATATGTTGTAGGCTTAAATATTAATTAAAAGACCCATATATTATATTTTAAGGGTGGATTGGTAGAAGGTACATAATATTCATGTATTGATCTAATATCAAGTGATATATGAATTACATGTAATATCATAGTTGAAGGCATGTATTTTAGTAAAGGTATTTTCATAATGAATTACATCCAATTCTTATAATTGGGCTTGAGTCATAATGTATGCATCATCAAGGGATATATAAATAGTAAATATATTAATTTTAGTATGGATGTTAGTAGTGGATATACCTAAATTATTTAAATTATGAGGATACATATCTAAGGGATTATGAAAGAGTTTTTCTAATCCATATTCATCACAAGTGAAATCATATTTTATGTAAGAAGCTTCGTATGTGTTTCATGGGGGAGGACTATCAAAAATATCTTTACTTAAAATAATGGTGTGGTCTCATGAAAGTAGAGGAGGAATACATTCTAATATATATGGGGGGTATAAAATTGGTGCTATAAATTGTTTTTAATTCATTAAGATCATCATCATTGGAGTTTAAAAGAGTGACATATAAATAATAATAGATGTTTAGGAATTCAAGTAGAGGATGAATATTAAACAAATCATGTGAATGCAATATTGAGATTTTAGAATTTGGGTGCTCTAACGGTTTAGATTTACTTCATATTTATAAAGTTTTCCATTATGGATAAATTTGATACATTGGCTACCAGAAGATACAATAGCCTTCATATGCTGAGTCCATGACCATGATAAAAGCATGTTATAGGATAAAATAAGTTCAAGGACCATAAGTTTTCTTTGACTTATCTTGGGTCAAATTATGAGGGGAATATAAATACAACCAAGTGTTTTTGGTAGGTTTTATCAAATCCATAGAAAGTAAGGTGAGTTTGTTTAAGGTTTTCTTTGAAGTATCTAATTTTTTGGATGATCCAAAAAGAGGTAAAATTAATTATTAAACCTTAATATACTAAGCCTTTTCTTATTAATGTATTATTTATTCCAGTTTTAATAAAGAGTGGTGGATCATCAACACTAAAAAAAATCATGATTAATCATATCATCTTCATGAAATTTTATGGTGGGGTTTTCTAATAATAAACCATTTTCATAGCATCACCATTTGTGGGTGAGGGACCATCAAAATATAGATTAGGTATATTAGAATAATTACTAAAGTTTCCTCAATGTATTTTAATTATTACATAATAAACTTGCAATGATAAAGAGAAGTTATGAATAATTCCATGAGTGGAATTTTGAAAGTAATATATTTCAGTTCATCAATGAAATTATAATGAGGTTTGGTAGAAGAGTTAACATGAGGTTTAGGCTAATCATAGATGGTGGTATCTGTAGGAATGGAGGAACTAGGTTGAGATTCCATGTTGTAGATACTAAAATTTAATTTTATGTAGTATCTTAGTCTTGTAATCTTGTAAAATACCTATTATTGTTGTACTTTTTATTTCTAGACCTTCCTACTACTAAAAGACCTATGTTCACTATCTATTTGTGATTAATTACTTATATCTTAGTCTAAATATTGTTATTTTGATTGATAGTCCTTTTAAACTGTGTAAAAATATTTAAACATGATTATTATCCTTTAATTATATTTTAGACCAAACATGTTTTCTAGTTTCTTGCACACGTCTATCTCAAATCGACACCTACATCGACACAAATGCCCATTTTTCCTACAAAGTGTCTAGTGCCCAAAATTCATCCAATTTTAAGAATAAATGTATCCTAAAGGTTTTCCTATGTTATGTAAGGCTAAATATTTCTAAAATTTATTGGTATATATATAATATCAACCCTTACTCATTATACACCTAGAAAAACATCTTAAACTTACAAGGCAACATACCAATAAAGAATCAATCAATAATTCATGTGAGAAAACATTACCTATTCATCCCTATTTATATAGTAGTCATAGAATTAGTATTTGAACATGCCTAAAGCATTTAAATATTAGTTTATGAGCTATATTTTTTAAGTTACAAGCTATGTCACTCAATGTATTTTATTATTACACATTACATCCTTGTACACATATAATCCAATAGGGGAAAAATACATAATTCTTAGGATTTATTCAAATTATTAGATATGTAGCCAGTGCCCTTTGATAAATGGGTCCTTAGGGCAGCTTCACACCATGAACCCACTAACCCATTTTTTCCATAGTGACTCTAAGGATGAATATATAGGGTTTGATCATTTGTTAAATATTAAAAAAATTCACATGATCTAAATATGTGATAGTATAGGTGAAAAAAATACATAAGGATCCATTTGTTGCACATAGATATAGCCATTTTTCTATATAAGACACTTGTCTTAAAGTCTAACATATACATAGACATAATTGTCCATATCTAAAGCATCTAATGTCACAAAAATAATATTCATATAATTTGATGAGAATTCCAAGATCATATTAAAATATACTTCTAACCTATCCCATAGAATACCTACATGTGCATAGTCAATGAACATAGTATCATTTATTTCCAATTCATTGCAATATATACAATACATTTACTTGTATTATTTTTGAAAATCTTAGCTATATAAATTAGAATATTATTTCCCTAAGTTTTCTATTAATTGGCCTACTTAGTATATTAGTCCACCATACTTTTTAAAAACATCATCTAATACCCATTAACCCTATATAAACCCTTTTATGTAAATTCAAGGTTAAACATTTAGTGAACCTAAAATTTGGTCTCTAGACCCTAGTTGATCTAGGGTTTCCTTTTTTTATCTAGTTTTCTATTTCTAAACTAAAAATATTTTAAAATAATAATTTACTTTTCCTAAAACCAGGATCAAAATGGATACGAAAGAACCTATTCCTCATCCTAACCCTAAGGAATGTGATGTATCACACCCCTCTAATTAGGTACAAGCTATCACTTCTCTAAGGGGTAAAGTGGCTCATGTTATCGTTTCCAATTAAGGAAATCAATATTTACTTCCTCAAAGTCCTCCACCTCCAACATTTACACTATATGGTGTGTATGTAATGATAAATGCATCGGATCCATAAATCAATCCTAGATCAAAGAAGATAGATCCTACTTACACTTCTAATTGGGGACATATTAGATAATCAAGAACATGACTGATATGTATATGATAGACCTAATTAGGGGATATATGATCACAAATAATATCACTAGGGAGGGTTTCAAATCCCCCAATAAAGAAAAATAATATAATAACCCTAACTAAGTCCTATGTTTTTATATTCACTATACTAATAACAAGTAAAATAAACAAATCTAATCTAGTGCTCACCAAAACTTATGACACAAAGTTGGGGTAATAAATAATAAAAGTAAACATGTATAGAATACATATACTCATGTTAATGTATATGTAATACTAATGCATGAAAGAGAAGTGAAAATGCATATTTATCTACTCTTATAAAGGAGGAACAAAGTTATGAATACTTACCTTTGAATATGAACCCATCATGCCTTAATATATCCCTTGGAAAAGGTGATTTGTAATAGGTTTTTGTGGTATGTAAGGATAACAAGGATAAATCATCTCTAGGCTACATAACCTATTAATGCATCTAAAAGACTTATCCAAAAGACAATACCCATATCTTCAAAGAAAGTATGAAACCCTAATCTTGATCAATCAAGTCGAATGGTGGATAAGTAGATTTAAATTATATCTTTCTTATTCTTCTCTTATCTACATAATGGAAAAATTATTGTGTATATATAGGTGGATTTAATCCTAAATACTTCCAAAAGTTTTAGTTGATAAGGTTGACCCATTTGACCTAGTATCATTATTGACAAAAACTTACTAGGTCATGGACTAGGTTGGCCAAGTCCCGACCTAGAACCTAAATCATGTAAACTAATAAGAGTACAAGGTCAAAAAAAATGACATAATCATGTACACTATAAAAATAGGTTTTATGTTAGGAAAAGGGGTGCTAAAGGTGGTAAAAATCTATAAGAGTATGCAAAATATAAGGCAAAGCTTATGGGAATGTTTGTTAGAGAGAAGTATGTAGATAATAAGTGATAAAAGGGACAAAAATATTATAAATCACCAATTTTCTACCCATTCATTTCCAAATGAACCCCTTGGGGTATGCATTTAGAGAGATTGATAATCGTTTGGTTCCTACAAGATAGAGATCATCAATAATTGATACAAGTTTGAAAATATTATGTTTATACATATGCCCCACTCGAATCTCATCACATGTCACATAAGTGTAACATAGGATGGTGCTTTAATAATATAACATGATGACAGATAGTTCTAATGCTAAATAAAGTGCAATAAGGAGAAAATAATATAAATAAAATGATAGAATTGAAAAACATATACCTTTACATAATTTAGTTTTTTAGATAAATAATAAAATGTGAGAGATGTGAAGGGATCCGGTGTGAGGAACATTAGGCAAACATATAGAGATTAGTGTAAAAAGAGTAAAAAAACAAATGTTTTGAAATATAGGCATATAATAGTGGAAATGGTTATCTACAAAGTTAGGATTCCAAAACTTTTTATGGTTCCAAAAATGAGTTAGTAAAAATAAAGATATTATTGAAAGAATGAATATGATCAAAAATATTTAAACGTTAACTAAGTGGGATTAGTAACTTTAAATAGGGTGAAAAATAATTCATTTTCTATTATTTGACTATTCTGAGAGAAAAATAGAGCTATAAGAGACATACAAAAATCTAAAAGAGTCAATATGGTGAAGAGATGAAAATTAAGATGAGGGGGATGCCTACCAGTCATAGTGAGTGTAGCATAGGTAAGTAACTAAAAACTTCAAAAATAATTTTGAGTATTTTATTTGAAATTGAGTGTTTTATAAAACAAATTTTAATTAAGACAATTTTAGATATTAGAATGAACCTAGTAAAAAATTGAGAGATATTATGGGTCAAATGGGTAACTGGGTTGAAAAGGATCATAGTAATAAATACAAAAGGCATTTATTATAATGGGTCAAAGAGTTGGCATATTAAAATAACTAGGTTAACCTAGTCAACTTAGTAGGTAGAAACTAAAGTTTTGAAAAGGCTGACCTAGTATGTTTTATTTCACTTAGTTGGTTGGGGAAAATTCTAAGATAATACCCTTTCATAGATATAATTTTCTAAGTAAAAAATATAACTTGGTATTATAGGGGAAAAAATAAGGATGACTTAGTTGTTTTAAGTCTAATGGGTTAACCTAGTACTATAGGGTTGACTTAGTTACTAAGTGGATAATATAGTGCTAAAATATAGGAAAATGGTTGATATAGTATGGTGGAGGCCTAGGTGGAAGACTAAGTAATGTAATGGTTGATCAAGATAGAAATACACCATATTTTTAAGAAATGAATAAATTAAGGCAAAAATTTGTTTGTTTATGTGAATTTAAAAATAATGTATTTTGATTTTAAGTGACATGGAGGTTTAATACATCTCTGTTATTTGATTACTACATGGGTGCAAAATATTTTGGTGATTTTAGGATGCATCATGGCTATAAAATATATTATAACACTTGATGGATGTAGATAGAGGTAGATTGGTCATGTTAGGCTTGGGAGGGATCATGAAGATGTGGTGGTTTTCATTAAATGTTGATCTAGTGGTCATATTCTTAGGAGCCTGAGAATGCCTGAATAATACATTTATATGGGTGGCGGATGGGGATATCATAGAGGTTGGTATCACATTAGAGGATTTCCATGCATTACATGGAGTTACTATAAGTGGTACACTAATGATCATGGGGATATTAGATGATCAATAGGAGAAGTGAGCATTATCCTAATGGGTGACTTGTTTAAATATGATTTACTTAAGACTAAGGGTGAGTATTTTTTATGTCTATATTTCATATATTATAGATATACATAAGGTTATGATATGTATTATGATAGTATGAGTGTTGTATCACAAGTTATATGGTAAGGTGTTGTTGTATGTGATAGCCTTGTGTTAGTAGATATTAGAGAAGGGGGAACTCTATAACTTAGGTTCTATCATCTGGGTTCATCTCATCCATGATATTTATGGGATGTTGTCTATAGGGTAGAAGACCATGGGGTCAGTGGTATTGTTGAGTGCCTCAATATATGAGAGGTTTTTAATGTATCATCCAATTGGGTTATCCTATGTGGTTGATGATCAATTACATTAGGTTTTGAGATGGAGATAGGATTAGGTAGCATAGGTCATGGCCCATGTGCCATCACTATATATGGTCATAATAGGAGAGATCATGTGGTATCATTATGCATAAATTGTGATAGTTTGGCTGAGTTGGGCACTGGTGGCACCAAGGCTAGCATGAGTATAGATCACATGCCACTACACTTGGTGGGTATTACCATATATAATTGAATGCTTTATATGATAGTTTGAACTCCCTCACCTAGTGTCTCCATAGTAGTTCTTACATTTTGGGCTCAAAATGTGAGAGAACTAAGGTGGAGAGGAGGAGGAGTGTCAGTCATGAAACTATAAATCAGACTATCACATGTGAGACCATGGACTAGTTAAGCATGATAGACAATAATTAGAGAGCACATAAATGTGGATTTAAGAGTGTTATAGGTACCATAACTAACACCATAGTAAGAGGATTGGAAAAATCAATCACACCATCTATGAAGAGTATAACAGTGAGAGAGAGCACAGAGGATGGTCATCTAGGATGATCTATTAGTTAGCCTAGGGTAAATATAGTCTATAGATGAACCACTAAAAATAATCTTAATAAATGCATGGGTGGTAACCTCAAGGTTTGATTTGATAGGGAGGCATCCCATAGAAGAGGTACTTGGGGGATTAGTTGATAGAGAGACAATGCTTTATGAATGAGCAAATGGGGATATGGTGATTCATGATACTAAAATATGTAATCAATGTGTAATTTTTAGTCTTTGACATAAAATACTAGTTGTATAAGATTAATTGATAGATTGTAGATAGATAGGTATTTAGGTATATATATGATCTAACATCTATCTTATTTGAATTTCACAAATATTATGGATGAGGAGGAGGTTAGATGGGGATCCCTAATGATGGGATCACACCATGATAATCTAGATGGGGTGTTGACACCATATGACCCTACCACATTAGTTGATCCCATGGTACCATCTATGCCAACTTAGTTGAATTGGTTTAGATTAGTAGTGGAGGTCACAATGCAATTACAATCATTTGGAGATGGACTACATCCATCAGTAGTGGTGGGATTAGGAGTGGCACATGAATAATAGGCCTTGGCTAAAGAGAGAGAGAGCTACACATTTAGATACCACTATTTATCCAGGATAGGTATAGTCCTATGTGGCTAACCTATAAGGATATATAGTAATATTTAGATCTTAGACATCCTTATTTTAGTGTACTATTCATAGGGGACTGTATGAGGCATCTATGGGTATCATGGCCAGGCCATGAGATAGACATGATAGATCCCAACCTTAGATCTAGAGTAATGTATTTTTGTATCTTGTAAAAAACACATGATATATATATATATCTAGAGTAATGTATTTTTTTAACTTGTAAAAAGCACATGATATATATATATATATATATATATATGTATATATATACATATATATATATATATATATATATATATATATATATAGAGAGAGAGAGAGATTTTATTTTGGCCTCTAGATGTTGATATTATGTGTTGTATTGTGGTTGTGGTTTTGGATGTATGGATATATTTATTTCAATCACATGTAGATTATTTTTGGTATATTTTCTATTAGGAAATATATATGTGTTGTTTTATTTCCTATCATTACATAGTACATGTGCATGGTTAAAAATAAATAGGAAAAAAAGGCTTGGCAAAGTATAATTAATCAATAAAAAATTCTCTTAACACTAATTCACATTGGGAAATGTGTAATAACAAAAGATGAATAATTATAATAAACCAAAAATGGTAAACAAGGGGGAAAAATTATATTTACACCATGAGAAAGAGTGGCACCAAATTAAAACAAATAAAATCACACTAAATCACATGTAGAAGTAATAAAATAATCTAATAGAATGGAAAGTACATGAAAGATGAATGTTTTCATAATAAATTAATTAATTTAATCAATCATAGTAAATCCTTTTTAAAAGTGTAAAAGAGAAACAAAATTTGAAAACAAAATTAATCACACTAAGTCCAGTTGGGAAGTATGAAAAACTTAAGAAAAATGGTTGGATTCTTAAATACAATAACAAAATAAGAAGATGAAAGATGAAAGAATAATTAAGCATAAAATATACTAAGTAAAGATGGGAAGTATGCCAATTATGTGTAAGTCATAATCAATCACATCTTATCTCATATTTGACACATGTAATTTCATTGTGATTTGAATATTGGAAAATTTTGTGAGGAAGGCCATGTCCTATCCATGGTCTTACATTGTAACTCATAAAGAGAAAACAATGAGGTGAAATTAATGTGAAAATTTGGTAAAATGGGATGCTTGAAATGGTAATGTGATAAATTTGGTAATTTTTTATGAAGATCGGGTCATATCCAAGGTTTTACATTACAACTCACAAATGGAATCCCTAGGGGAGTGATTAGTGAACAAAATAATATTTATTAAGGGGAAATACTAGGATTGTAGGGAGTGAAAAATGGAATGTAAGAATCAAGACATAGGAATCTGATTAGAATACCTTATGAGGCATGATGCACACTAAGGACATGAAAAAGATACTAAGTGACTAGTGACCATCAATATACAAATGATACCTATTCGTTATAGACACAAAGCTATATAGGCAAATAAGTGTGTTATTAATATCAAATCATGTAGGTATTTTTACAAAATAAAATTAAAATAGACCTACCTTCACAAAAAAAATTTCCCATTCCTCATGACCCCTTATATATCCATCAATCTAATACGAAGATTCGGTACTTACATGAGAAAGTAGGTAACACTAAAATATTTTATTATTCTACTTTTTTAATCTACTAGCTTATCATACCCCAATGGACTTTGGGTATATTGTGAGCCTAAATATGGATTTTGACATTTGATTATAAAAAGGAGATGTGCTTAGAATCACATCTTTTAGTGTGATTTTACTTTTGAGAGTTTGAATGTTGACTTTTAGATCATTGCCTTTTGTTAAATGATTTAGATTTTGAATATTTTATGGATTTTAAGATTCCTCCTCCATATGAAATTTGAATGACCAATCATGAGAGACAAAGTGATACACATGAATGATCTATAGGTTTTGAATAAAGGAATCTAAGTATCCAAAGATAATACTAACTAGAATGTTTAGGATTAACTATGAACAAACATGTTATCTCAATTTTCAACCATGTGTATGCTTAGTTTATGAAAGGGAATAAAGGTAAATAAGAGGAGATCCAAAGTAGACTGATAAAAGGAGATTATAATGAGATGATATTTTCTAAATGATCACATGGTAAATAAGGAATTACTATAATAAGCAAGGTTTGTATAACCAAGTTAGAATAATAATTATGCACATTGATAGAGTTATGATAGAAAACAAACATGAAAAATAACAAGTGAACTATAAGAAATGAAATCAAGAAGAATAGGGATGTAATTATGAAAAAAGAATCCATAAGAGAAAATAATGATGTAATAATCAATATATAGTGTGAAACTAAAGTCATCATGTAAAATAGATAATATTTGACACAATGTCAGATGATATAAAATAGATAAATGGAAAGTTGGAGAACACATTCTATCCAAATGAAAATGTAAGAACATGATCCATGTGTTCATAATTAATGATATATTTGTCCACACACATTATCCATAACATATGATAAGTCTCTATGAAGTTTAACTCAAACTACAACTAAGTTTTCATCAATCTTTAGTGAAAGTTGAGAAAATACCTCACATTAAATCTCCCTAATAGAAAATGTAGGAATGATTAAAGGATCATAACAATGAGGGATATCATGTATGGGATTAATATTAAAAGGCATGGGAGTTATTTTTATAGGATATGAAGGGGTAATTAGTAGTAAAGGATCCATGAGTGAGGGAGTCATTGGCGGAGAAGGATCCACGAGTGAGGGAATCAGTAGTGGAGAAGGATCCATGGGTGAGGGAAGATACATGGGTGAGTGATTGTTGGGTGGAGTAATATTAGGTGAAGAAGGGACCATAGTAAGTGGAGTTACTAGGGGATAAGGATGAGCCTAACTTCAAGAGTGACCTATGGGAAGAAGGGGAGAAGGTGCAGGAATGATTAGGAGGTGATCCTTAAGATGTTGATAAAGGATGCAGTAATGATTAGTTTGATGTGTGTCACATTAGTGTGAGATATAATATACCTTTTTATACTTGGGAAGATACTTAATTAATGTTTTTAGAGGAAGTATAGCCTTGTGTGAGGGTTGAGGAATAGTGGGATGTAAGGTGTTGATATATTATCCTAGCTTTTAATAATTCATATAGGAATGGTTATCTATGTCATGGAAGAAATAAATACATGTGTGAGTAGTCTTGGTAGGTGTACACAAAATAGGGGTGGAAAAAAAAGATAAGGAATATTGGTATAGTGAATATTCTATATTATAATAGCTAACATATTTATGAATGTCATAATAATGATGATCAACCCATTTGGTAGGCAAGGAGCTAGCTATGATAAATGAAACAAACCATCACCAAGAGAAGTTGGTGCTAGTTGAGAGAATGGAAAAGGATTGACTTAAGGATCAATAGGATTGGAAATAAGAAGAGACTCAACTAAAGTAGGAATATGATCCAAATGTGGCTCTACTAAGGGAGTAGAGGGGTCCATGAAAGGATGAAGGATAGTTGCAAGCATCTCAAGGATAAGTTGATAGATGGGTTATGGTACGTAGAAAAGCAATAGGGAATACTCATATCATGATCCATAAGCACAATCCTATGAGATTTTTCAAAAACTAGAGATGTGCACACCATATCTACCCTATGATCAAAAGGAGAAATGCTAAAATAAGGAATGATATAGGATGAAATAGGGAAGATATACTTAAAGACTAAATCAAAGAGGAACAATAACTAACAATCTTAACATCTCATGCTTGAAATAAACCTCCTAATAATGGATCATCTAAGGTATAACCATGAACATAATTAGGTGTATGAATATTAGTGTTTTAGGTAGGGAGGACCTTGTCATCTAATGTGGTGTGATGAATGGAATGCTAAATTTTAGTTAAGATAATGTGGATGTCATCACAAGGTGGTTGATGTAAAAAGGGCTAAAAATAAGAGGGAAAGTAAGAGATGAGATGAGGTGAGAGATCTGAAGTTTTAATTTTGAGATTGATCTCATCAATCTCATGGTCATAAAAAACTATGAGGTTAAGGGGTATATTGCTTATGAGTTTGAGGTGAACATTGGAACCTTAGGTTGAATTGATAGGAAAGTTAAACCATTAAGATTCATGAAATGGAATGCTTTGTAAAGTTTCAAGGGTAGGAATCTTGAATACACTATAGACTTGGAATTGTTCAAACTTCTAAGGATTGGTGTCACCTTGAATCTTATTTATGGCTCCATTATGAGGATATTTAGCACATTTTCAAGAAAAAGAGGTAACTAATCTCATACAATGAGTCCATGGATTACGAATTAATATGTTATAGGATAAAATAAATTTGAATAGCATCACCTTCATATGAATGGTGATAGGTAGGATAGTAATGGGAAGCCACACATAGCCTAAAGGAGGCATTTTCCTTCGGTTATATCCCTAACATGTGTTATGTGTAGACTTAAGATTACACTTAGAATATCAAAGGTTTTTGATAAAATTAAGAGAGGTAACATAAGTGCTGGAAACTTCATCAATCAAGGCACACTTAACTTGGATGTCACCAATTTTGACACTAATAAAGAGAGGATAATAATCCTCACAAATTATAATTTCATTAGGGATCATAGAAAAAATGGGAAATTTGAGAGAAAGAGAAGTTTCCATTATTTCATTAACATGGATGGACATATCTTCACACTATTGTAAAATGCTATCTTCTAATCTAGATAAGGTGGCTTCACTTCTTACTAGGGGAGGAAAGGGATGTTCATTTTAAACAAAAATTATAAAAAATGATTATAATAATGTGAAGAGGTTCGCATAAGTTTGATAAATAAGATTTGAGAGGGGAGATCAGTAAATTCTATGATAGGATCCCACTCATCATAAGCCATAAAAGGATTATTGGAAATAGGTGTATAATTTATTAGGAGGTTGTTAGAAGGAATATCTTAATTATATGGGAATTTATGATGATAAGAGGCAACATGTTTAATTATAGGACAAGTTTGTTGATTATCTTGAGAGGATAAGGTAGTTGATGCATTTTTCATTTGAGAAGAACTATGGATATAAGTTTAAATATTAGTGGTGATAGGTAAATTAGTTGGAGGGATGGTAGAAATGGTATGGGAAGTGTTATCCAAGGGAGGTATTGGAATTGGTTCATCAAAGGATATGAGGTCTTCTTGCCCAAATCATTTAAGTGAGTTAGATAAGAATCTTGGATAACACAAAATGTGTTAGACAATTGAGGTGTTTGGATGGGTTAAGGATCAATGAAATCAACCACCCTTTGTATATTAGTCATATTGACCACATTCTCTTCAAGAGTTGGGTCAATAAGACTATCAACATTATTGGTGGAAGGGGTATGATTGTTTGGGTTATCTTGATGATTTGGAAGATTATCTTAATAGATGACTAAATGAGCATTAGCTTGATTCAAATATTGAGATTTAGTTTGTGTTTCATGGGTTTTGAAATCAATATCATAGTATTTTTGGCATTTAAAAATGATAAAATCATGGCAAAAATTGGGGCCAAGAAGGAAATCCATAGCCAAAATATGAAGCTACCTACAGGTCTCATGAGAATGATTCCAACTAGGATGAAACCAACAATTTTTTTTAGGATCATACCAACATTTAAAGGGATGAGTGGGAAAAATTTCTTGTCAGAGAGGCTTTGGTAGATATTTTTCTAATTCTACTAGGGATAAAGTTTTACAAACATTGATCTTGTTGGCTAAATAGTATGGTTAGGAACAACTTGAATAGTATGAGTCATATCATAAGATTTAGTGGCACCATCATTGGTATCATGATGATTCTTTTTCTTGATTAACATGTGAGTACCTATCGAAGGTTGGGATGGATTGAATTTATGCATAGGGAAATATTGACACTTAGTTTGGTTAATATCCTCCTCTAAAGCACGTGGAGAGATGGACCCACTATTGTAACTTGGGAAAAATAGCATTGGTAAATAGATGGAAAAGGTTATCATCTACCATATTATGTTCACATTTGTTAGAAAAGATCTGCCCTCACTTTATTAAATATTTTGAGGTTTCAGTCTCAAGTTGCTTACAATTGATAAAATGGGCTAAGATAGTCTCAAGGAGATCACTATTTTAGAATTATTGGAGTAGATCATTGACTAAATATTCCAAACTAGTGATGGAATGAAATTTGAGTTGTTTTACTAATCTAAAGCATCACCTATGATATTTTTTGCTAATATCATGGTAGTAAAAATTGTGTTTAGTTTGACCCAATCTTTTTATAGATTTCCAAATATTTTAAAATGAAGATTAGGATCAGTTGACCCATTATAAGAAATGTTAAGGGTGATACCTCCTATATTGATATTATCAATTTGAGATGTAAGAGGCTCATTTTGAAGAAACTTTATTGTTTTATTAACAAGAGGAGGTTGAGATATAAGATTACCATGGGAATATTGAAGAAGAGGTGGGGGAACATTTTTATTATGCATGCCTCATGGCATCTATTGAGGGTGGATTTAAAGATGGATAAGATGATTTTACATTCACATCATTTGATTTATATTATTATTTTGAAAAACATTAATTTGATTAAGAGTTTATAATAGGATTTGATGGGTTTGAGTTACATTATTGGCATTATGTGAAGTATTAGAATTGGCAGTAGTGGCTTGGGTACCACTATGGTTGGTAGTAGGAGCTTGATAATATTTGTTAGTAAGTGAGGCACTAGTGGCATAATTTATTTGTGTCATAAGATGGAATAGTATAGGGATGAGAAGAAGAAGCACTAGTGGAATGATTACCATGGGTAGAAAATGATGCACTATTGGAAGAATTGAGAAGAGTGGGTCTTGGAAGAGGCCCATTAGAGGTGGAACATACCATGTTAGTAGAGATACTAGGCATGGAGGTAGATAAAATCAAAGAGAAAGAAGTCATGGTATGAAAATGGATCAAAATAGGGGGAAAAGGTTGAGAAGTAAAGAATGTAATATACATAAATACATGTGAGAATGTGGGAGAAGGTGAATGTGGATCCTCAACTTGACCACTTATCATGAGAAGGTAAATAATAGAAGGATACTTTCCTTTATGTTGAGGAAACTCATTGATGAAGAAGAGAATTTCCTGTGTATACTCTAACTTATGTTGATAGTCAAGTGAGAAGAGAGGATTACGATGTGAAGAAGAATGAGGAGGGGTCTCATAGTTTGTAATGTGAGTGGCTATATGCACATTACTTTCATCTAGGGTAGGAGCCAAAAGTGACTTATGGGAGAACCTATTAGGGATGGTAAGACTCATCATATCTATTAATTTATCTTAATTTTTTCTTAACAAAGGAAGTTAATGATGAAGGAGAGAGATTAGGGAAGATAAAATTGATGTAGAGTAAGGAGATTCAATATGCAAATAAGAATAAAGAGTCAACCAAGTTGACCTAGTACTAAAAATAAGGTATATAGTCAGGTTGAATTAGTAATGTAACCTAGGATGAAAGATAGCATGGTAAGGATACAGAGTTGACCAGGTCAACATAATACTATAACTTAAGAGGCAAAAAGGAATACTAGGTTGACCAAGTTGACTCAATAATATAATCAATAAAAAAGATAGTCTATAAGAGATTGTGTTGAACAAAATGATAGTGTATTAAAGATAGGGGAAAATGTTGTAATATACTTTAAATAAAGAAATTTAATTAAACATGTAATCAATTGGGTCAATGGGAATGATCTAATTGAGGCACACAAATCAAAACCTTACACCAATGCTAGTCAATACAAGTTTTCACAATACAACATACATTGAGTATAGAGAAAACAATCAACTAATAAGTAAATTCTAACTAGCCAACCATCTTGAATATTGTTAGATTACTCAAAAGTGATATTTTAAGTCTGATAGGGATGTTGGCTAAAAGTAGGGAGCTAAAAAGCAATCTATGGATGGTTTCAAGATGTTTAAGATGAAAGGGATCTATGTTGGTAATGATACCAACTTGGTATTTGGGCCTAACCCTTCTCCTCATAATCCCACAATGATAATGGTGTTGGGTGATTTACCAATATATACCATTAACCACATGTTTGGTTTCCCCCTTGGTGATGAAATCCAAGCAGGTAAGCCTTGGGTAGAAAAATGTTTAAATGCATTTGGAAATTATGTGATTTGGTAGTGTGTGCAGGAAAGATAAAAATAGTGAAACTAAATAGTATATTAAAAAAACCACCTAATTAGACTATGTGAGCTATTCTAAGCATGCAAACAATTGAAAGTGAAAGTGTGAATAAATTATTAGCATATAGTTGTTAATTCCCAATTTATGCATGGTACATATTTATTTTAAATGAAAGTGCATACAAACTTTACAAAATAGATTCGATAGGGTCTCTAGTATACCATAGAAAGAGTCCTTAAAAACTAGATCAACTTGGTCTACCTAGTCTTTTAGATAGAAGATATAATACAAAAGTAGGTCGACTAGGTAGACCTAGTTTGCTATACAGTTACAATTTTTAAGACTACATACTTTGCAAAATGGAACTATAAGGAAGAACTAAATTTAAAGAGATAGAAAGAAAGGAACCTCAGTGGGTTGGAAGATGCTTAGGACTGTGAAATTTCTATTGAAGTGTGTTGAATGTTACTTTCAAGTTATGCTAACTATATCAATTGGGTCAACCTAGTTCTACAATTTTGTATTTGTTGAATCCTACTTAAGATGACTGAGTCGACCTGGTTGACCTAGTTTGTTATCTAGAAGCTAATTTTGATACTAAGTTAATGGGAACAACTTAGTTTACTATTCCAAAGCTGAATAATAGATTAAGTTGACCTATTTGACATAATCTATTATCTAGGAATGAGTAAGAGTGTTATGGTGACCTAGTCGATCTAGTAACCTCTATCTAATAAAGACTGCATAAAAATAGTAGAGTTATTTTGATGTGACTATGTGTTAAACCTATACACAAAAGTTAGAAAGTATACCAACCTTAATAAGCTAGTATTATAAATATATAAAAATAAAAAATAATAGAAATGAAAAGTGTGAAATAAAACCTAAAAATGTTAGATTCACATCGAGTTAACTAAAATGTATGCAATCAAAAAGTCATCAAATCCATAAATCAATCCTAACTCAGATAAGATAGATCCTACTAACACTTCTAATTGGGGATACATTAGATAATAGGTAACATGACCAATATAGATCTTCTAGACCAATTAAGGGATCTCTTGTCAAAAATAATATCACTAGGGAGTGTTTCAAATCTTCTAGTTAATCTAAATCATGAAATAATTGTAACTAAGTCCTATATTTTTATATTCAATATACTAATAACAAGTAAAGCAAATAAATCTAATCTAGTGCTGACCAAAACTAGTGGCACAAAGTGGGTGTAATAAATAACAAAAGTAAACATGCACATAATACATATACTCACATCAATGTATATGGAACATTAATGCATGAAAGAGAAGTGCAAATGCATATCTATATACTCTTACAAATGAGGAACAAAGTTAAGAATACTTACTGGTGACCAAATTTGACTTTTAGGTCAAATTAGGCCACCCCTAGGTAAAAAATTGGTTTTTTGGATTTTTTTGGATAATAATATCTTGTCGTGAGGTTTTTCATAGGTTATTTAATGTTATTAATTGATATATTAGCTTTGGTCATAAATTTCATTAGCCAACATGTCCTTTTGAGTCATTTTAGGGGTAAAAATGTGCATTTAATGAGTTGTATGGGTTTATTGGAAGATTAAAGGTTTAAAAAGAGTATTTCATGCCACATATGTCCGTATAAGTCTTAATTAATTGAAAAAACTGAAATATGATAGGTTATGCAGAAGAAAATGTATTTTTCTTGAAGGAAAAGAAGAGTTTGGCACTTATACGACCTCTTTGGGAAGTTTTCCACATAGGAAATGGTCAGGAAGTGCCTCTTCATCTTCCCCATGCTCAATTACATGATTTTATTAATTTTTAAGTGTCATTTATTTTAAAAAACCGTTCATCTCTCTTTTCACCCTTCTTAGCAAGCAGAAGTGACTTTCAAGTTTTTGCTTGGTATGGATAGCTCAAGATGTTTTAGGGAAAATGATTTTGGGATGTTTTTTAAAACTAAAATACCTTATTTTACATATAATAATTTTAAATAATGGTAGGATTTTCTTCATGAACCATCCTCATGAAGTTGACTATGTAAATATGTTAGCTATTTCATGCACCCTATAGATTTTACCTTGTTTTGGTGGACTTCATATGATACAATTGGTTATAATGATTCCATATGATTTTTAATTCATGCTCGAATGACAGTAATTTTTTTTTCATTTTTCATGATGTTTAGATAAGCAAATTTTTCTTAAGTTGCAAGAGGGTGTACTATGTTGGTTATAGATGGTTTTTCACCATGTCCAAGATTTTCACACTTGTTCATGGAATTAAGGGATTACGTTAGTGTATTTTATATGTCTTCAAGGTCATATTTACCCCCTCTTCACATTTTATCTTTATTATCTAAGTAAATTCTCATGGTTTTCAAGATCACATGTCAGACAAACAACCATTACATCATGGCTTGCCATGTAGTTCTTGGTTTCAAGTGATTTTCACATAGGATAAGATGTATTTTATCTTGTTTAAAGATTTTTTTGATGGGTATCATTAATTTAAATGTTTATTTTGAGTTTATCTACCAGTGAATCCATTTTCACATCTTTGTTTCTCCATTCTAGAGATTCATTACCCATACATACAACCAATGCACACATATAAGAACCATGATGACATCATCAAAGCCTTAGTGTGGGTTTAAATATTTTGAGATGTGAAAGGATAATTGGAATGTTTTGAGATAGACATTAGACTTATATATTCTTATGAAAATTCATATGGTTATTGCATGACCATTATCCAAGCTAAATTTACCTATATACTGAGAATTACCACCTGCAGGTGGCCTGAGTAGAGAGTTTAAAAGTCATATGAAGAGTTTGAAACATATGATGAAACTTACTGATTGTAATTATATTGTAAAATATCATAATTTTTTTTGTAAGGGTAGATTTCCAAACAAGGAATGAAGGTCACCTCTAAAAAATGAGATAACTATGTTAGATATCAAATCCCTAAAGGTGCAAAATAGAAAATCATCACTTTTTTGAGGATAAGATATAATAGTGTCATATTGTTATTTAATCATTTATAATTCAATATATATATATATATATATATATATAATATAAAAATGACTTGGAAGAGTGCAGAGGGTAGTCAAACAATGGAGACTAGTTATTATGAGACACAAATTTGTCAACATATGCACTAAATTCCTTCAATGATATCTACAGGTTTGAAGGCTTGTATGTATTTTGACACCTTAAGAGAAAATAGAACATTCACCCATGAATAGGATGGTTAAATGAGTTAAATGGTATAAAAATAGTAGGAAGGACATAAAATAGAAGGTTGGTATTGAGTGTTGCAAGTACCATGGTAACCTACAGGTGTCTACATATAAGGAAATGCACACCTATAGCTAGGGTATATAAAATAGTGAGTTAATATGAGTCTTAGGTTTGGTTTTGCGACACTAAAAATGATTTCAAGATAGAGTATTTGGAAGTGACATTTGGTGGTTCAAGGGAAGCCTTTCCATGTCTTAACCCAAATCTTAAGGAGAATAATGACCTACAAGTAGGGGCAACATCAAAATTTCTTAGTCAAAAGGTAGGGAGCAATACTTGAGTCTCTTAATGAGGATAAGACATGGAGATGAAGAAAATGAACCTAAAACAATTACAAGTGAATATAAGAGAAGTATAGACTATTTAAATAAGCCTAGTGAAATATTCCAAAGCTAACCTAAAGCTATGAATACCTATAAGACCTCCTAATGCAAAAACACAATCAGTCATGTTAAGGCCTAGTGTGAGAATTCAAGGTTATAAGGAGTATGTAGAAGTTTTAAAATGATGATTGAATATCATACCATATTATTCATGATCATAACACCCTAATTAATTAACATTCATAAAGGATCCCTCAATCATGCATAACATAGTTGACCTTCTAAAACCCCTACATAGTCAATGATCTAAGACATCTATATTGTAATTTAGATGAATTAAGGGGTATTTTGACCCAAACACGATCTTGTTTTTTGGTTTAAATCATAAATATTACCTAAATAATCCTATCAAATATCTATTTTGTTTTTAAAAATAGGGGAAGTGCCCCTTGTTTTATCTAAGACAAGGGGTATTTCCCCTTCTACATAGATAGGCAGGTTTGAGAAAGGAAGGTCATAGGTTAATTTAAGGTTATTTGGACCTTAGAGAGAGGTGGTGTGGAGTTTTTACACATATAATATAGTATTAATAACCTTTATTAAGGAGATGAAACTCAACATGGTGCTCCATACTCCTAAGGTTGCAGTTAGACCTAGTAGGAATGGTTATGCCTAGTGGCCAAACAATAGGTCACTTTCCATTATGGACATAAAAAAAAATTATAATGGGAAAGATAATGTTTATAGGATCACATTAGATATTTTTGATCTATTTTAATGTATGTAATACATCATAAAGGTCATTTTAGGCCTAAGCTTGAAATAGGCCTACTCGGCAAAGATTAAGCCTATGCCCAAATTGAGGGTCTTTCACACTTAAAACATGAGATGATCTTGGTGACATGTTAAAACATGTTTTCTAGGACAATATAAATGTTTAAAAATCATTTATATTCAAAGATAACCCTGAGAGAGCTAATTTTGGCTTGAGGGCAAAAATTGGCCTACTAAAATGAGGAAAAAACCTTAACAGGTTGAATTCAAGAGCTCATATATTTTATGATGATTTTCATGGGGGAAATAGGAGATAAATTATGTTAATAGGCTCTCTAAAAATCAATTTATTGAGATAGTTTTCTAAGGTTTATGTGAAACCTTTATGAATAAAGCTTAAGGGCTTAAACTACTCAAAAACCCTTGTAAACCCTTATAAAAACCTAATTGGGAAAATGGAGTTAGAGATGCATCTATATGGACTATTATATCCATTAAACCTATTGAAAATTTTATAGGACTCACTCAAGATAATCCACATGATTTTTTAATTTACAAACCTATATGGACATGGCATAAACAAGGTATTTTTTACTTTTTTTGTGTTTTTTTTGTTTTATAAGGAGTCTAAGCATGAAACAAACTTTGGGAGGAATATATATAATTTTTATAATCCATAATGTCAATTTAGTGCTCTAGGTAAAATAATAAGTGTCCAAACTAAGTGCTTTAACTTAACCAATAAAAACTAGCATAGTTGACAAGTTAGGAAAAAGTGTGAAAACTTCAAGTGGATGGATTTTTAAGGTGTCCTTTATGATTATAAGGACATGGAAGCACTTTAAACATGTAATTAAATACAATTTATATAATTTCATGATAAAATTATCTCTTTTTGGAAGCCAAGTGTGCAAGGTGTATGAAAGGCGTGTTTTTTGGACTGTAAATGATGATTGCCCTTTTTCAAGTGATTCTAGATGACCAAGCCTATACCCAATACATGTATAGGCATGTATGATGTACTTAAACATAATTACAATAATAATAATTAATCCTATTTAGTTATAAGGAATTAAAATAGGGATAATCATGTAGGCAGTTTTTTGAGACAAAAAGAGGAGTTTCTTACCACTTTTCATAAGATTTATGACTTGGATTAACACTTGTATTTCCTAACCTTTCATGGTTCATCCCATATCATATTATCATTAAAAACTAACTAATTTTATCATATTAAAAAGTATCCTTATGACCTTTGGATTTCTATCTTCTCCTCTCTCTCTCTCTCTCTCTCTCTCTCTCTCTCTCTCTCTCTCTCTCTCTCTCTCTCTCTCTCTCTCTCTCTCTCTCTCTCTCTTTCTCTCTCTCTCTCTCTCTCTCTCTCTCTCTCTCTCTCTCTCTCTCTCTCTCTCTCTCTCTCTCTCTCTCAAGTTCTATAAGAACTAACCATTTTGGCCATTGTATTAAATGCCCAACCTGAGTATAGTAAAGCCATAATCAAATGTATATATCATAAGTTAATATTAATGATTAATTAGCATGTAATTTAAATAAATAATTTATTTTTGATTATAAAACTTCTTATTTTAGGGCATGTGAAGTGTTTTAGGAAATTTCTAAGATTTAGTGAGTTAGCCTATTCATTAGTGCCCTCATAGGCCTCTTGTCTAGTTTTCCTAACTTTGTACATTCATACATAAACTCAAAATGTAACATTGATGTGAGAATATGAATATTAGAGAAGTTTATGTTTAGTCTATCCTTTTATTTCAAGTGTAACATGCATATAGTTAGATGCCATCATGTTATTTGGTGTATCAATTCCCTTAGATTAGTTTGCTTTCAGTTATATCTCCCCCTTTTCACCCCCCATGTTTAGTAGTAATTGAAATCCAAAGTGGTAGATTAAGAGAGGTATCCTTATCTAGAGATTCACCTCATTATTTAGGCTTACCATAATCAAAATGTGATTCCATTATACCACTTAGATAAGGAGAGCTTTACATCTCCTCAAAGGGTGTAAATCCCAGTGACAAGATTTTTTGGCATGCCTGATGGGATTCTTGATCCAAAAATTTGAGATATTTTTGGTATTTTATATCAATAATCAACCTTTATTAGAATCTATGAAATAATAAATGGTGACTTTGAAGATACATTAGCTAGTCAAGAAACCTAGGTTATCCTTTAAAGATTATCAACAATGTATTTCTTTATGTTCTTTATTTAAATCAAGTGTCTTGGATGAATTTGATGCTGAGTTTTGTTCTCTAAAATTTGGTTAGAAATTAAAATCTTATTAAATTCCCTATCAATATAAACAAGTCCTCAGTCAACCTTATCATGATCCTTATCAACATCAATATGACCTTCATTATCTCTAATATGATCCTTTTCAACCCATTTAAGAAGTTTAGTGATCCCATAAAAATGGATATCAATCCTATGAACCATGGCAGCCCTATAACCCCTAATTTACCTCCTCAAATGGACACCATGTTTTTTAACAAACCTATGTGTATGGATATCAAGAAATCTATCAAGAAGCACCTCTCTATCAGTCCCAATATGAGCCCCATCCTTCATATTATGATGCCTATCAGCCTCAAGAGTACTCCTATGAGTCTTATAATATTAAACCATTTTTTTCATGGATTATACACAAGGATATCATTGTAAAAGTGAATATCCTACTCATGTAGATGATACTACTTCTAATCATCCCAAAAATTCTCTTCCATATGAGCTTACTAGTGTTTTTCTCTTTTTCAAACCCATTGATAATCCTTCTCTTTCATTCCCCACTCCATCTCCAACCCCTTCACATTTCACTACACCTCCATCTAAAACTCATCAACCTTCCAATATACCTCAAATTACATCTCCATCACATGAGCCTATCCTTCAACCTTCCACATCACCCCTTCTTGAAAGTGAGCCTATCTTTAAAGTAGTAAGTAAAGAGGAGAAAGCTCAATTTATGGATAATAAAGAGGATCTCATGAGTGATTATGATGAATATATTACCATAGGGACTCCCATTTTTTTAAAAAATAATAGTCCACTAGATAATGTCTATATATTTTAAGGGATGTGTGTCCATGATGAACCTCCTACACTTCACCCTCAATCTGATTTTGAGTTTTACATGCCACCTCCACCAACTAGTTCATCTTTTCCTCACCTTATCACTCTTTTTATTGTTGGACCTATGGTATAGGAACCTAAAGAGGATCTGATAGTTAATAAAAAAATAGAACTCTTTATTTAAGAAAACCTACCTCCTTGACAGCCTCATTATGATATGTCACATGATTTTAAGATGCCTAGTCTTGGTATTACCATGAAGGAGAAAGAGATGGAGGATATTATAGCCCTTGAAGAAGACTCTACATATAATAAAATAAAATTATATGATCATCTCAAACATGAAGTGGAAATTAATATCAAGAATGAAATTCAAGTCATCCCTCAAGAAGTGGTAGTCCTAGGAGAGACTCATGAGACCAAGATAGAGGAAATAGTTATTAAAGATGGCATCCATAAATAAGAAGATTTATGGTCAAGTTTCAATTAAATTTTAAATAAATTGATGACTTATGTAAAGCTTATCATTCTACAAAAGATTATACTCCTGATGACAACCATGTTGATGGGTATAAACATGATATTTAGTGTTTAACCAAACATAAAGAAGAAGCTCTTTTTGCTGGTCAAGAACCTCCTATCATGAAGTCACTTGGTGATGCTAGTATACAAGAAGTTGTTGACAAAGATGATTGGTAGCCATAAATGGAGCTCTTTCAGGAGCTTGAATAACTTTTCCTAGTTGAGGGTCAAGTACATGACAAGGTGAATAAAGAATCTTCCATTGAGGACAATGATCAAGATTTGATAGAATTTGCAAATCTTCTTGATGAGCTAAAATAACTTATAGCTAAGAGGAATCCCAATCTTTTTGAAATAACCATGGAGGACAAGTAGGTATGCCTTAATTAATCATCATTTAAAGTTAAAATTGAGGATACACATGATAAGGTTAAATATATTTGGATGAAAGAGGAATAATTTTACACTACATACTTATTTGAAGATGGTCTACTTGAGAGTATGGTAATTAAAGTGCCAAGGAATAGGTCTAATCCACAAAACATCAAATCCAAGGAGAAACATGATCTGCACCATGTTCCATCTCATGAAGAAGGTGATGCTTCAAACTTTACCTTTCATATATGAGGGGGGTATGTTTATTTGTTAGTTACACATAATAATTGTTTTGTGTTTTCCCTAAGTGATTTGAATACATGTGTGTGTTTGTTCTCTTTGTTTTGTGTGTCTTTTCCTTTTTGTGTTGATGTAGTATTTAGTTATCTTATCTTGGTCAAGTTTATAGTCAATATCCAAAGGTTTAATTATTTATCTCAGACTTTAGATGAATCCTATGCCTAATGAATTGATAAGGTTATTGATCTTGTTAGTATAACACGCATACTACCCCTATGAGTCATTAATTTGTTGACCAAATTTGAATTTTAAGTCAAATTGGGGTGCCCATAGGTAAAAAATTATATTTATAGATATTTTTGGGGGAATAATATCTTTTCATGAGGTGTTTCATATGTCATTTAATGTTATTCAATGATATATCAGCCTTGGTCATAAATTTCATTAGCCAACTTGTCCTTTTGAGTTGTTTTAGGGGTCAAAAAGGTGAATTTAATGATTTGTATAGATTTATTTAGAATTTTGAAGGTTAAAAAATATTATTTAATTCTCCATGTGTCCTTATAAGTCTTAAGTAACTAAAAAAACTAAAATATGATAGGTTATGTAGAAGAAAAGGTTGTTTTCTTGAAGCAAAAGAAGAGTTTAGCACTTGTATGGCCTCTTTGGGAAGTGTTCCATATGTAAAATGGTCAATAAGTCCCTATAAATATTTCCAATTCTCAATTACATTATTATTTTTATTTTGAAGTGTCATTTCTTGATGAAAATCATTCATATCTCTTTTCACCCTTCTTGGGAAGCAAAAGTGACTTTCAGGCTTTTGCTTGGTACAAATAGCTCAGAACATTTCAAGGAATTTTTTTTTATATGTTGTTTTAAAATTTGAGACCTTAATTTACCTATAATAATTTTTTAATAATGGTGGTTTGTGCTTCATAAATCATCCTCATGAAGTTGACTGTGTAAATCTATTAGTTATTTCACGCACCCTATAGATTTTTCTTTATTTTGGTGGACTCTATACAATTCAATTAGTTATATTAATTAAATATCAGTTTTAATTCTTCATATAATTCAATTCATGTTTTTTTCATGTTTCATGATGTTTGGATAAGCATATTTTCCTTAAGTTGCAAGAGGGTGCACTATGCTAGTTACATATAATTTTTCACCATGTTTAGGATTTTCACACCTGTTCATGGATTTATGGGGTGGTGTTAGTGTATTTTATATGTATTTTATATCCTATTTATCCCATACTAACCTTTAATATTTATTATCCAAGGAAATTCTCATGGTTTACAAGCTCACATGTCACACAAACAACCATTACATCATGGCTTGCCAAGTAGTTCTTAGTTTTAAGTGATTTTCATGTTAGAGAAGATGTATTTCATCTTATTTAATGTTTCTATCAATGGGGATAATTAATTTTAAGGTTAATTTTTATTTTAGTTTCCAATGAGTCCCTTTTCCCATATTTGTTTCTCCATTATAGACACTCAATGCCCATACATACAACCAATGCACACATACAGGAACCATGATGACATCATCAAAGACTTAGTGTGGGTTTAAATATTTTGAGAGGTAAAAAGATAATTTAAAGGTATTTAGAGGGACCTTATACCTATATAGGCTTATTATAATGCATATGGTTCATTCCATGACCAGTATCTAAGATAAATTTGCCTATTTACTGAGAATCACCATGTACAAGTGGCATGAGCAAAGAGTTTAGAATTCATATTGAGAGTTTGAAACATATGATGAACATTATTAATTGTCTTGATATAGTAAAATATCATAGAATACATTTTTTAAGGGTATATTTCTAAAAAAATAATGAAGGTCACCTCAAAATAAATGAGATAATTGTGTTAGAGATCAAATCCCTAAAGGTGCAAAATAGAGAACCATCATATTTTTGTGGATAACATATAACAATGTCATATTGACATTTTATCATTTCTAATGCCATATTATTATATCTCTATCATATAAATATGACTTGGAAAAGTGCATAGGGTAGTCAAGAAATGGAGATTGGTTTTTATGAGACTCAAATTTGTCAACATATGCATTGAATTCCTTCAATGATATCTACAAGTTTGAAGTCTTGATTGACTTTTGACATCTTAAGAGGAAATAGAAAATTCACCCATTATTGAGATTTTTAAATTATTTTAATGGTATAAAAATAGTAGGAATCCCATCAATAGAATGTTGATATTGAGTGTTGCAAGTACCATGGTAACCTATAGGCATTTACATATAAATAAATGCACACCTACAACTAAAGTATATAAAATAATGACTTAATATGAGTCTTAGGTTTGGTTTTAGGAAAATAAAAATGATTTAAAGATAAAGGAATGTAATGTGACATTTGGGGTTTCATTGGAATACTTTCCATGTCTTAACCCAAATCTCAAGGATCAAAATGACCTACAGGTAGGGGCAAAATCAAAATTTATCAATCAAAATGCAGGGAGCAATACCTGAGTCTCTTGATGGGGATAAGACATGGAGTTGAATGAAATTAACCTAAAAAATGAAAATTGACTCTAAAAAAATTATATAATGTTTCAACATGCCTATTTTAATATTAAAAAGCTAACCTCAAGCTATGAATACCTATAGGACTTCCTAATTCAAAAACATAGTCAATCATGTTAAGGCCCAGTTTGAGGATTCAAGGTTGTAAGGAGTATGTAGAGGTTTTGAAATTATGATTTAAGATCATATAACCTTATTAATGATAATAAAACCCTAATAAATGAAGTAACATGCATAAATCAATCATTCATAACATAGTTAACTTTCTAAAACCCTTACATAGTCAACCCTGCAAGAGGTATGTCTTCAACTTTGGATGAATTAAGGGGTCTTTTGGCCTAAACATGAGATTTTTTAAGTTAACATCAACAATATGAACTATATAATCATATAAACTATGTATTTTGTTTGAAAAAATAGTGGAAGTGCCCTTATTATATCTCAGATAGGGGGTACTTACCCTTGTACATATATAGGTGGGTTTGAGAAAGGAAGGTGATACGGTAAATTTCAATTTATTTGGAACTTAGAGAGAGGTATGTGGAGTTTTTACACATCTATTCAAACATTAATAAACTTGATAATGTGGATGAAACTCAATAGGGTGCTCCATACTCCCAAGGTTGCAGTCAGACCTAATAGGCGTGCTTATGCCTAGAGGCCAAACAATAGGACACTTCTAATTATGGACCTACGTGAAATTTATAATGGGAAAAATTATGTTTAAATAATGAAATTATATATTTTATATATATTTTAATACAATTAATACATCAAAAATTTCATTTAAGGCTTAAGATTGAAATAGGCCTACTAGGCAAGGATTAGGCCTATGCCCAAATTGAGGGTCCTTCAGACATAAAACATGAGTTGACCTTGGTGACATGCAGAGAAATTTTTTTGGGATAATAAATATGTTTATAAACCATTTATATGTAAAATAAACCATGAGAGAGACAATTTAGGCTTGAGGGCAACTTTAGGCCTACTAGAATGAGGAAATAATCTTGATAAGATGATTTTAAGATCTCATATCCTTTATGGTGATTTTCATGGGGGATATATGATATTATGAATGTTAATAGGGTATTATAACATCAATTTAGTTATAATATATTAATTTTTGGATTTGAAACCTTTATGAACAAAGCTTAAGGGCTTAAACTGCTCAGAAACCCTTCAAAACCCTTCCAAAAACTTGATTTGATAAATGGAGTTATAGACGCATCTAGATGGACCATTATGAACATGAAACCTATTTTAACTTTGAAATTACTCACTAGATATAATCCACATGATTTTTAGATGTGTGGACCTATATATACATGGTAGAAACTTGGTACTTTTAACTATTGTTAGTGTTTTTCAGGTTCTATAATGATTTTAGGAATGAAAAAAACTTTGGGAGGAATATATAGAATTTATATAACACATAATTTTAATTTAATATTCCAAGTAAAATCCTAAGTGTCCAAACTAGGTGATTCAACTCAACTAGTCAAAACTGGCAAAGTGGAAAAGCTCGGTAGAAGTGTGAAAACTTCAAGTGGATGGATTTTTAAGGTATCCCTAATGATTATAATGACATTGAGGGACTTTAAACATGAAATTAAATAATATTTATGTATTTTAATCATAAATTTATCTATTTATGAAAGCCAAGTGTGTAGGGTGCATGAAAGGAGTGTTTTTTGGACTCCAGATGATGATTGCTCCTTTTCAAGTTATTTTAGATAATGAGGCCTAAAAAAAATAAATGGAGAGTAATTTAAGATGTAATTAAACATTATTAAAATTATCATTACTTGTTATATTGATCCAAAACATATAATTTATGGTTGACAAATATTTATAGAACACAAAAATAACACAATAATAATGAATTCTCTGAGAAGAGATGTTTTATGACTCAAGATCACAATACGACTATATGTTTATCTCTAGAAAGAGATGTATGATTTCCATTTAGAGTTAAATATTAATTTATACACATTTTTAAATATGGTGAGGATGTCAAAGATCAATAATCTCAATGGAGATGAATTTGTTTGACTTCCATGATTTAAAATAATACAGAATTCAAGGAATTACTATTTTTAGAAACTTACTATTTTTAGACTGCACTAATAAAATTGAAATTTTGGGAACTCCATTGGGTTTTCAAGGGTAAAAACTCATTTATTATATATCATTCCATCTCACCACATTTTCATCATTCTTAGCTTTCAAACAGTTTAAATGGTGAGTCAATTGGAGCTACGATGCAAATGTTATGGCTCCCAAAAGTTTTGTCATCAATTGGGGTGGAATCATCACTCAAATTGTTGCTTCAATTATTTCCTAGATCATTCCTCCTTCCTTGAGAAGCAATGGTACCCATTAAATCAATGTTCCTCATCAGGTGTGCTAGTTGTGTCTTTATTTGATTCTCTATGAGATACTCACCTTGGTGGCTAAGCCAGCCCGTTTTGACCACTTAATAAAGTAAAATAGAGCATCCTCTTGTTGTCTTCATCTATGTGTCCACAACTTGATCCTCCTCCACTAGAGAAAAAATATATGGATCAAGCTTGTTAATGTCTCATTGTTCTACTATGAATAAGGTATCCAATAAAGGTGGATTATATGCTTTGAGGAGCTCCACATTGAATATTGGATGTAGACCAAGGTAGGTTGGTAGGTTCAACTCAAAAGCATTTTCTCCAACTTTTTTGGTGATGGTGTAGGGACCATATCATAGAAACTAAATTTTTCTATGTGGTCCTACAATTCATTCCTTCTGAAGCTACAACCAAACTTTGTCACCCATAATAAAATGGTGTGTAATCCTATGTTTGTCATTGCATTGATTATACTTCTAATTCATCTTCTCCAAGATGTCATGAACTTGCTATTGGATGTGTTGCATTTGTTAAATGAATTTTTTTTCTTTTGCTACATTATGTATTTCATGAGGTGTGTATTCCATTGTGGAGTATGGAACAACAATATCAATTGGTTCCATGGGTTGGAACCCAAAGCATTCTTAGAATGGAGTATGCTTGCTCGAGTTGTGTAGGGGCCAAATATATCCATATTATATGAAAATAATCCCCTCATCCCATTTGCATAGATGTTTGGAGTGGTACATCTGAATCATGTGAATAATCAAGTGGTTTACCACCTCTGTTTAACCATCAATTTGTGGATGGAAGGCTATGGACTTCATCAGCTTAGTATCCATCATCTTCCATAGAGTGGACCAAAATATTCCTAGGAACCTATCATCATGATCTAAGAAAATGGACTTGGGGAGACCAAAATGGAGCCATACATGACTAAAATATAGTTGAGCAATTTCTTAAGTAGATCTATTTTTATTATAAGGAATCATGATAGCCATTTTTGAAAAACCATCAACTATAGAAACAATATAGTCCTTGACATGTTTTGAAGTGGGCAAACCTGAGATAAAATCCATTGAGATAGATTCCCAAGGCTTGTTTGGTTCTATCAATGGCATGTACAATCTTTGCTTCTTATTTTTTTCCTTGGCTATCACATATGGGGTGCAAGATTTGAGATATATTTCTACATCTTTTCACATATGGGGCTAGTATAAGTGTTTCTAAAGAACCACCAATGTCTTTTCTACACCAAAGTGTCTAGCTATCCTACTAAAATGTGCTTCCCATATCATATTCTATTGCTCTATAGCTAGAACATAGATGTGACACATAAAATAGAGGACATTATATTCCAAATATAAATTATAAACATGTTCACCTTTTTGAAGCACCTGATATGTATCAATAAAGATAGGATCTGCTTCATATAGAGCTTCCCAAGTGGTAGTCTCATGTCTGCATAGGTCAAGAACTATTGTGAGTGTAGTAATTGGTGGGTGGCTCAGACAATCTATAACTGTATTTGAGCTTCCCTTTTTGTCTTTGATTATTAGATGGAATTGTTGAAGATATGTGGCCCACTTTTGTTCCCTCTCATTTCACAATTTGATCTATGTATAGATGAATTCCAATGGTTTGTGGTTAGTGTGGATAACCATCTCTTTCCCCAAGATGTAGTGTTTCCATTATTTGTATGCTTGCACAATGTCATAGAGCTCCTTACCATATGTCAAATATTTCCTGACTATATTAGTGAATGCTTCATTATGATATGAAATAAGATGGCCATGTTATATGATGATAGATCCCATAACATATTCAAATGCATATATCATCAACTCAAACAGTTGATGTAAATTTGGCAAGGCAAGAATAGGGGCTGAGTAAAGACTATTCTTCAAATTCTCAAATGCCCTTTATTGTATTTCACCACACTAAAATGTAGATTTAGCTCCTCTTTTAGTCACTTGGGTTAGTGACCAAGAAACATGTGAAGATCTAAGAATAAACATGTGATAGAAATTTGAAAGACCCAAAAAGATACAAAGTTTTATGAGGGTCCTTAGTGTAGGCCATTCTTGAATAACCTAAATCTTTATTAGATCAACATGGACCTCTTCTTCATTCATAATGTACCCAAGGTACTAAATTATTGTCATCTTGAATGTTCATTTTTCAAGATTTGCATACAACTTGTGCTCCCAAAGAGTTTGAAGCACCTTATGAACATGTTGCAAATGTTCCTCCCATGTTTTACTGTAGATGATTATGTCATATAGGTAGACAACCATGAATGGGTTGGTGAAGGGTCATGGGATGTCATCCATCATCCTCATGAAGGTTACAGGTGCATTAGTAAAGCCAAATGGCATAACCAACCATTCAAAGATCCCTTCCTTAGATTTGAATGTAGTCTTCTAGACATTGGTGGGATTGATGCGAATTTGGTGATAGCTAGATTTGAGATCAATTTTGGTGAATAGAGTTGGTCCAACAGGTCATCAATCTTAGGGAGAGGGTAGCAATTCTTCATAGTGATTTTATTCAGGGATTGATAATCAATGCAAAGCCTCCATGTTCCATATTTCTTCAGTGCCATGACAATTGGGCTACCATAGGGTGAAGAGCTTGGCCTAATGTGACCCTTTTAGATTAATTCTTGAATCTATCTTTTTATCTCATCATTCTTTAAAAATGATATATGATACACAAGATTGTTAGGCAAAGGTGACCCTAAAATCAAATTGATGGAATGTTTTACCTGATAATGCAATGGAACTCCTATTGGTGACTTGAATAAGTCATCATATTCTCCTATGATTTGTCCCATCTAATTTTTTTGTTGTGTAGATTGTGTAGTTAGGCCTGCAACATCAGCCTTCATAGATTTCTATGGTTTGACCACCATGAGAATGAATTGCTTTGTCTTTTCTACCATTCTCTTACAATTCTTAGCACTGATCAGGGAGACAAATGTGGGAGGTGGTACCTTTGGTACCCTGTAGCACCATGTTCCAAGAGTGAGGGTAATTCTTTAGGTTTGTGATTCATAGATTCCATGTCAATCATACATGAATGGCTAACTAGGGAGTACATCACAAACATCTAGATTGACCACATAACATAAAACTTCATTTTGGAAAGGTTTTATTACATATGAAAGAAGACACTGATGGGTGACATAGAGGTCTTTCCTTAGGCTCAACCATCTAATATTATATGGCTTTGGGTGAGGCTTCATGGATAAATTTAGAATTTTCACAACTTTAGTACAAATTAAATTCTTTTGACTCCTACTATCAGGAATGAAATGTAGAGTCTTACATTTTACCCATAATTTGGAGTGGAACAATCTTTCATTGTCATCTAGACTTTCCTCATGGGTCTATGATAAAGTGATAATGGTGTCAGGCTCAACATCTACAATATCTTTCATTCTCTTTGATTGTAGGTTGTAAATGAAATAGAGTAGTACATGTCAAGTATTGTGACTAAGAAAGTAGTGACTTGACGGCTTGACATTCATCTTTGGAGTGAGTTCTAGTTTTATGGTAATCACACTATTTTATAGCCTTCCCCTTCTAAGGTTTCTTATCATAAAACTCCTTTTGATTCCAATTTTGTCCTCATGTTTCACCTTCCTTGTCATTTGTCAATTTTAAGGGTTGACTATTTGTATTCTTTCTGCCATACTTCTACTCAATCTTCACTACAAACTTGTATGCCTCATCGAGGGTTTCTAAATTGAAGAGTTCCATTTCCCCCCATATGTAGCATTGTAGTCCACCATGATATTTGAGATTCTTATGTTTTTCACTTTCTTGGATGCCCAATCTTGTAGATAATGAATGAAAAATGTCTATGTAATCTTGAACATATTAGTCCTTACCTTGGCAAAGTTGTTTCCACTATATGTATAGATCATCATATGCTCCAATCGGATAATATTCTTCCTTTACCACTTCCAAAAAATTATCCCAAGTAGGTTCTACCTCAAGACCAATGTAATCTATACTAAACCTCTTTTTGTACACTTCCCACCAATTTTTCATGAGCAATGATGCTTTCAAAAGAGCAAAAATAATCTTTTCTCCATCAGTGAACTTATTTATAGAGAAGTAGGAAGACAATTGATCTAACCAATTTTACACTACATTAGCATTGATTTTTCCTTCAAATGTAGGAATATAAAAATTTACATAAACCATGAAGGGTGTTGTGGCACTGAAAGGATGCTCCATGGATGAGGAGCTAGGAAGTGTAGATGAGGAGCCAAAATTTTCCATTAAGAGTTATTAGAGAATTTTGAAAAATTGTTGTAGCATCTGTGCTTATTGCCATTAGAGGGATGTATTCACTATTTCCTTGAAAGGATCAGATGTCTCAATTTCATCTACCATTTTAAGTCATTTAGAGAAAATAGGTGGATAGTTTAGAAGCTCTATTGTTTTCCACCAAAGCTTCTTGTAGCCTAACCTCATCCTCAGGATCATATACTCTCAAGACAAACTATTCTAATACCACTGATCCAAAACATAGAAGTTTTGGTTGACAAACATTTAAAGAACACAAAAATAACATAGTAGTAATGAATTCTCTGAGAAGAGATATTTTATTACTCAAGATTGTAATACAACTATATGCTTATCTCTGGGAAGAGATGTCTAATTTTAATTTTAGGTTACATCTTCATTTATACACATTTTGAAAGTAGGAGGAGGATGTGGAAGCTCACTAATCTTGAGGGAGATGAATTGGTTTAACTTTCATGATTTAAAACAATATTTAATTTGAGGAATTAATATTTTTATAAACTTACTATTTTTAGATTGCACTAATAAAATTGAAATTTGGGGAACTTTATTGGGTTTTTGGGAGTCAAAATTTGTTGAGTGGAGATCACGCCATGTCACCACATTCTCCTCATTCTTAGCTTTCTAATGGTTTAAACAACAAGTCAATTGGAGCTATGATGCAAAATTTATGGCTCCTAGAAGTTACATCATCAATTGGGGTGGAATCATCACCCGAATTGTCACCTAAATTTTTGCCTAGATCATCTATTTAGTTATAAGGTGTTCAAATATGGATATTCATGTAGGAAATTTGTTTGACCCAAAATGATGAGTTTCTTGCCACTTTTCATGAGGTTTATGACTCGGATTAGCCCTTGCATCTCCTAACCTTTTATGGTTCATCCCATATCCTATTCTCATGCACATGTAACTAATTTTGTCAGCTTGACAAGTGTTCCTTATGACACTTGGACTTCTCTCTTCTCTTCTCTCTCTTAATTTTTATAATAACTAGCCATTTTGGACATTATATTGGTTTCTCTGCCTAAGTATGGAGAAACAATACTCAAATTTATTCCTTTTGATCAATAATAATATTAATGTTTACCTATTCCATGAATATTGTTAGTGTATTCATGTAGAATGTTTGATTTGTCATAAGTGAAGACTATTTATTCCTTAGCATGTCATTTCATTCTATCATCTATTTGTAGTTAGAAAGCTTCTTATTATAGGGAATTTTAAGTTTTCTAGGAAATTTCTAATATTTAGTAAGTTAGCCTATTAATTAGTGCCCTCATAGGCCTTTTGTTTAGTCTTTTTAGATTTGTACATTCATCCACAACCTCACAATGTAACATTAATGTGAGAAGATGAAGATTGGAGAAGTGTATGTTTAGTTTTTCATTTTATTTCAAGTGTAACATGCATATGGTTGGATGTCATCATGTTATTTGGTGTATCACCACCATTAGATTAATTTTATTACAGTTATCTCTCTCTCTTTTCACCCCCCAAGTTTAGTAGTAATTGCAATCCAAATAGGTACATCAAGGGAGATAGCCCTAGATAAAGATTTACCTCATTCCTTAAGCTTCCCAAAAGCCTATAGGAGATTCCATTTTGACACTTGGATGAGAAGATCTTTTCATATCCTCAAAAGGTTCAAATCCAAGTGACAATACTTTCCTTTGAAGATGAACCCTCCAAGCATCAATCTCTCCCTTAGCCAAGGTGCTTCACAATAGGTTGTTTTGTTATGTAAGGATGACAAGGATAAATTAGATATAGGATACATAACCTATCAATGGATCTAAAAGACTTCTCCATAAGACAAGATCCATATCTCTAAAGAAAGTACAAAATCCTAAGCTTGATCCTCAAGTAGAATTGTGGATAAGTAGATGTGAAATATATTTTACTTCTTCTCTTCTCTAAATAATGGTGAAATGATTATGTGTATATAGATGGATCTAACCCTAAACCCTTACAAATTTTTTGGCCGATACGATCAACCTAGTATCATTATTGATAAAAACTCACTAATCATAGACTAGGTCAGCTAGGAGCTGACCTATACCCTAAATAAGGTTTTCCTATAATAATACAAGGTTGACATAATAAATATATTCATGTAAACTTTCTAATGATGTTTTAGGTTAGGAAAATGGGTACTAAAGGTGGTAAAAGTCTTGAGGAGTATGCAAAAGAGAAGGCCATGCTTAGGGGAATGGTTTTTAAGAGACAAGTGTGTGGATAGCAAGTGGAAAAAGGGAAAACAACCCTATGAAGAACCAATGGTATACCCAAACCTTTCCTATAGTACCCCTTAGGGAATGCACTTAGAGAGATTGAGACTCAACAGGTTCTTGCAAGATAGAGAGCATCAATAATTGATAAAAGTTTGAAAATATTATTTGTATATAGTGTGTGTATGAATATTTAAATTGAGGCACCTTCTATTTTTGATTATGAATCCATACAATATGAAAACATCACTATGAGTAAGTTACTAAAAGAGTTACAAAATAAAAATGAATAGTTTTTTTCAAAAATCACATCATTAGAAAATTAGATTATATACTTATAGAATGTAAAATATTCTAGTGTTTAGAATATATTTTCATCTCCATCTATCAATGTTTCATGTTCAAATGAAAATATAAAATAGAATACATCTAAAATAAGTGATTCAAAAAGTAAGAAAAAGGGATAATAAGATTATAAATGAAACCATAATAGAAATGATTTGAAATAAAATGATTTAAACACTTCTTCTAAATCCTATAAAAAGTTTAAAATAATATTTTTCATATCGTAGAATGCATGGGTATCATACATATTATTATAGTTCCTTGAAGAATAAAATACAAATATAAATTATAGTGGTGATACTTACATTGATACATCAATTAAAAAATCCAGTCACATTATGTGTAACTATCCTAAAGCACAAGTGTCAAAATAACAAGTATGGATACCGAAGGATAATTTAGGATAAAAACACTTAAAGAAAGAAAATATTCAAAATAAAATATTAAAAGGAGAGAATTAAATTTGAAAAATAAAACTCAAGATAATAAAAAAATCATTCTATAAAAAGGGTTTCTAACAAAGGAATTTTCAAAGCAAGGCATGCCTACAAAATCAAATGATACAAATATGGTTTTTAAAGATTCAAACATCATATCTATTTCAGGCATAGAGGAACAAACTATTAAGTGTAATTATTCAAATTCTATGCTTTCATCCTCAAATAAATAAGTCAATGTACAAATTTTACTTTTTCCTATTGTGCAATAAAATATAATTGACTCTTCTTTATCACATAATGTGATGCAAGATTTTGACAATGATGAACATAGTCAATAAAAATAAGCATTCAATAAGGAAACTCCAATATATGGTGAGGTTGGTTTGTCATACATGGATTCTCAAAATGATACACCAAAATTTCAAGAACAACTTTAAAAATTCCATATTTCCTATACTAATAACATATAAGATTCATATGATCCTAGTACCAAAAAATATTGGTATGATCCTAATGATACTAATTATGCATTATATTAGTATGATACACATGATACAAGACCTTCACAGAAGCATATCCTTGATAATTACATTGGATTATATTATCACTTTTACATGTACATGTATTATTTTATTATACATAAAAGTAATTAAAACATTCAATAAAATACAAAAAACATTGAATAAATACAAAAATATAAAAAAACTAGCATGTTCCGTGCTAGATTATTTTCTATACACACGCTGATTTATCCATGTTAGTAGATATAATTTAATGAATTTATTTTATACACATATGTTCCATGGTTCATTTGAGTGTGATGGGCATACCTAGATACATAATATATGCACATATAGATGTTGGGCATTCCTTCCAATAATGTCTTAAGTACATTGGGGGCATCTACCTCTTTGATCATAATACACCTAGGTTATATTATTTTGTGATCACTTTCCATTGTATTTTTTGAGCTTATATTATTACACATGCATATATCTATTATTATAACTTTCATATTGTACTTTATATGATATGTAATTACCATTACTTACATACACATATATTTAAGAACTAGTATGTTATGTTCATGTTGGTTTCTTATATTCCAATGCTTCCATTTATGCACTTCCTTTAGTATGTTCCTTGATTTTTATTGTATTGCATTATATTAATTTTTTGATCATTTTTATATCCACCATTTATTTTTACCCCCATTCCTTTTATTATCGATTTTAAACATTTGAATATTTCATTATATGATTTGTGCACATTTGACTAGGTATATCCCTTTGATTGTGTTTAATTTGAACATGCCCATTATCTAAGCTCCCCTTATACCATTTAATTTTAATTTTAAATTCTCATGTGTTTGATTTATTACTTTATGATCATGTATTGTTTTTTCTCCAGATGTTTTTATGATCTATATCAAGCTTCTTAGGACCTTATGTGATCACATACTATGTACACCATTATTATATATACCTAGATATGATATTCCTATATGCTACATGATATATACAAATCTTATATAATTATGTTATCCTTTTGAGGTAAGGTAAATACCATATTCTACTTCTCCTCACCTCAAAAGGTGGTGGGGCATATCAACGTGGGTATGTAATAGATTCATGAATTTCAGATTTTCACCATTTTAGATTTTAGTAGGTTTCATGTAAAAAAAGCATGAACTCCATAATTATTTTGTATTACACATATCTAGATTATAATGGAGGAATTTTAGATTCTCTAGATTCAGTGGGGGTATGTCATAGATTCACCACACTTTCACTAGTTTTAGATTCACTAGATTTCATAGTTATATGATTTAGATATATCTTTGTTGCAAGATTCTATACATTGGTACTATTATTATACCCATATTTAATATTGAAACATATATTAGATGCATAGTCCATGTGGGTAATTAAATTTGATAAATAAAACCATTTTATATATTTAAAATACTATTATGGACTATTAATAACCAAGATGGATTGTTATAGACTATTTTTGATCCAATCTATTATAGTAGTTGGTTCATCTTTGGAAGGTTGAGTTGATTAAATTACTTAATATTACCAAGTTTATAAGTTATATTTGACTAAATAAAATAAATTTACCATACTTATAAGATGTATTAGATTAAATCATCCACCCTCACTAGATATATAGTGTGAGTTTATTAAATCACTCACACTTCCTAGTTTATGCACATATTTGGGTTGTATAATTGAAATAAAATAATATTAATAGCTATGTTGTAACACACCCTTACACTAAGGTTGTGTAATTTTGTCCTCCAATATCTATATATGCACACTTGCATGTTCTGAATTTTCCTAATGTAACATTTGATGCTTAATAATGAATTAGATTACCAAATCAAATTACCAAAAGGCAATATGGTTTCACCAACATAAAAATATACTCTTAACCTTTCCCTTTGTATTTTTAAGCATTTAAAACTATTTCAATTTTATATTTCATACATTAATTATATATTGTAACATGCTCTTGATTACAATTCAGTCACTAACAAAGCACCCAAGTTTGGATCATGCAAAGACAATGTGTGTTATACACACACATGTATGAATTTATTTCCTTTAAACTATAAATTTCATTACTATATTAAAGGGGGGGAAATGCAAATACTAAAATATGATTTTATGCAGTACTTTAGTCTTGTAAACTTGTAAAATATTTATTATGGTTGTACATTTGAGTTCTAGACCTTCTAATTATTTAAAGGCTCAGGTTTACTATATCTTAATGAAAATTGTGTATCTCTTAGTCTAACCATTGTTATTATGATGACTATTCCTTCTATACTATGTAAAAAAATATAAACTTGATTATTATCCTTCACTAACAATTTTTGACCTACACCTATATTTTATCTTCTTGGACACTTGCATCCCCAATAGACACCTATGTCGATGAAAATGTCTAATTGTAATACAATGTGTTCAATTTTAATACAAATTTTTAAGTACCCAAAAGTCATCTAATTTCTAAAATAAGCATATATAATGTTTGGTTTAAGTGATTTAATGAATTTTTTTAATAAAATGTATTGTTGTATATAGAATATTAACCCTCATTCATTATAAACCTATAAAACACCTAAAATGCACAAGGAAAGATACTAATAAACACTAGATCAAGAACTAAAATGAGATAACCTAACCTATCCATCCATATTTCTATATCAATCATAAGATTTGTATTTCCACAAGTCTAAAACATTCAAAGAGAAATTCATGTGCCATAGTTTCTAAGTTACAAACTAGGTCACTTCATGAATTTTATTATCACACATTACATCCTTGTACATAAAAAATCAAACATCTAGCATGTAATTACATAAGTCTGAGTCCCTCTTAAGAGTATTGGTTTTGCAAATAGTGCCCATTAATAGAGGGGTCCTTAGGGAAGCTTGACACCATGAGTCTGCTAACCCATTCTTCCCATAGTTAATCTAAGGGTGAAGATGTAGGTTTTGATCATTTGCAAAAGAGTGATATCATGCGCATATTCTCTAAAAAACATCATAATAAAGGTGATAAAATACTATATTATCAAGCTAGTTGCATCCAAATATTGTTAATATTCCATATGTGAAACCTAATTTAAACTCAAAAATATATATTGATGCAATTATCCAAATTTGATGCAAGTGTCTGAGGCCACAAAAAGAATGTTATTAGAATTTATAAATTTATCTAGGGTCATCTTACAATCCAATTTCATCTTATTATAAATCAAACCTACATGCGCACAATAAATAAATAAGTACCATTCATTTCCAATTCATCACAGTATCTATCAATATATGTAATTATACTATTTATAGTAATATTATTTAGATAAATTCATAATATTTTTTTCTAAGTTTTATATCAATTTGATTACTAATTATATTAGTTATTCATCCCTGTGTAAAAGCTAATAAAATACCCATTAACCCTAAATAACCTTATTTATCTAAATCAAGGGTTAAACACATGTACGGGGATGACTCATCACTAGGTGTTAGTTTTGAATAAGATGGAGTAGATGTAATACATTTAATAAGCTATTTAGTAGTGTAGGGATTCTTAGGCTTGGTGATAAGGTATTTTTATATGGAATTATAATGGTATTAACTTTAGTGGCATTTACATATTGATGATTAGTATAATATTTATCATAGTTAGCATCAATAAGACAACATTTTCAATTGGATTTTATGTATATTGATCATAAAATAATTTTTTGAAAATTTCTATTGGTATATTTGGAGTAATTTATCTTTTAATAAGTTTTAAGGTAATAATTATGATGATTCTTGATCATAACATCATGATCAAATGCATTTCCTAATATGAACTAAACCTAAAATTTGGAAATATCATGACATGTTTCATGAGGATAAGCAACATCAACATAGAGAAAAAAATGTTTATTAGAATCACACCATGAGGGAGGAGTGGAGGTAATAACTTCCTCATTTATGACACATTCAATGGTGGTTGGGATGGATTTTGTATATCTGAGTAGTTTACTCATATTTTTGTTTAAAGAGGGTTATAATTATAATTAGCAATGGTTATTACATTATTTTAAGTTTTTAAATAATCTTTGATGAGATTAGGAGTAGGTCCAAATTGAGTCTTGATAAAATATTATCTTTTGATGACATCAAAATCATCTTTTAGAGTTTGGGGAGATAAAATACAAACCTTCTATTGAAGATAATGTTTAAGGTAAATGATGAAGCATTTTTAAATATTATCGTAACTCATGTTATGATCTATTTTATGAGATAATGATTTATATAGTATGATAAATGTATAATAATATTAATTAAGTAATTGTTTAACATTGATGAAATGACTAAGGCTATTTTAAGAAATATTAGTGTTTTGAAATTACTTAACTTGAGAATTGAATAAATATTCTAATTATAAAATATAATGTTGAGGGAGTTGGTTATCACATTATAAAACATCTCCCATAAATGTTTCAATAAGGAGTTTACTAGTAGTTAATGTAGTAAATGTTGACCCATTCCTTGTAAAGATTACAAACAAAATTTAGGAAAATAGTTGGATCTTTAGTCCCATCATATGCAATAGTTGGCTAAATGTTTCCAATATCTATAGATAAAATAAATAGAGCTAAATTTTCATTTTGAATTTTTTTTAGTATTTATTATGCATCAGAGGTTCAATAATGATGTTCCCATTGGCATCTTGGATAGGAGGAGGAATAAAATTTTGATTATGTTGAGGCAAGATGATGGGAGGTTGACTCTCCATTTTTAAGATAAGATTTTCCATTTTAATCATTTGTGATACATTATTTATTTGCATAACATTAATCTATTGAATCATTTATGAAATAATTTACATTATATAAGTAGTGGATTTTGATTATTATGAGGGGGTAGAGTCCCTATGTTGGTAGGAGGAACATTCCCTAGATTAGTGATAGGAGAATTAGATAGATAGTGTTTTCTAGGTTAGTAAAAATTGATCCAATGGTGAAGTAGTGAAGTTTGGATAAAATAACATTCATGTTGGGAGTATAAATGGTATTGTCATTTAGGTTTTTGAAGATATGGGAGTCATCTAGATCATCATTTGAGTAATTTAAACCATGTTATAGTCAATATATCTAGATGGTTATTGGGATTAATTTCACCATGAAGTGTGATCTTGAATGATGGACAAAGTAGGGAGGAAAGATAAACCTATATAAGACCTAAATAGATTAAGACTATCAATAATTATTATAATATGTGATTTCATGATGTTGAAGTGGATTAGATAATTGATAGGGTATGTGATTGATTCATATAAAGTAATTCTATCAACTAATTCATTACATTATAAAACTTTACTATATCAATTGTGGTCAATGTAGTTATGTAGACACAAATGTGATAAATAAATTATATTAAGCATTGTCAATGTAGTCATCAAAGGAGCACACTGATTATAAATAGTGAGAAAAAATACATTATATTGACATTGGTTGATGTATTTACATAGATATGAATCTAAGGATAAAATTATATTGATCCTAACTGAGGTAGTTAAGTCTAGAAAATATAATATTATTAAGAACAAAAATGTGGGATATTGAGCATAGTTGATGTAGTTACATAGAACTAAATAGAGTGATAGAACTATATTGAGCATGGTTCATGTAGTTAAATTTTAAAGAATTCAATAGTATCAAGAATAGGAAATGTACTCTATCAATCTTAGTCAATATAGCTAAATCTAAAAAATATTATTAGTATTTTGAATAAAATATGTCAGTTTTGGTTGATAAAATATAATAAATAAAACTCAATAGATTATATGTCAGTTTTGAATAATATAAAGGGAATTAAAACTCAATATACTATATCAAACTTGGTCGATGTAGTATGTTCACACACATATAACTAAATTGATAATGTCTAGTGTAGTTGGAACACACAACATAAAACTATATTGATGTTGGATGATATAGTCTGAAAAATATAGTAGGAAGTAATAATTTAGAATTTTTACTATTTTTTCTAACTATTTATTTGGAATAAATATTAGGTATATGTAATTAAATTATGTTACTAATTTGTAAGATCTCAAATGTACTTACATATACATTGGAAAGTGTCAACTCAATATTTTATAGAACTAACTATGGAGGAAATATCAATCCCATAGCCCACTAAACTTAGTTTCAAGGTTAAAATGAGAGTAAATCATTAGTGTTTACTAATGTAGAAAATATTAATGACTTATGTATCACCTTAGTATTTCACCTATAACATATTGATCTTGTCTATTTCTTTTGAATATATACCTTTCTCACTACTAAAGGCTTATATACACTACCTCTTTATGCGAAATTAATGATCACTTAGTTTTACCAATGTCATTATAATGACTCAAACCTTATATCATACTCAAAATTATATGAACCTATTTATACTATATATCTAAAATTTATAGACCTGCACCTATTTTCTAACTACTAAGACATTTCATCCTACTCAGATGACTATTTCAAAGTAAGTGTCCTATTTCAATGCAACTATTTAGTGCCATTAATTCATCTATGTTGTAAATGAAACATATACCTCTAGTAATCCTAAGTTATTTTATGTGAGATATTATCCAAAGGGATTAGTATAAATATAAGATCAACCCTCATTCATTCCTCATCTAGATAGGACCAAGTAAAATACCTTGAAACTTCTTACCTACTCACAAGGTAAGTTACCAAAGGCATTAAATAAAGTACTTGAGTAAGAAAATATTACATATTTTCAAATATTTATATATCAATCATAGGTATATTGCATCTATAGGTTTTAATTACTAAGGGAGCATCCCATGAGTAACATTTTCCAAGTTACAATCTAGGTCACTCTATGTATTTGTTTATCATAAATTGCATGATACATAAATATGACAACATGTAGGGGAGAAATACACAAATATGAGGCCCTATAAAGTGTATTGGATATCTAATAATTGATAATTAATAGGTGTGTATTTGGCACAACATCATGTGCCCATTAATCCATTTTTCTCACATCCACTATGAAGATGAAGAATTAGGTTTTGTTGATGCCTTAATATATATCATAGGTGCTTAGAGTGTTTAAATAAATCTTCTCATTTTATAATTTATATAATTCAATGCATTAATTGTATGTTGTGATAATCCTATTATCCATTGATGGAATAGGGGCAAAATAAGTGGATGGTTTCAAAATATTTATAAAGTTTAGTGGTTAGGAGCCACTTTGGCCTATATATTTATAAATAATGAAGAAATATTAGCTAATACTAGTGAATTTAAATTAAAGCTAATAAAAAACTAATATAAGATTAATATTTGCAATGGTAATTAAGCTAGATTTATATTCTAAAAAAGAAGCAAAATAAAGGGTAAGGCAAAAAAGAGATGTTAATTTTACTCCCAAAAATCATGTCAAAGTTCAAATGTCCTCCATGTATACACTTAACCAAATTATAATAAAAAATAACATGAGATCAAATATTAATACACATCAGGGAAACATCTAAGGAATGACAAACTTGTAAATAAGAACTAAGTTCACTTTAAATATTTACCTTGCAAACAAACAACATTAACCCAAATGCAAGAAGAGTAAAGGAAATGAAATGAAATCGAGAAATTTCAATCAACCTAGCATTGGAATAAGTTAATAAATATGAAATTAAAATATGCACACCAAGATTTCAAAACAAAAAAACCATTTGAATATGGAAATGAGAATAAGCAAGTGGAAGAGAAACCATAATAATAAATGACACAAATGAATATGGAAAATCTTTGTAGAATTCCTTGCTTGCATTAATTTTTCAAAAGTTTATACATGTTTTGGCTCAAAAACTCCCTCTTTTACAAATTAAAATACTCCTTTTATAGAATGTAAGGAAGTATGTTGGTCAGTCATATCCATTTAGAGAAGTACAAGTGTAAGGACATCTATCTTTTCTACAAATGTTCTAGAATACATTAAACTTTCCCAAGTGGACTGACCTATAGGGAATGTGCTTCCAATTATCATGTACCTTTAGAAAAAGAATATTATATTTTTCATGAAATTAAAAAATCTTCTACCAAAAATATTTTCATTAACTTACTTTGCCTTGGGATCCTTGTGCTGATGAAGTCCCTTATTTTTGCTCAAGAACCTTAATTTCTCTATGGTGTTGTTCATCAATACTTACATACTCAAAAATTTCCCCTCAACTATTTTTTGATGTCACATCACCTTGGACCTATTATCTACCCTTAGTTAATTATTTACTTAGTTAACTCACCCACAAACACCTTTTCTACACACCTATCTACCTTTTAAAACATCCCCTAGTTTGACCCATTATAACCCTTTTGCACGTAGGGGTCGATTGTCGATGGTTAGGTCCCCACTCCTACAAAACTAAAAGAACATCCATCTATGGGTGAGATTACAAGGGCAAAATAGAAATTTTCCCATGCACACCTTTTAGATTTCTTTCCCTTTGAATTGGCATCTTTATCTTGACCCAACTTCGCAACTCTCTCTCTCTCTCTCTCTCTCTCTCTCTCTCTCTCTCTCTCTCTCTCTCTCTCTCTCTCTCTACTTAGTAGTTTTATGCTATAAATGCAAGGCTCTTGGAAGAGATGAGGATCCAAAACTTGCATCCAGATTCTCTTATTTTCTTTATGTAGGCATCCGAGACCATGACACTCTATCCACGTAACTTTTTAATGTATGAATACTATTATGCTATCTAACTTTATTCTAGTTTTAAACTATCATTCACTTGGTTTCATATAGGTATACACAATTTTTTTATTATTTTTTTTCATTATCATATTTTCCTACCTTGTTCTAGTCGCCTACACACCACTCCTTACACCAACTATCCATAATCTAACTCCTACCCATCAACCAGTTTCATCTTTTACTCAATATTAATTTTAATAAAACTTTTATAAGCAACCATCATAGGTTGTATAAATCATTTTTGATTACCCCAAATATCACCATTTATCTAACCATCACTGGTTAGACCCAACTGTCACCAGCCACACCCTATCATCGATGGTCATTATAAGAAAAAAATATCAGATTGTTATTTTTTTCCCCTTTTCACCTAATCAAACCCTTATTTCTATTATTTACCTATCTATAGGCTCTACCTAGACCCTTTGAACCTAACCTTGGTACACTTGTTCATGGTATTTACCCATTGTGTCATATCTTCCATGAAATAGGTACATTATTTATTTTCTTTCATATTTACTTTCTTATCATTTGAATGTAAGTATATTTATTATATAATTTTCTACTTAATTATCTTAAAAGTGGATTGACATCCTCCTAGAAAGCCTTGTGCTTCTTAGATCTAGCATATTCTAGGTAATCCACTCAACCCACAATCTAACAAATCCTTTTCTAGTTTTCTTGTGATTTGAATGTTATCCTCCCTAGCCAAAAAAGAGATCCCACATTCATCTAGATCAACACATGCATTATACCAAGTATTCATCTACACACCTTAATATTCACATTCTTTTATCTAATTTCAAAAATAACAAATGAAAGAAATAAATTGAAACATTTTAGTACGCCCAGTGGGTCTCATTTCCCTTTCTTCCCTAATTGTTTGCTCATCAAATGAAATAATTTATTTTGGGGATTAAAAATTAACCATTTGCATTCATTGATTTCTTGTTGATTTTAGTTCATCTAGTAACTTAGGAGGCAAAGTTATCTTATCATATAATTCACACTTATTATCATACACAAAACCAAACCATGAAATAATTCACACATCAAAACAATGATTGAGATGAGGACCAACTGAGATTTCATCACCCAATGGCAACCTTACCCTATCTCAGCTATCCCACTTAGATTTCACTACCAAGGGGAGAACCAACTCAGCTCTCTAGTTGATTATAAACATTTTACTTAGTATATATTGCTAAGAACCTAACACCATTATATCTATGGGATCATGAAGTGAGGGGGTAGGCTCTAAAACCAAGCCATGTATTGAAGTTCAACATAGATCTTCTTTTTCAACACCTAAATTACCTAAAACCATCCATGGAATTCCTCTTTAGTACCTATTTTTCAATCCAACCTCCCTTATCACAATCTTTAAGTCATAAGCCAGAAGTGATTAAAAAGTAATCCTAAGGTTAAAATGTATTTTTTAGTGTATGTATTGATTGCTTTGAAATTCTTTTGGGTGTTCTCTCTGTTTGAGATGTGAGTGTCTCAATAACATTCCCTATTTTTTCATATGGTTTTAACTAGAAAACAAGTGAAAAATCAAAATAACCAAACACCACCTTCTTCTTCATCCATGGATTATACCTCAAATGTTGAAAAATATCCTCATGCTTCACCTCACCATTCTCTTCCACTACTTTCTCCCTCTATAATCCCAATCATATCTAAAGGAGATCCAAAATTTACTACCTTTCTTGAAAATAATTCAATTTCTTTACAACATTACCTCAACACCCTACCTCATTATACCCCCTTACTTTGGTTCCATATTTTTATCCTTCTCTTGGCATGCCATCCCACTTTATGGTAGGTACCACTTCAACCCAACCATTGACTCAGGCCTCTTCCAACACCCCATCCAAAAAGGCAAACCAACCTTTCACCTCCCAACCAAAAACCTCATATCAAACACCATGTGGGTTCAACCTTTCCATTAGTCACCTATGCCCCATCTACCAGGGCATTATCTTCCACTCTTGCTTCTATCTTCCCTTCGATTGACACCAATATCATGGTCACAATTATACATCAAAACCTAGTGCTCTCTATACGTTAAAACCTCCCATAATCAACATTAGGGTCACTACCCAACCTCAACCTACCCAAATTACTTTTACCTCCACCACACCAATCACATCCATTTCTCAATAGGTGCCTAAAATAACTTACCAGTATGTACCTAACCCACAAGGGTACATACCACCTTCTACCCAACCTTATATATAATTGGTTTTTATGTGGCACCATCTCAACCCCTTGCCACCACCTATCAATACATGGCTTCTTCAACACCATATTTTGCCTATTCATACATAGCCACAAACCAACCTCAAAATAATGTTCCCTTCAATTATGTGGCTTCTCAACCTTAACCCAATCTAATGAAAATACTAATGGAAAAAATGACTAGTTTGGAGTCATACTTCTCTACCTCAACTAATATTTTGTCATACAACCAAATTTATAATGGTCCTATCCACCCTTTATGCCCATTCATGCTTACCCTTCTCAATGAGATTTTACCAAATTAAAATTCCAAGGTAAGGAGGATCCTCAGTAGCACCTAAGATAATTCCATCATGCTTTTTACTTGATCTATTATGATGATGACCTCCTCCTCTAAACTTTTCCCATGCTATTATCCAAGGCTACCCTTGATTGGTATAGTACCCTTCCCACTCATTCTATATTTTCTTTTTCTTAATTTTCATAAACCTTTTTAGAGCACTTTTATGTAAACATATCTAAAATGGTTCCATTACCAATCTATACTCCATCAAACAATTTGAAGATGAATCCATTATTGATTTCATTTCTAGATGTAGGGGCCTCATTAATCAACTCACCTTCCCCTTACCCCAACCTAAATTAGTCTAATTATTCTCTCAAGGGTGTGCTAAAAACATTTATCCAACTCTCTAGGTCTAGACCTTTAGGATCTTTTATGAAGCATTCACTATGGCACACAAATTAGAAAATTGTGCTATTAATGAAGGGAAGTTGAAGCTTTGGAATAAAAATTCTAGTTTCAAATCCACTGAATCATCCTCCACCAAGACCACAAACACAACCAATTATAAATCAAAAGTGTCAGCACATTCGATTGTTCTCAAAACCCCACTACCTTTAACCATCAACCAAACACCTCAAACCAATAATTCTTCCAATTTCTAAAATCATACCCAAAAGTGGGATAATTCAAAACCATTTACCCCAATTAAGGAATCTTATGCATTAGTTTTAGATAAACTAATTAAATCCAATCTATGCCAACTTCCACCCATCAATCCCCCTCAATAATTTGATACTTCTCATCCCCTTCCTAGGGGGTACAACAAGGATGATCATTGTGATTATCATCACATCATTAAACATGATACTAATAGATGTAATACCTCTAAAATCATTATCCATAACCTAATTGATAAAGGGGAACTTGTGTTTGATAACCCAAATGATCCTTCCAACCAATCCCTTGATATTTTTTGAAAACCTATCCCAAACCATTCACATTCAACCCAACATCATGAAAGCCAAATCAAATCCTCCAACTAACATGATGGACATGTAATTAATGTCATCATTAATGTACCCACTACTAAAGAAGTCATCACCTCTATCACCTAGATAAAGGAAGCTAACCCACCATCCATTCCTTAAAAAAACCCAATAGAGGATTTAACTACCCCTTTTTCTTCCCTAGAATAAACTCTTATTCCATCTACTCCTCCTAAGGTAGAAATAACCAAGGAGGTAACCATTCCATCAACCATTTCATCCACTCCTCTAATCCAAGTAGAAAAACCACCTACATCTTTGGATAACCAAACCAAGGAGGAAACTATACCTAACCGTTTAATTGAAACTGATACCCTTACTGATCTTATTATAGAACCATCCATACCTCCCTCATAAATTGTTTCTAAAGAGACAATACCCTCATCTATCCAATCATAATTTTTGGAACATTTCAAAAAAAATAGAAACTCTAAAACCACTCCTTATTCATCCCTAAAGGGATTTTACTTTGAAACTAATGATCAGGAACCAATTCCCATTTATAAACCCGTATCCTAGCTAGTTTAATGTTTAGAATTCACTTCCCAAACTAACTTTGATAGACCCACTTTTTGGCATTGGCTTGGACTCCCATATTAAATTAAAATTGAACCTTCCACTTCACTTGAGTCTACCCTCAAGCCTATTTCTACAACTCTACCAAATACCCCTCCTAAAGTTACCAATGAAGCATCTAAACTACTCTCATCCAATATTGTCAAATCACCCTATGCTTATTTCATCAAGCCAATAAAAAACATAGGGATTATTCATACACCTAATATTGCTCACCCTCCTTTGAGATTATACTTAACCACATCAACCCAATAAAAGTTAAATCTAATCTAATCCATTAAGAAGGGAGGATTGCCTAGACCATAACCTCAAGGAGGGACCATACCAACTCCTTCACCTTTACCCTCTATTTTGGGACCACATAATTCTACCATTTTTATTACCTACTCTTCTTAAAATAAACCATTTACCCTTTCTCTACCTATAACAACCCACTATAGTTCATCATCATTCTTTACCAACCTTTCTCTATCTACTTTCCCATCCATTAAACTCTCATCATCTAGATCTCAAATGTCTAAACCAATTATAACTAAACAAATTCTTTATAAACCGTCAACCAAACTCAATCCACAAACCACACCTCCAATCAAGAAATCTTTGCCCCATAGGATCCCTACACCCAAATTCAAAACTTCACCACCACTAAGATAATTATCAAAATCTTATACACCTATTTTAAAAAGACCATTGCAAGCTTATGCCATTATCTTACCACCAATCAAACCTTTTTACCTCACTCACCAAAAGCCAACTTGGTTCAATGACAATCTAATTTGTCTTTATCATAGGACCCTTGGACATAATACAAAGGATTTTAAAGCTCTCCAATCAATTGTTCATGGCCTTTTAGAGGACGATGATCTATTGGATGAACCTTTTTTTAATACATTTTCCTCTTTTACCACCTATCTAATCTACCTAGCAATCATCTAATTCTCTACTCTCACTAAGGAGTGAAGAATAGGAATTCAAACAAGAAAGTGATCCCCTTATTCATACCATTCATTTGATGACTTAGTCTCAAGCCCGAAAAAAGGATAAGGGTAAATCCACCCAGTAAAATGAAAAATGCAAGGCCAAGGCAACCATTCCATGATCCTACCCTTCAACTCCTCAACCATTCAACAAAACCCAAACATATGCACCTTCACCTTCATCCTTAAAACCATCTATGCCAAAATTTTCCATTTTAGGAAATCCTTATTCTTCCAATGCATCTACATTCAAACAATGCTTAGTGTTAAAACAACTTCACCAAACACTAGTAAAAATGAGACTTTATGACTTAATTAACTCTGCATTGTATAACCATCAATATTTAATTGAAACACTAAATTCTATAGAGGTTCAACCAGATGATCCCCAACCTCTTGTATCTTTGATTGGAGCCATCTAACATGCTATAATGGTCACCTTTCAAAAATTGGAAATTTTACCATATCATAATGAAGACCCTAATCCCCCTATTTTCATCATAGCATATATCCATTAGAAATGGGTTAAATGAGTCATGATTGATGGGTGAGTAAAAATCAATATCATTTCCTCCCATGCCTATGGTCAAATCCAACTACTTAAAAACATCATGTCAAAAATCTCAATAGTTCTTTGATCATTTAATGATACCTTGACTACCACTCTAGGAATTATTGTTCTCCATATCTATTTGGGGCCTCAAACTATTCCTAAACTATTTTATGTCATAGAGGGAAAATTTCAATATAGTGTGTTAGTCAATTACCCTTGGATCCATGTGTTGATGATGAAAATTGCCCTTGATTCTAAACAATCAACAATGGGAAGTTTCAAGCTATGGGACATTACAGCTTGAAACAACCTCCAGATTTTAGAGAAGCTGGTCTCTTCTATTTTATCAAGTGTTTAGGGGAAAATGGATAGGAAATTAAATAGAAATTCAAATGCAAGAATTGAAACCTAACTATGGTGATCCACCTGAGTGTAATCCTAATCCTAACTTGAGCACAATGAAACTATATATAGGATTCAATTACATTTAAGAGTAGACAAGTGCATGATCAATGTAAAATATTGAAATAATAGAAATAGAGGCTCACAATAGAGGCTTCTTTCACTGAGACACATGAAACATCAACAAAGGAATAGTGTTCAATCTTCTTATAAGAGTCTTCCAATCGCATAAGAGGCACATAAATCATGTACAGTTATGTAAACCTTCCAACTCAAGAAAATGAGACAAAAGCAAATGGCATTCCTAATCTCATCTCCAAAAAATCTACAGTATAGAATACCTTTGCAAATGACACAGATAATATCAACCAAGGCATAGAGTTCAATCTTCTCAATTCATTCAGCCACATAAAAGGCACAAAAACATGCATAGTTACATCCACTTTACAATTCAAGAAAATGAGATAAAAGAAAATGATATTACTAGCCAAAAAATATAGCAAGTCTAAAACTATAGAATCCCCCCTTTCTTTTTACATTCTTCTTCTTATTTTATAGCCTTTGAATGTGTCCTTCCGTCATCCTCTTTCCCATGCAATTCTTCTCTATCCTTAACTCACAGGGGACAAATAGATGATGCTTTCAATGCCTTGGGGGCTCCAAAAATCTATCCGGTGAACTATTCCATCTACTTGAATTAACTCTAGCCAATTTTCCCTCCATTTCACTTTTCAGCAATAGATACATGGAACACCCTATTACATTGAAATGGGAGATGACACTTAGCCGATTTCCTAAAAATCCTCTTATTACTTAGAAGGCACCAAAAAATGACACTTGGCACTTTCTGCCTGATTCATCAAAGACACATGAGTCTCTCCACTTCTCTTTGGCTATTATGTAGTATCATTCAAGACACATATTAGACTCTTACAGCTGGTGACACTTGGCAGCTTTCACAGCCCTTTGAAATAACACCTGGGACCCACCACAATTTTATTCAAAAATGAAGCTTGAAGATGATTTCTTGAAAGTTGACACATGGCAACCTTCACTGTTCTTGGGAAGATACGTGGCATCTTCTACTTCTCCTACTAGGGATATGTGGCATCTTCCACTTCTTTCAAGAATGGAGTAGGAAGGGGCTCAGAAAGTGACACTTGGTGACCTCTGCTACTTTTTGCCACTTAAAAAAAATGAAATGATGCCTTTCTACCTTCCAGAAAGGTTCTTGACCCCTTTGGTTTTCGGGACCTTCCCTTGAACTACCCGATGAACCAAAATGGTTCAATGGTTCGATGGTTCAACACTATATGCCATTTACATGTTAATCAAGGTATTGAACCAAAAATTTTGAACCAAGGCATTGAACCCTAGCATTGAACCAACTGTCTTTCAGATGCCAACATGTGGTGACTTCCACTTTCTTTTGAAAAAGTAGTTTAGATCCTTTTGTGACTACCACTTGGCACTTTCTACTGTACTTTGATTCTTAGATGGAAAATAAACCCACTCTCTACCCCAAAACTCTACCACCATGACTAAGGTATGCAGGAACAAACTGTAGTGTGCAACTAAAAATTTGAATGCAACATAGAGTAAGAATGTTATCTACAGTTACTGATGACCCCCAAGACTTTTGAGCCTACTCGAAAAGAAAACTCCACCTTCCACCAGATAAAAATTGCAAAAATTATAGCTTTAAAAGAGCTATCAACATGTGTTTAAAACACTTATTTAAAAGAAAAGTAGGAAAATAATGAAAAAACAATGTGAGAAAGGGAAATTATTTAACTATAATACATTAGAGACCCAAGTCAATTGAAATGCTTTAAATAGATTCCATTTATAGGAATATCTTCAGGTTCTCCTTCCATCGACTCTAGCTCAAATGAATTCTTATGCTTACACGCATGAATTTTATAAGGGCCAGTCCATAACACTTCAAATTTGGTATGCTGACCCAGCTTGGTGGCCCTTTCATCCCATTTCAAAACAATTGAGCCTACTTCAAAATTAGGATTCAAAGTTCATTTATCAAAATAGTCCTTAACCATTCCTTGATGCTTAATCAATGAATCATGGGCTATATCCCTCTTTTCCTAAACTTCTAAAAGTTTTGCAAGTCTGACCTACATGGGGCCATTTTCTTCAATTTCAATTTGTTTGATCAGTTGGAGAGCAGGGATTTCCAAGCTTAGGGGAATCACAATAGACTTTCCATATACCAATTCATATAGAGACATTTTGATCACCTGCTTAGGCATGATTCTATCAGTCCATAGTGCTAGATTAAGCACTTTATGCCGCTCTTTGTGATGATCAACCCATACTCTTTTGATGAGTCTTATCAGGTTCTTATTGGTTGATTCTGCCAGACCATTACCTTAAGGATAATAGTTAGATGAAGTTTTCAGATATATTCCATGTCTCAAGGCAAAGTTGGATACTTTAGACCCCAAGAATGCTTTAGCATTATCTAAAATGATGGTGCGAGGAGCCCCAAAGTGAGTAGTGATACCCCCTAAAAAATCTAGGATCACATTCTCTGTTGCTTCTTTAAGTGGGACTACCTCAGTCCATTTGGTGAAATAGTCTATGGTAGTTAATATCCATTTTTGACCCATGCCGGACACTAGATTTATCATTCCAATGAAGTCAAGACCCTATTGAGCAAAAGGTTCACCCAAAACTATAGGACTAAGGGGCATGGCTACATTCCTCCTCATCCCCATATAATATTGGTAGGATTGACATTTTCTAACCAGCTGATAACAATCCATAAATAAAGAAGGCCAAAAATACCTTGCATCACTTATCTTTATGGCTATGCTCTTTGTAAAAAAATGGCCCCCTGATATTCCATGATACATTTTGTGTAGTATCCTCTTAGCTTCAGCCTCTTCTACACATCTTAAAAACTTTCCATTAGAATTTCTTCTGAAAAGGACTTGTTTAATTAAAATAAAATGAACTCCCTATATCTTATAATATCTCCTCTTATTTTGATGGAGTTATCTTAGATAAATCCCATTTTTTATAAATTGAATCCTACTTGTGACCCAGGATTCTTGATCAACCTCTTGTATTTTTAGTACCGTCTCCATCTCTCCTTCTAAATTTGCTTCCTCAGGTAACATCTTTTCAAGCTCTTGGGTTATATATTGGCACAGACCCCTGCCTCTGACTAGCTTGGTGGGTCTGACCTATACATCATATTCAATTATCTTAGTGATGTAATTGGCTCTTTTCTTAGTAATTTCCCCCTTCATGATGTATTCCTTGACACTTGGGTGAGCTATAAGTATCAAAATTTTGTTCCTTAATATCATATGCCTAAATTTCTTGAGGGATTTTACCATGGCATAGGTTTGTCTTTCCAAAAAAAATTACCTAGTCTCGTAATCTCTGAGAGTTATTGACAAAAAGGCTATTGGTTGATCCCCCTCTTGCCTTTCACTCTTTTGAGTCAAGACAACAATAATACTTGATTCTCCCCCATAGACATACATTACGGAGGGCTTGGAAAAATCTGGGTTCCTGAGCACTGGGGCTGCTGAGATAGCCTTCTTGACCTCTTCAAAGGCTTGCTTCCCTTATGTAGTCCATTTGAAGACTAGGTTTTTTTAGCAAGAGTGCCATTGGTCTAACCAATCTTACAAAATCAGATATGAATTTACTGACAAAATCGATCTTCCCTAAAAAGGACTGGAAGAGGTAGGTCCATTATAACTGTGATTCTCTTAGGATCTATAGAAACCCCTTCCTTAGATACTATGTGCCCCAATAGTTTACCCTGAGGTACAGAAAAAGTACATTTCTTGGGATTCAATGATATCCCAAAATCTTGACATTTCTTGAAGACATATTCTAAATGATCAAAATGGTCATTAGTATTTTTTGAAAAAATAGTGAGGTCATCCAGATAGACTAAAATGACCTTATTTATAAGTTCACCAAAGGCTATATCCATATCTTATTGAAAGGTGGCTCCTGCATTTGATAAGCCAAATGGCATCTTTGCGTAGGTAAATGTTCCCCATTTGGTCGTGAAATCAATTTTGTATTGGTCTTCCTCAACTAGCCAAATCTGATTGTATCTAGAGAAACCATCTAGTAGAGAGAACCTCTCTGATCTAGCCATAGTTTGTAGAATTTTTTCCATGGAGGGAAAGAGATAGTGGTCTTTCAAAGATGCTCTATTTAGATCTTTGAAATCTACACACAGTCTTACATTTCCATTCTTTTTCCTAACTGGGACTAGATTTGATACCTAGGTTGAGTGCTTGATTGGAAATATTATTTTTAATTCTAAAAGTTTCTATAACTCATCTACCATTAGAGGCTCAATCCTTAGATTTACTGGCCTCTATTTCTATCTAATTAGCTTAGACCCTTCCGTCAATTCTATCATGTCCTGGATAATGTCTCTATTATATCCATGAAGGTCTTCATATCTCCAAGCTATGACTCTATCATATCTCTAGCATAATTTGATTAATCTTTCCTTCTCTTCTTGAGTTACAAAATTATTGACTTTTAGCCTTTTCTCATCACTCACCTCTACTTCAGAATAGTCTGCTTTATCTACCTAGAACCTTTTCTTTCTAGGCTTACATCCTCTTGGTCAAACAAGTTTTCTATGGTGATCAATCCCTTAGGGAGATTATTAGTCCTTAATTGTATAATATGATCACCATATGCCTCTTTAATTTTAGTTTGCAACTAATCAACAAACTCATTTGATTTTTGTAAGAAAGAGACTACCTGAGCATCATTTCCAAACACTTGCCAATTTTCATCATTGTCTGGGATGGTCAGCCTCACTATAACTTTTACTGACTCATTGTTAACCAATAGGCCAATTGTTGGGTTAAATTGTGATCCAACCTAGGCCATCCTATCAGCCTCAAAGTTTTGACTTCTAGGGACTATCTCAATATTGAAAGCTTCAAAATCTTCTATCAAATCCCAAATCCTATGCCTGTAGGATCTTAGTCTCACATTCTTGGCTACTACCTTTTCTCATATTTGCTTTACTACTAATTCTGAATCTCCTTTTACTTTTAGGTTCTTTATTCCCCTTTTCTTGGGCAATAGGAGCCCATTTACTAAAGATTTATACTTCACATCATTATTGGTGCAAGCCAATTGGAATCAGATAGCCCTTAAAATTTTATCACCATTTGGAGTAGTAAGACAAATTCCTACTCTAGCACCATGTTTACTTCTAGCCCCATCAAAATTTGAAGTCCAAATCTCTAAATCTGGAGCAAAAGGTACCTCTTCCCTTATAACATTTGGAATCACCTGATCCTCATCAAAAATGACATACGTGCCCAAACCAGTAGAGTCGTAGTTCCCATATGGGTCGCTATGCATCATAGCCAACCATTGGTTGTTTTCTTCTTCTTGATCATGCTCAGTCTAGTCTCCTAGTTCTTCAACAAAAAATCTTTCTTCTTTACTTATCATGCCATGATTTGCTTCTAATCTTGTTGTTGGTTCATTGGTGATATGGTCCTTGGATAGTGGTTTAGATAGAATTTTAATTTTTGAACCATATCGGGTTCTCAAGATTAAGTGAGACTAGTCAAGAGACATATATGCTCCTATTTTTGCTGTAAAGTCTCTAGATAAACATAAACAAAAGATATGAGGGATATCTATGACAACTATATCTTGGTTGACCACTATGTTGGGACATGTGTATAACTGCAAGGGGAGTTGTTTAATTCTCCCTATGGTTTGCACTATTTTTCCATCTAGCTGCATAACTCCCTTTGTAAGGGGTTCATATTTTATTTTCAAAGCATCAGCTATTTGATTGGGCATCACAGTTGTACTAGCTCTTGAATCTATCAATGCATTATGTAGGAGTTTCTTTCCAACTATCAAAGTCAAATAGAAAGGCTCTACCTTTGATTTACTTACTTGTGTTGCATTGTTCATGAAGGTTGTTGTCATTAGAGGAATCATATCTTTGAGCTTTTCCTTTTCAGTAGGTCCTTTCTTGGTAACAACACCTTTGGTCACTGCTTGCCCTTGTAGAGCTTCTTGTAATAATGTCTTTTGTCTAGGAATAGCCAAAATATCACATATCGATACTTGTGCTAGAGTCCTCTTTAATTGGTCTACTACATTGATCGGTCCTAAGGACTGAGTTTTTTGGTAATAGGCATACCTCATTTTTTCTTGAATCTGGGTAGGAATCTCTTGATCTCATACCAGCTGAGGAACTTCTTATCTAACAATAGCATTCTTTTTCCCCTAAGATGGAGAATTATTCTTAACTTGAACACTTACAATCTTGGGCTGCTCTTTCATTCTCCTCTTTGATCTGGTGTAGTAATTAGATTGCACCACTGGCCTTTGGGAGGTACATGCTTCATTCAAGAAAATTGCTTCTTCATCTTCAACCCATGAGAACAAAGCATGTTCCATGGCTATTTTTACTCTTGTTGCAAGGACATTCCTTGCATCTTAGCCACTAAAACTGAATTCTACATACCAAGAGGCTGACAGGCTTGATTGTCACTAGTACTGGCAAACTGACCATCCATTCTTCTTTGCTCAACCACCCTTTGTTGCAGATTGCCCCTAAGACAATCTCTAGGTGTATGAGCATTATTAGAAGGGAAACACTAGGCATTAATATCATCCACAATTATTTTGACCTAGAACCACTTCCCTATTTGAGTTAGGAGGAATGGTCTATGAGGGTGTGGGAACTGCAACTAATTGATTCATTGGCTGATGGTTAGTTTGTTTTGGAATACCTTGATATTGGTTTGATTGGGAAAAAAACCTATTTCCTTAATAGCCTTGATAAGGATGCTTAGGAAAAGTATTCTGCTACCTCTTTATATTAATCAGCTCATTAGAGAATGTCCTTAGGATATTCTTGATATCATCCATCTCAAATGATTGAGTAGGGATAGATTCTTTCATGGATGATTGAGGGTAAGTGTACATAGACACTGGTGGGCTTATAGCTTTAGGAACTTCTTGAGGTGAGGGAAAAGAAATTTCTAGGAACATAGGCATGGGAGGCCTTAGAGGTAACTTTCCAGCATCTATTAAATGATTCTCAGCTCTAACTACATATTCATAGGCCCCTGGGAAAATGTGTCATCCTAGTGACTGAATCACAATAGATATATCTAAATTCAAAGCCTTGAGATAAAACACTATGGCCATACCAGACAGTGGCTTCACTGTAGCAGGGATTCTATCCCAAGTTTTCTAGAATCTAGTGTTGAAGTCAGTCATGTCCTCCTGAGGTCCCCTTTGAATGGTGATTAACTACTATAACAAAGAAGACTTATCACCCTTCTCTGCAAATCTTTCAAAAAATAGATCTCCAAGCTGGTCCTATGTAGATATGGTATTTGGGGTCAAAGATTGATACCATTCTAAAGCCTTCCCTTTGAATGAGGCTTCTAACAACCTTAGGGCCACATTTTGTTGTGTGACACCATGTATGGCACAAACATTTGATACATCTTGAAGATGTTCCAGGGTGTTTCTGAGTCTTACCCACTAAATTTGGCTAGAGCTTTTAGAGCATTTACTGGGATAGGATCCCAAATAGCTAGTGGTGTTGAGAGGATTAAGGGACTACTAGTATTCCAGCTTGCATAATTTCTTCTGGGCATAGAGGCTCCCATGTTTGGTACTGGTACAAACTAGTTAGCTCTTCCTCTTGGACTAATTACCAGAGGTGGCAAAAGAATACCTAGATTTGTAGCAGATTGCGATCTAGTGACTGGTCCATAGCTCCAACTCCTCATAGCTCTTTGGTTCATGCAATCTTGAAAGAAACTTCAAGACTAGTCCCACTAGGCATGCCAAAAAAATTTGATGATGAAAATTATGCTTGATTCTAATCAATCAATAATGGGAAGTTTCAAGCTATGGGACATTGTGGCTTGAAACGACCTCCAAATTTTAGAGAATCTAGTCTCTTCTACTTTATCAAGTGTTTGGGGGAAAAGGGATAGTAAATTAAATATAAATGAAAATTTAGGAATTGAAACCTAACTATGGTGATGCGCCTGAGTGTAATCTTAAACCTAACCTAAGCACGGTGAAACTATATATAGGATTTAATTACATTTAAGAGAAGACAAGTGCATGATCAATGTAAAAGATTGAAATAATAGAAATACAGGCTCACAATAGAGGCTTCTTTCACTGAGACATAGGAAACATCAACAAAGGCATAGTGTTCAATCTTCTTATAAGAGTCTTCCAATCACATAAGAGGCACATAAATCATGTACAGTTATGTAAACCTTGCAACTCAAGAAAATGAGACAAAAGTAAATGACATTCCTAATTGCAACTCTAGAAAATCTACATTATAGACTACCTTTGCAAATGACATAGATAATATCAACCAAGGCATATAGTTTAATCTTCTCAATTCATTCAGCCACATAAAAGGCACAAAAACATGCACAATTACATCAACTTTACAATTCAAGAAAATGAGATAAAAGCAAATGATATTACTAGCCAAAAACTCTAGAAATTCTCAAACTATAGAATCCCCCCCTTTCTTTTTACATTCTTCTTCTTTTATAGCATCTGGATGTCTCCTTCCATCATCCTCTTTCCCACACAATTCTTCTCCATCCTTAACTCACAGGGGACAAATAGACAGGGCTTTCAATGCCTTGGGGGCTCCAAAAATCTACCCAGTAAACTATTCCATCTACTTGAATTAACTCTAGCTAATTTTCCCTCCATTTCACTTTTTAGCAACAGATACATGGAACACCCTATTACATTGAAATGGGAGAGGACACTTAGCCGATTTCCTAAAAATCCTCTTATTACTTAGAAGGCACCAGAAAATGACACTTGGCACTTTCTACCTAATTCATCGAAGACATGTGGGTCTCTCCACTTCTCTTGGAAATTTTGTAGTATCATTTAGGACACATATTAGACTCTTATGGGTGGTGACACTTGGTATCTTCCACAACACTTTGAAATAACACCTAGGACCCACCACAATTTTATTTGGCAATGAAGCTTGAAGATGACCTCTTAAAAGTTGACAGGTGGTAGCCTCTACTGTTCTTGGGAAGATACATGGCATCTTCTACTTCTCCTACTAGGGGTATGTGGCGTCTTCCACTTCTATTAGGAATGGAGTAGAAAGGGGCTCAAAAAGTGACACTTGGTGACCTACGTTGCTTTTTGGCACTTAATCAAAATGAAATGATGCCTTTCTGCCTTCCAAAAAGGTACTTGACCCCTTTGGTTTTTGGGACACTCCCTTAAACTACCCGATGAACCAAAATGGTTCAATGGTTCAACACTACTTTCCATTTACATGTTAACCAAGGTACTAAACCAAAAATGTTGAATGAAGGCATTAAACCTTGACATTGAACCAACTGTCTTTTAGATGCCAACACATGGTGAGTTTTGCTTTCTTCTAAAAAGGTAGTTTAGAGCCTTCCGTGACTATCACTTGGCACTTTCTATTGCACTTCAATTCTTGGATGGAAAAGAAACCCGCTCTTTGCCCTAAAACTCTACTGCCATGACCAAGGTATGCAGGAATAAATTGCAGTGCGTGACTAAAAATTTGAATGTAATGTAGAGTAAGAATTTTATCTACACCATGCTATGGTTTTCATCCCTTCTAACCTTCACCAATGTGTCAATTTTGAACATGAGGGACAAGTCATTATAATCAAAGCCAATCCAAGTCCTTTTTCTTCTTCTAATATGATATATCAACTTGATGATGTTCTCATTCCACCTTCACCATGTTCACAATTAACCTCTAGCTAAACCACCACATCAATCCAACTTTCCAACACTTATATCTTCAACAATGATTAATCATCTACTACTTCAACCATCCCTTCATCTCAAATCATGGTTAAATAAACCTTGTAATCCACATTTCAACATCTCACACTAGGGGAATATTGACTTTTATCTTTGGATGCTTTCCCTTCTCTAAAAAAATTTGAGAATCTCCAAAATGATCCATCTTATGATCCCCAAATTTTTACCCTCATCCCTTTTGTCCTTTTCAACAATAGAACATATTTTGTCTATTGGGGACTTAATAAACCACTCTTTTCTCTCACGGTCATGCCTTATATTTAGCCATTCTCTTTAAAAATTTCTTATCTTAGCAACCCAACCTTTTCCTAAACATACCTTCATTGGTTCACTTGAAAGGGGTTTAGTTTTGGACTCTTTGAAAAAATACCCCACAATCTTCCCATCATCAAAACTCAAAAACCTCATGAGTTCTTTAGCCTGGGGTATGTTCCCCTAAAAGAGCCCATATCAACAAAACTAATTCTCACCACTAATGACAAACCTCTACCCTCACCAACACCATTTTTTCAATTTGATGAACATCTACCTTCACCAACCCCACTTTTCTAATTTGAAGAACATCTACCTTCACCAACCCCATTTTTCCAATTTGATGAACCTCTACCCTCACCAACTCCATCTTTCCAATTTGAAGACATTAACATCATCCCACCTAACTTTTTTTATCAACAATGTTATTTTGGGCTGCCTCACTTATCAAAAGAGGGGATAAACCAAAACCATTCCTCTCATGCACCCTAAAATGATTACACATGACTCATCCACCATTAATACCATCTAACAATAGGATGATAATTCTATTCTTACCTACCTAGGTATGGGGGACTCTTCCCTTCAAAAGGCCCTCCCTCTTGAAAACCAAACAATTTTAAATGAATTGACCAAAGATGTCAATTTGGGAACTTAGGAGGACCCTCATATCATCAATATTGGCCAATCCTTAACCCTTGAAGAATAGCAATACTATCAATCTTTTCTCTATGACCATAACATAGCATTTGCTTGGTCTTATTAAGATATTCCTATCATTAACCCTTCCATCACTCGTCATAACATTTTAACCCATCCTAAAGTTAATCCAATTCAACAAAAGCTTCATCATATACACCCTCATATAGTTATTTTCATCAAATAAGAATTTCAACACCTTCTAGCTATCAAGTTCATTTAACCTATTGACTACCCACAATGGGTCTCCAATATTGTTCCTATTACCAAACACACTAGGTGACTCCATCTTTGTGTGGATTTACATGACCTTAACCTCATGTGCCCTAAAGACAAATTTCCCCTACCTAATATAGACCAACTTATTGACCTTACCACTAGCCATGAAATGTTATCCCTTATGGATAGTTTTTTAGGATATAACCAAATCCTGATCACCCCTCAAGATCAACATAAGACATCATTCATCACCTCATGGGGAACTTTATACTATTTTGTCATGCCTTTTGGCCCAAAGAACATAGGGGAAACATATTAGTGAGTTGTGAACTATACATTTCATGATCTTATTCATAAAATAATGGAGGACTATGTTGATGATCTACTTGGTAAATCCAAGCACCATCAAGATCACCTCATTTTTCTTGATATCATCTTTGAAATACTTATCCATTATCAGGTTAGGCTTAACCCAAAGAAATGCATCTTTAGGGTCCTATCAGGAAAAAATTTGGGCTTTATTGTTTCCCTCCATGGAATAGAAATAAACCCTATAAAATTTTAAACCAAATTGGAAATACCTCCCCCTATTAACCTAAAACAACTTCATAACCTATAAAGTAAACTTTAGTCAATCTATCACTTTATTTCTCAACTATTCAATCATTTTTAGCCATTCCAACACCACCTCAAGAAAGATACCTCCTTTAAATGGACCAAATAATGTTAACAAGCCTTTGATTAAATCAAGGAGTATCTTCTCTCTCCAATATTCCTTATTCCCCAAAGGAGGATCATCGCTTTTATTTATACATAACTACCATTGATCATTCTTTGGGAGCTATGATCAGTCATTATGATGACCAACATAAGGATAAATTGATTTATTACATCAATCATACCC
>JARHVA010004376.1:850000-985000 GCA_037957365.1 Torreya grandis | reverse complement strand
TAACACCCCTAATAGCACATCAAGGAATCTCCCTCCTAAAAAATATAGTATTGCATAATAGGTAACCGCAAATTGTAGAAATATCAACAAATTCCTATCTCTGGGAGCCCTATGATATAAGGGCCTAATGTTAAAGCCTCCTAAGTGAAACTATGCATCAAATCCATCCTCTATGTATAGGATCTCCATAAACTCATCAATATCCTCCCCCTATATGTGATAGATGGGATTTCCATGGATAGATAGGTGTGTAATCTAGTGGAAATCCTCCAATAGGATGTTCATCTCCCCCATCGATAACTAGAAGGTGTTAGTCATTGGGTCCCATCTCTTAATGAGGGTGACTATCATAATGACATCCATGGGAAAGCACTGGTAATGCTACATCACTATAAAACCCACTACCTCCATGTGATGACATTCCTTCATAGACATGGCATCCCTCACTTCATCAAAAATCTTAAGAATTTGATGCCATAACTAGATATAAGTATGTGATTGTAACAACAAATATATCACTGATTAATAACCCTAATCAACACTTATCTCAACATGCCTCTGACCATAACCTAACTCCTAACCGATCTTGACCCTAATCCTACCCTAATTATAATCCTATCTTATCTTCCAAACTCCTCATAAAATCCATTACACTCCTATATGTGATAGATGGGATTTCCATGGATAGATAGGTGTGTAATCTAGTGGAAATCCTCCAATAGGATGCTCATCTCCCCCATCGATAACTAGAAGGTGTTAGTCATTGGGTCCGATCTCTTAATGAGGGTGACTATCATAATGACATCCATGGGAAAGCACTGGTAATGCTACATCACTACAAAACCCACTACCTCCATGTGATGACATTCCTTCATAGACATGGCATCCCTCACTTCATCAAAAATCTTAAGAATTTGATGCCATAACTAGATATAAGTATGTGCTTGCAATAACAAATATATCACTGATTAATAACCCTAATCAACACTTATCTCAACTTGCCTCTGACCATAACCTAACTCCTAACCCATCTTGACCCTAATCCTACCCTAATTATAATCCTATCTTATCTTCTAAACTCATCATAAAATCCATTACACTCCTATTACCTAACTCTTCTAACCCAACTCTTACCCATTTTTAACTCTAATTCTCCCAAACCAACTCCTACCCCACTTCAATTTTCCCAACACAACTCCTACCCCATTCTAATTTCCCCAACCCAAATCCTACCCCATTTAATTATCCCATCCCAACTCAACTTGCCTGTTGATAGATCCCCTTAACCATCTACAATCTCCTTCGGGCCATTTATCCTCAAGGTCGACCATAATTAGTTCATTCTAACCACTAATGGTCATAATAAGGTGACTGTAGGTGGTGAGATTCGACCCCCTAACCTTCCTAAAATGTTCTCTCCTTCTCTACACCTAAAAATGTACTCTTTATCACATTTCACACTCCTCCCTACCTTTATCCCCATGCTATTAAATCCCCAAACACAAAATCTTGTACACACATAGTAGAAATAACCTAACCCTAGCCATATAATTCAAACCACCCCTTTTCCCAATAATTTAACATATTTCATTATATTTTTACCATTTAAATTTAGCTATTAAAATTTATTACCAAATTAAAAACATCACAGACCTCATTTCATGACTAATGGTGCCACCTCAATCCACATCTATCCACTTGTCCAAGAGCACCTCCCATATCCATCTCAACCCCACCATCACCCCCACATGTTAATATCCTCTTAATAGCTCATAAGCACTCCCAAAGACTCATGGAGAATCTTCATATAAACACCCAAAACAAATAAATCACAAGTCTCCAAATTGTAAATGAGGCCTAAATGAGCCCAGTTGACCTTTTTGTCCATGGATTTAGGGTTTTCACATAACCATCTATGGTTGCATAACCATCGATGGTTGACCATAACCATCGATAGTTTTGTAATCCTCAATGGTTAAACCTAACCATTAATAGTTATATAACCATTAGTGGTTGCCCCTAACCATCAAAGGTTAGGTTTTTTATTCCTTCTACCTTTTTTCTCTCCTTCAATTGACCTAACTCGAACCTTCCATTACATATAATTGGGGAAACCCCTTTCTTTCCTTTTTGGGAGTGACCTTCTCCTTTTCAATTAGGAACTATATTAGGCATGAAGTCCATGTTGGATCTATTGTACATGGGACTACATAGGTATCATCCTCTTTTCTAGTGCATCAAGAGATAATTTAGCCACCTCCTAAGTAGCCAATAAATCCATTTTCCCATGCACACCTAAATTTTGGCACCTTTATTATTTTGACCTATTCACACACTATTGCGATGACCTTGCTTTAGTCTTCATTATTACCTTGATCATTTTTTTCCATGTTAAACTTTTTCATTATGCACCATCTTTTGCATCACCCAACCATTTCTATTTTCCTTCAAAGTACTTCCTACCCTAGATACCTGAGCAAAGACCAACCTTTCCTAAGAGATTTTATATACATGACCTGATTTGTTATGACTAACATTGGGGACTAGTTACCTTGTCACTTATCTTAGAACCTAAACTTATTATTATCAACATTGGCAATTTTTGTCTTTGTAAAAATTAGAGTATTGCATTGAGTCACACCCTATGTGCATATTTGCATCTCATGCACACACCCCAACTCATAAACCTTATTTTACCACTTATCAAACCAAGACCCAGTTTTAGTTCTACCTCATCAAATCTTAGTTTGAGTGGGGATACCCTCCTCTCATATTTGAGGCAACCAAACCCTAGTCATCAATACTTTGTTTTTATTCTGTCTTATTGACTAAATCTATGCAATAAAAATGGGAAAAATGTAGATTCTTGAAAAATGTCCCCTCAACCAGTTTTTGATGTCACATCACTTTGGACCTATTATCAACCCTTAGTTAATTATTTACCTAGTTAGCTCACCCTTAGACACATTTTCTACACACCTAGCTACCTTTTAAAACATCCCCTCCTATGACCCATTTAAACCCTTTTACATGTAGGGGTTGATTATTGATGGTTGACTAATAGTCGATGGTTACACTTAACTATTGACAATTACCCTTAACCATCAATGGTTGTGTCCCCACTCTTTTAAAAATAAAAGCACATCCAACTTTGGGTGAGCTTACAAGGGCAAAATAAAAACTTTCCCATGTACACCTCACAAATTTCTTACCCTTTAAATTGGCATCTTTATCCTGACCCAACTTAACAACTCTCTCTCTTTCCTTAGTAGTTTTTTGCTATAAATGCAAGGCTCTTATAAGAGATGAGGATCAAAAATTTGTATCTAGACTCCTTTATTTTCTTTTTGTAGGATTCCAAAACCATGAATCTCTATCCACATGAATTTTTAAGGTAGGAGTACTATTATTACATTCAAATTTCTTCTAGTTTTCAACTTTCATTCACTTAGCATCATATAGGTACCCTTCTTTTGTTTTTAGTCTTTTCTTTCATTATCAGATTTTTGTACGTTGTTCTATTCACCTACACACCCCTCCTCACCCCAACTATCCATACTCTAAATCCTACCCATAAACCATTCTCATCTTCATCACCATCTTAATTTTCACAAAATTTCATAGGAAACTATGATCGATTACAAAAACCATCACTAGTTTTCTAACCATTACTAGTTAGACCCAACCATCACTAGCCATACCCAACTGTCGACGGTCATTGTCAGAAGAAAAATTAGATTGTTATTTTTTTCCCTTTTCACCTAATAAAACCCTTATTTATTTTCTTGACCTATCTATAGACTCTACCTAGAGCCTTTAAACCTAACCTTGGCACACTTTTACATGGTATTGACCCACTGTGCCATATCTTTTATCAAACAAGTACATTATTTATTTTCTTTCATATTTACTTTCTTATCATTTGAATTTAAGTATATTTCTTATATGATTTATGACTTAATTATCTTGAAATTGGATTGATATCCTCCTACAAAGCCTTGTGCTTCTCGGATCTAGCATACACTAGGCAATCCACTCAACCCACCATCTAATAAATTCTCTTCTAGTTTTCTTGTGATTTGTAGGTTATCCTCCCCAGCCAAAAAGGAGTTCCCACATTCATTTGGATCAATGTGCACATTATACTAGGTAATTATCTACACACCTTAATATTCACTTTATTTTATCTACTTTCATAACTAAAAAATAAAATAAATAAATTGAAACACAATGTACTTCAAATTAAGAACATGTTCCATGAAGAGCTCATCTTCCTAATCAGTCAAGTCTCCAAAGTCCCTACCATTTCTTCCTAATGACTCCTTAATGCTCATTGCCTCAACAATCTTTTTTTTTCTTATAATATCATATCCATAACCTTATTATTATATGTCTTATATTTTCCTTGGATTTTGCTCCTTACTTCCTGCATGACCAAGGTGGTACTATGCTTGAATTCCTCATTTATTATTAGACCCATGGGGTTGGGAATTGTTGGTTTAGCAATCATGGTCCCAAGGAATTGTTTTATCCTATCAAGTATCACCTTATCATCTCCAAGGAGTATTTCCAAGCTCTTGGACCATGTACTCAAACCCTTGATCTTATATAAAACCAATCCCATGGTTATGTTTAAGTGAGCTAAGTTGATGGTCTTAAAATTAGGGATTTGATACTGTACCAAGATGTTGACCAATTCCTTTATTTTTTCCTTTAAATTCTACCATTGGGTGACTAAGCCTTTGGCTACTATATCCTATCACCCCAATACATTTTGTATCACCTTTATTGAATTTTGAGAGTCAAACATATCATAGAAAGATGTTTAAAACATCTTGATCATGGCATCAAGAAATGACAAAATAGATTACCTTTTCAAATTCTCCTTCTTTTGTTATAGATTCTCCCTCTATTAATGTAAGCCTTTGATGTTAGCCTATAATTGAGATGATTATTCTTGAGCTAATTCAAGAACATTTTCCTCAAAGATGAGGTTTTCACCTAGTCTCTACCATTCAAAAAGAGTCAAGCCAATAAATGTTTCCACTTTTTAAAAATTTAATTCCTTATCTCTAACCAAGGCTTTCTTCTTAATGATTCTTTGTAGTCTAGTTATTATTGGGTCAAAATTAATGACAAATAATGATTATGTCACTCAAGGAGTAGGGGTTTAAATCTATGTTCCACTTGGGTCTCCTTGAGCCATCATTATTTGTTCTTATTCTTTTTGTAAATCCATAATCCATGGTTTAAGCTCATCATGCACAGTTTTATTGACAGTCTTTGTTATTGGCAAAGGATGGTATAGAGTAGGAATTTTATGAATTTTTCCATACAAAAACCATTCAAGAATGGTTTGGCCATGAATTATATTATCCTCACTAAAATTTTTGACCTCACTCAACAGATGAGTGAAGGTCATCTTGGGATTGTTTCCACTTAATGAGACCAATGCTAGCTCAACTTTTCTTTTGGGATAGGTTGTAATAAGGACCAAGTCAAAAAATACTCCCTTCTCATTATCTTACCCTGTATCATTAATTTGAGATTCTTATTCATCATATTCATAGGCATTGGCTATCATATTTAGAACATCCTCCACTATGTCCTTTTGGTCAATTCCTATTATGTTAAAATACCTTCAGTCTGTGATTCTATTTCTATTGCTTGGGCTAAGGAAGATTCCATCTCTTTAGGTATTGTATCTTTTGTTTGCATCAATGTTAGAGGAGTTATAAAAGATGAACCTCCTATAAAATGACATTGTCTTATCCGTACCTACCAATGTCATCACTTAGATTTTATTCCCTTAACATTCTAACTTCTAGATTGATGTTTTGCTTCTTCAATCTTGTTAAGACTTCAGTGAATGAAGAATATTTGGTGTATATTTGTTCATAAGGTCCATGATGGTGATCATATGTCATATTTATTCCCTTTTCCTTTAAGTGACCCATAACTCTTCCTTGGGGAACCCACTACCTTATTACATCATGTTGTAATATGAAAGAGGCCCTGTGTTTAGAGGTAGCCTCAATATTATACCATTGATGAAACAAAATATTAATAATGGTAATAGGGAAGGTTTGGATCATTCCTTTCCTCTTGTTCCTACAAATACCTTATATGCCATTTTATATTTGGTATGCTACCTCTTGCTCAACTAATTTACTAGGCACATGAATTGGTAGTCGAAGTGGGGTGCATAGTATTCCCTCGATCATAATTATAGTGTAGTCTAGATATATCCATATACCACATATGGATTCAATAGTATTATTTATTATAGTATTGACCCTCATCATTTATATTCTTATAATGACCTCTACTAAAGTTGAATAGACACAATCACATATGAATTGTATGTGATTTTTATACTTGAAAATGTGCAATTTGGAATAATATTAGGTGATTGTCTAGGTTCCATTAGGTTAAAATTATTTGATGATGGGAATCTTGGTGGTGGAAATTATGTCATATAGTAATTATGACATCATATAAATCTAACTCTTGGTCATCCTCTTTATTCTAGAGAACTATCTACTCAGACAGGTGCTAATAACATCCCCAAGAGGAGTGAGTTCTCTCTCGACCATAAAATATACCAAGCTGCCCATATTTTGTATAAATATGTGGTGGATTAGTTTCCACATTATCTATTTATTAATTCCATGATCATCCTAATGTTGGGCCTAAACTGGTTGATTAGGATATTACCATTGAAGTTTGAGAATACTTGATTCCTAGAATATAACCATAGGGTAAGGATGGTTTTTAGGTCATTCTAATTAGCCCAATTATTTATGGTGGTCATTTTTATTTATGGTTTAATAATTTTATATTAATTCTCAAAGTCTAAAGGATAAATACATGTAACCTTCCTAAAACTACATTCATGAACTATCATGCCTTTATCAATTTTACGGTCTTTAAATATGGCAAAGATAACATCAATGCAATGTAGTACCTTTGATTTGGTTGTAGTGTAATGAAGAATAGTCATCTAGATAGCCACAATTTCATAATATCTCCTTTTCATGGATAAGTTCTTCCCCTCTTATTTGGAAATGACTAGTTGCTCTTGGATTGTCTAGAATAGCTGGGACCAATTGTTTTCTGATGTTTTCAAAGCCATTACATTAACCTATGTGTCCTTGAAGATCTTACCCTCTACATTTGAAGTTAGACAGAGTTCCACATCTTCTCTATGTCTTTAGGATGCCATGACTGTGAGTTTGATAAATTGATCCATAGTGATCTATCATTTAATTCTAGATTTAATTACCTTTGATTAGATGATGATTTAATCTCTTAGACTTGATTTCAATTAATTTAAGATTGAATTAGAGATTTTTTAGATGTTAGGTATTTTTTCAAATTTAATTTTGGAAATTATTTGTACTTAACTAAGATTTATGCCTTATATTTCCATCAAAATTATGTATTTATAACTTTGATTATCTAGATCCATGAGATATTTAGATTTTTCATTTTCTACTTATATGGTGCCACCATGGCATCCTTGTGGCACTTTTCATGACACTTTTATCATTAATTTTCAAAAAGTGACCATTCAATCATATATATCTAAGGAAACATGGATCATTGATCCCGTAAAGATGCATGATTTTTAAGTAAGGGTTGTGACACATAAAGATATTAGGTTAAAGACTTTCCACACTAGTTTTTTTTTGTGTTAAAAAACATGAAATAAACCATAAGCTAGATTAATTAAGCTAATATTAGAACATAATAAAAGGGGGAACCCATGATTAATAATAAAAGGACATAACATAAGGTTTTTTAACCTAAGTATTTATCATATTAATAAATATTCCAAAATATTAGGGTCAAATCTCTAAGTCAAGTTTTTTAATAATAGGAACCTTTGAGTAAAATTCATGAAATAAGGTTTTATCCTAAGGTTTTATTGTATTAAAAAATAAAATTGAAACCTAAGGGTAATGTCTTAAAATAGGTCTATATAAAAAAGGGGCCTTTTTAGTCTTAATATTGATATCACAATATTAGATCTTGGCTGTCTGAGTGAATGTAGATCATTGATTTCAATCCATGGGGTTGAGAAAGATTGGTTCTATGGATCATAATATTAGACTTATTAGGCCCATGTCACACTATTTGATTATTTACAGCCAAGTAAATGTGGGTTTTTGATCTTATAAGCAAGTATAATGTTTAATTTAGGACTCAAAGGTATATAAAACTTAGGATAAAATTGTAATACTAAGGTCTTTTTTATGTTAATAAACATGAATGATATTTTAGGATAATATTTTAGTATAATTCATAACAAAAGGACCATTCATTATTTATAATAAGGTTAGGAACATGATACAAGGACCCTGCAATGATAAATTTATACCATGCTAAGATAAAAGGGGGAAGAAGGGAATCAGGACATAAAGGGGATCAAGCATATATTTTTTAGACTAAGGTTTTGTCATGTTAAAAAACATGACTAAGCCTTAGTATAAAAATTAAACTAATTCCATAGTATATTTAAAGTGTTCCCACATAATTTGTTCCTACCAAATTTGAATTTCACATGGGATGACCTAGTCTAGGGTTTCTTGGCCAAGGGTTTCAAGATGAATTCAACATCATTTTTGACCAATGAAAGGTTATTAAAAATACTCGATTGAGATAAAATAATAAAATACAAACATGGTCCATTCAATGGGGATCACTTAAAATTGTAATCTAAAACATAGAGATCTAATGATAGTTAATTTAGACAAGGGAAAACTATAATTATACAAAAGTGGTTAACCATACCATGTATGGATGATCTCTAAAAAAAATTATGTGAAATCATGATAGTGATACTCTAATTAAGTTAAATTTCAATTTTAAGGTAAAAAATTACATAATTTGATGTAAGGGTTGCCATTTTCATAAATGGGCGTATGTTGACATAAAAGAAATGGTGTCTTCTAGGGGAAACATAGAAATATGTTAGAATTCAAAGACTTTGGTTCAAATAAATAAATAGATTACTTATTCCACTTTATCAATACCATTATCGATATTAGTTCATGGTAGAAAAAAAATCTTGCACCTATATAATTAGGACCAAACATCAAAACCTAATCATGTTGTGTCTATTCTTTTATTCCACTTACTATTTACCATGGTATTTTTGGAATAAATTATATATTTAATGCCTTTAATCATTGATGTTGACTTAAAACATGTTTGGATATTCATTAAGAACCATTATTTGGCTTAGGGAAGGTTTAGGCATTGTTTTGCTACCAACTAGGAATCCATAGCCTTGATAAAGATACATTAAATTTCACTCAAGGCCTTTTTCCATTGCTATCCAGGCATCCATAGCCCTAGTGGAGATTACTAGAATCACCTTTGCTTGGAAAGATTTTGATTTTTCAATAATCTCTTATTTTTTGTATTTTTTAGGTCATTTTTGGGCTTTCTATAAAAGTTTAGGAACTAGGTTAGCCATGTTTAGGGATTTGGTCATATGTCTAGTCCTTAGACAATCACCTATGGTTGTAACCTTTATCCCAAGTAAGGATGGTTATTAAGTATAAACATGACTATGTTACAATAATTTAATCTTTAATCCCACATGTGTAATTCTTCTTAAAACCAAGTTTAGATCAAAACAATGTTAAATTTTTTATGGAATAGTTAACCTATTCACTAGTCCTTGTTGGTTTCTTTAAACTATAACATAAAATTTTATACGTCATATCTATGATCAACAAATGTTGAGGAGTTATACCTGCATTCATGAACTATGGATTTCCCCCTTTTTTTAAATTTGAGCTAAAATATATCAAAAAGGACTTATTCGAAGCAAGGAACAAGGTAGGGAAAGCAAATACAAAAAACATAAAGCAAAGAAATTAAAATGCAAAGGAAAATCAAACATATGCAAAATAAAGGTATAAGAAGGAAGGAAGGAATAGGGAAACCAATGGGTAGCGTGAACTTTATTCCCTATAATTATTTCATCTTATACGTATTATCTCAAGTATTTTGACAATTTGATAGGGATATATCTAAAAAGGTGTGAATTTTCCATGTTTTCCCTTGGGTTTGAATGCCTTGTCCCAAAGAAGAACCAAGTGTCCTTGCTTGAATACTTTTATCTTTGATAACTTATCAAACCACCTTTTCACCATGGTTTTGTGCCTACTAAAGTTGGTAAAATTATCTTATCTATCATATTCTATCTGAATAATGTCTAATATCCTTGAATTTTCCAATTCCTTATCATGCTTCATGTGTTCTTACAAGAACTTATATTGGAAACTTGAGTGGAATAGGAAATGTGGGTTCTTGGACATATACTAGTAATAAGGGTGATGTTTTGAGAGCCTAATTAACCCTTGTTTTTTTGCCCATAGGGCATATTTTAGTAGCTTATGTCAATTTATAGGCTTGTCTATTGTAGACTTCTTTATTTCATTCATTATGCTCTTATTGGTTAATTCAGATAGTCTATTACCTTTGGGATAATGGTTAGATGAGAACTTGAAAATGATGTTATTATAATATGCCCATTCTATCATATATATAAACTTAGATCCATTATCACAAACAAATATATAGGTGTCCCAAACATGGTGCATATGTTTTCCTCTAAAAAAAGTGATCACTTCCTCAATCCTATACTATTTTTCCCCGACTACCTTAGTCCATTTGGTGTAGTAGTCAGTAGCAGTTAGAATGTATTTTTGACTTTATGATGAATTGAGGTTGATTACCATTACAAAATCTAGTCCCCACTAATCGAAAGGTTTATCTACCATAAATATCTATAGTAGCATGGCTGCCTTAGCTCTTTCATGTTGAAGACTGGACATGAATGACACTACCTTACATGCTATTGGGCATCCTTGAATATTTTAGGCTACTAGTAACTAGATTTAAGGGTTTTATGAGTTATTGTCATTCTAGATGGATGTCCACTTCCTAGCTTCTCATGAAAAGTGCTCATGATTTTAGTCACTTCTTATTTGGATACACACCTCAAGTAAATGTCTTAAAAGTTTTTAATATAGAAAAATCCATCTTTAATTAGTAAATGGATTGAATTGAGTCTTAGATCTCTTATTTACTCCTTGATCAACCCTATAGGACAAGTGGCATTGATTAGTAAATCAAAAAATGGATCATACTAATCATTAGACTAAAAACATTCTTTTTTAACTTGCATTACATTTATCTTGGGGTTATTATTGGCAATTAATTGATTCATAAATTGGAACCTTACCAATTTTTTAATTTTTATTTCAATGTCGTAGTCCTATAGCATAAACATCCACTTACTTCTCCTTTCTCCTAGTTCATTCAGACTCAACATGAGCTTTGTGGTAGGGTCAGGTAGGATTGCATGCACTTTATTCCTAAGAATATAGTGTCTAAACTTTTTCACTACCTTAAATAATTCACATGATTACTTATAAATCAAAGAATATTTTAACTCAACATTTTTAAAATTGGTGTTCATAAAATCTATAGGATGGCAACATCCATCTATTTTATAAGTTGAAACTATAGAAATAATATGATCTAAAGCAAAGGAATAAAGGTAAAATTCTTCTAAAAATTCAAGACTTATCAAGATTGAAGCTTATCTATTTGTATCCTTGATGTCCTTAAAATCCTTCTTTTATTTTTTTTCCAAGTGATTTTGACATCTTTATTCAACATATCATTCAATGGCTTCATAATTTGTGTAAAGCCAAAAATAAACTTCCTTAAGAAATTAATTTTTACAAATAATGAATTTAATTATTTATTACTATTAGGAGGATCTATTTTTGATATAACATCTACTCTATCTAGGTCTATAGAGATTCCATCCTTAGTGATAACATGTCCTAATAGTTATTTCACAGTAAAGCATAAAATACCTTTTTTGGGTTGAGAGAAATCCCATACTTTCTAGACCGTTTAAATACCTATTGTAAATGCATGATGTGTTTATCCCTATTCTTAGAAAAAATATTTAGATCATCCATGCATATAATAATTCATTTACCTACAAAATCTTATAAATCATGATCCATAGCCCTTTGGAGCATTTCCCCTATGATGATTAGCCCAAATGACATTATTTTGTAATAAATTGTGCCCCACTTGGTAGTAAAAGTAGTCTTCTTGAATTAACAACACTTGGTTATACCATAAAAATCCATCAAGAAATGGAATCATAGTAGAACAAAAATTTCTTTGTATAACTTAGTCTAGAGAAGGCAAAGGATAGTTATCCTTTTTAGATGATTTATTTAGATTCCTAAAATAAATGCAGTCTTATTTCACCATTTTTTTTTATTAACGAGCACCAACTTGGTGACCCAAGTAGAGTGCCTTATAGGAAATATAATCCTGGCATCTAATAATTTTTTAACTTATTTTAAAATCATAGGTTCTCAAATAGGGTTGATAGGTCTCTAATTTTGTCTAAAAGGTTTGAAGTTTTCCTTTAAGGGTATAGTATGGGTGACAACTCTTGGGTCAAAAATATTAAAGTCATCATAGTACCATGTTATTATGTCCTTATAGTTTATCAACAAGTATTTGGCATTTTCATTTTAAATTATCATACATGTTGTCCAAATATTAACTAGATGAGGTTCATCTTGAGGTCCAAGATCAATTGCCTTGTAATCCTTCCCAATTGTCCTCGGTCTTCTAGTGTTTTTAGATAGTTTTCTTGGATCAAATAACCTTTCTAAGGCAATCATGCCTTTTGGGTGTTTTTATCATTCATTTGAATGACTTTATTCTCAAATATACCATCTTTTTCAAGAGTATTATCATTAGCCAAATCTATGACATGGGACTCAAATACTCCTAAGTTGGTCATGAAATATAGGATATGTTGGTCATCATTAAAAACCTATACATGGATTATATTATTTGAGATTGAAGGGCATGGAATGAACTCAATGTTAAATTTTTGAGAGTTCATGGTTTGGCAAAAGATTGGATACAACTAAGGTAAGCTCATCAATAGCCTATTTTTCTTCCCTAGGGATAGAAAAAATATTTCAAGCATTAAAGAATTCAAGAAAATCCCAAACTATAAACTTATATCTTTTGAGATATGATAATTTACATTGATATTTACTCCTCACCTAATTGACTACAAGTTCTAAGTCACCATGAACCAAGATCTCTTTAACCTTATTATTAATGGCAAATTGAAATCCTAAAATCAAAGCTTAATATGCCACAAGGTTATTAGTAAAATGAAACTGAAGTATATAAGAAGATTTTAGTTCCTTCCCAATAGGATTTGTAAGAAAAATTCCTAATCTAGATCCAAACTTACACCTTTCACCATCAAAATGTAATTTCTAAATTTTAGAAAAAAAAGAGAAGTTTTATATTTACATACCTTATGGGTGTAAAGAGTGTAGACACCCACATCTAAGTCCAACATATTGACTCTTTCATTCATAACATTATACTTGATGATCATGTGCTTCATCTGAGGCTCTCTTTCCACTCTGATCTGATTTAGGACTCCTTTTCATGGTAGCCACAAATGTGAAAAGTCAGTGGACATATATCCATTTGAGAATTTTTTCCACCCTTTAATTAATAATATCCCATAAGAATTAGGAATATCCACCACCTATATGTTAATAAATTATTCAATCCTTATCTCAGAGGCAAGCTACATATGAATATTTGAAAATTCCCAAATTACTTTGACTCTAGATTTATCTAACTGAGTAACTCTATCAGATTTAATAGGAGTCAAGCCAAGTTGTTGATAAATACTTACTACCATAATATTTGTGGATGGACCAAAATATAATAAACAATTATGTAAATTCTTACCAAACATCCTTATAGTAAGTAGGAAATGTGGGGACTCTATCTTATTTTTATACATAGAAAGATTAGCGTTGTTAGTTTTGGGTGGCCTACCAAGATTTTTAGACAAGGAATCCAATAATAGGTATCTTTACTTAGTGATCTATGTCAAATAATGCAATTAAATATTAGCATTAATTTTCTTCATGTCTTCCATAATATTATACCCAATCCTATTGTAATAATTAGAGGCATTAGTATTATGTTTATAAGTATTTACCTTTTGAGGCTCTAGGTTATTATCTGAGGTAGTATCTAGAGGAGTGCCAAAGTTGTTTGGATATGTTGAAGTACTTAGTGGATCCTTTTTTTCCTTGTTCCTTAGAGGGTAGGTATTCTTTAGGAACTTCTAAAAATCATGGACTTCGTCAAGAATATCATTAGGTTCACTATCTTCTTGGAGAGGGAAGTCAAACATCTCCACCATGAAGTCTTGGATAGAAGACTTAGATATTGATGTACCTTAACTATTATATTTATTAGGAAACAATTAAAAAGTATCTAAATCTTCTTCAAAGGATTCAAAAGATTTAAATAATTTAATGGAGTCTATCTCACCATGTTTAGAAGTGGAACATACTCTATAATAATTAGGTAAAGTAACATCAATAATATTTATATCCATTATTTTCTTATCAACAAATGACTCAGTATTTTTATTATTTTTGTAACTATAATTATGGAATATTCTAATGGGCCTATTGAACCTTTGGAAAGAAAATTTCCTACCTGAGTTATCCCTAGTTTACCAACTTACTTCTGTAGTTGAAGAAAATCAGTGCTTAACTTCTAGACCATCTTCAGGATAGCGCCACTCTCATTATTGGGCGCCTCATAATTATGAACTTGATTTTTATTAGTACCATTGGTTGGTTATAAGGCCTTTTTATCACTCATATTAAATCCGTTTTCAACAATCTTCAAGAATCCCAAGTTCTACATAGGATGAACATGACTTAAGGTTAATTGGTTCAAAGTTGGGATATAGTTCAAATAAGGTATACTCTAAATGTTGTTGGGGAAGACATTTAGGGTAGGAAAATATGGATGTTCATTTGGAATAGAGTAATCCATTTAACCTTGGGGTTACATTTAATCATTGATGATCACTACTTTAGAATAGGATAAGAGTATTCATTGGCCCAATAGGTTTCTTTACGAAAATAGATGTCATGGGATCCAAAGCATCTTTGTAGATTTCTAGAGCCAAATCATCCTTAGGATTGTAAGGATCTATGGCTTAGATATACATATTTTGGAACCTAGCATTAAATGATCTTATAAGTTCATTTACATACCTCTTGGTCATGGTGAATTACTTCTATAAGACACAAGGACTAATAATTTTTCCAAATTGGTCAGTGAAAACATTATTTAAGTTAGCCCAAATGTCAACATAATTCCCAGGTAAATTTAAAAACCATTCATATATAACATCTCTAAAAGTGAAAATAAATACTCTACATGCTACATCTTCATGAGTGACATTTAACAATCTCAATGCAAGTTTAAATTATTTTTATTATTCTTCAATGGTTATAATGCTACTAAGACTAAATATTCACAAATATTTATTAAGGTTATAGGGTAGGTCATGTACCACACTTGGAATTTTAATGGAGGATCCACCTATCTAAGCCATACCTTTATTGGATTGAATACATGAGCACCTTGAATTGGTGATGTTGTCAAAGCCTTTGAAAGCTTATGTTTACCTTTATCCCACCTAGATTTTATATGGACTTATAATTCAATAAAAGGTTTCCTAGTCTCTGAATGTGACCTTGCTCTGATTCTTGGTGATTATAACTTGAGAATTTTGAATCATATTTTAAATATGATGTGTCATTCCTATCTTTGTTGATAATAATGATTATAATTCCACATTAAGAAAATATAAAGATTCATATAAAGAATGAGAAATGATGAAAATATTTAATCAAGTCAGCTCAAATATGTATACAAATAGATAATTAAGATGGATATTTACATGTTTTAAGCTCAAATGAACTCAATTTAGCAAAGGATATAATAATCTTTGATCAAAATATCTATTACTAACTTCAAAATTGTTGGGTTCATAATTCTAAATATATATTTACCACAATTGAACATATGTCTTAAAAGAATGTTAATATTTGTCTAAATAAGCATAAAGACCTATCTCAAACCATGAATATCACAAAAATTTACATGATTATGTGAAAATAAACAAAAATATGAAAAGAGTATAGTGATCTTTAAATTGATTTCACAGAAACCAATAAAGATACTAAAAATCTACAAAGAATTGGCCCTCCTTCTAGCACCAATGAAGATCTACTTATTGATGCATTAATATGTATCAAAGTTGATCAAAATGTTTAAAAAAAACTTCCCATTTTATAATTTATATAATTCAATGCATGAGTTCTAGGTTGTGATAATCCTATTATATGTTGATGGAATAGAGGCAAAGCAAGTGGATAGTTTAGCTATATTTATAAAGATTGGTAGTTGGGGGCCACCTTGGCCTATATCTTTGAAAATAATGAAGCAATATTAGCTAATAATAGTGAATTATGGTCAAATATAATCTAAATACTAATGTAATATTTATATTTACAATGATAATTAAGCTATAGTGATCTAGTTTAAAAAGAAGTAAAAGGAAGGGTAAGGCAAAAAAGAAATGTTATTGATCTTCATCCCAAACATCATGGAAAAGTTCAAATTTACTCCAAGTATGCACTTAACAAAGGTATAATATTAAATAACATGATATCATATGTTACTACACATTAGGAAAACATATAAGGAATGAGAAAATTGTAAATAAGAATTAAGTTAACTTTGAAGATTTACCTTACAAATAAACAACAGTAACCTAAATACAAGAAGAGTAAAGGAAATGAAATGAGCTTGATAAATTTTAGTCAGCTTAATATTTTCACAAGTTAACAACTCTATAATTAATATATTCACACAAAGTTTTCAAAATAACCATTCAAATCTGGAAACAAGAACAAGCAAGTGAGAGAGAAACCATAATAACAAATGACATAAATGAATATAGACAATCTTTGTAGAATTCCTCACTTACATTAATTACTCAAAATTTTATACAACTTTTGGCTCAAAAAATCCCTCCTTTTACAAATTAAAATACTCCTTTTATAGAATTCAAGGAAGTATATCGATCAGTCATATCCAATTAGAAAAGTACAAGTGTAAGGACAATTTTTCCTTCTTTAAAAGTTCTAGAATACTTTAAAATCTCCCAAGTGGACTGACCTATAGGAAATGTTCTTAGAAGTTTCATGTTCCTTTACAAAAATAATCTTCTATTTTTCACCATATTACAAAGCTTATACCAAAAATAATATCCTTAACTAACTTTACCTTTGGATCCTTGTGCTAATAAAGTCCCCTATTTCTATTAAAGAACCTTAATTTCTCTTTGGTGTTGTTATTCAATCATCTTCAAATTAACAATAGGTTTCATGAAGAGCTCATATTCCTAATTAAATGGGTCTCTAAATTCCTTATCATTTATTCTTAAGGCATCCTTAATGATCCTTGCATCAGTGAATCTTTTCTTTTATTGGTAGGATCATATCAATGACCCTACTATTATCTATCCTAGATTTTCCTTAGATTTTTCTCCTTACTTAATACATGACCAAGGTGGTCCTATTCTTTAATTCCTCATTTTTTATAAGGCCCATGGGGCTATGTATTTTTGGTTTAGCAATCATGTTCTCAAGGATTTTTTCTATCCTATGTAGTAGCACCTTGTCATATCCATAGAGTCTTTCCAAGATCTTGGACCATGTACCCAATCTCTATAATTTATCTACAATCAATCCCATGGTTGTGTTCAAGTGAGCTAAGATGATGGTCTTGAAACTAGGGATTTGATCTTGTATCAAGATGTTGAGAAATTCCTTTATTTTATCCTTTGAATTTTACCATTGTGTGGCTAAGCCTTTGGTTGTTGTATCATATTAGCCCAATACATTTTGTATCACATTTTTTTACTTTAAGGAGTCAAACATATCATATAAAGATGATTAAAACATATTTATCATGGCATTAAAAACTAAAAAAATTGCTTGCCTTTCCAAATTCTCCTTCTGCTATTGTAGATTTTCCCTCTACTATTACAAGCCTTTGATGGAAGCCTATAACTAATATGACTGTGTTTGAGCCAAATCAAACACATTTTCCTCAAATATGGGGTTTTCACCTGGTGTCTACCCTTTAATAAGAGTCAAGCAAATAAATGGTTCCACTTTCCAAAAAGTGAATTATTCTCCTCCAACCAAAGATTTCTTCTCTATGATTCTTTACAATCTAGTTATTATTGGGTCAAACTTAATGCCAACTGATGATTGTTTCAATTGAGGACTAGGGGTTTCAATCTATGTTCCACTTATCTCTCTTAGAGCCATCCTTCTTATTCTTCTTCCTTTTGCAAATCCATAATCCATGGATTAAGATCATGATGCATAATTATATTACTAATGTTTGTTATTACCCAATGATGGTGCATAGTAGGAAATTTATATAATTTTCCATATAAAAACCATTCAAGAATGGTTGGGCCCTGAATTGGATTATACTCACTAAAAATGTTGACCTAACTTAAGTGATTAGTGAAGGTCAACTTGGGATTCTTTCTACTTAATGGGACCAAGGCTAGCTCAACATTTATTTTGGGTTAGCTTTTAATAGGGACCAAGTCCAAAGCTACTTCCTTCTCCTTATCTTTCCCTTTCTCTTTAGTTTGAGCTTTTTATTCTTTAGATTCATAGGCATTGGATAAAATCTTTAGAGCATCCTCCACTATATCCTCAAGTTCCAATTATATTATGTCAAATACCTTCAATATATTATTATAGTTATAATACTTGGGTTTTGTAAGATGTAATCTCCTTATGTCTTCTCTTTTATATTTATGGTCATGTTAGAGGAGGTCTAGAAGATGGACTTCCTAGAAAATAGTATTGTCTTGGCCCTAGATGCCATATGTCATCACTTGGCTTTTATTCCCTTAGTAATCTATCTTCATGATTGATGTTGTGCTTCTTTAATCTTGTTAACACTTTGGTGAATGAAGAATCTTTAGTGTAGATTGGTTCATAAGGTTTATTCTATTGCTCATAGGTCATATTCATTCCATTTGCCTTCAAGTTACCCACAACTCTTCCTTGGGTATCCCATTGCCCTAGTTCATCATGTTGTAATCTAATACAGGTGTTATGTTTAGAGTAAACCTCAATATTATCCTATTGTTGAAACACAATCCTTCTAATGGTAATGGGGAAGGTGTGGAGCATTCCTTTCTTGTTAGTCCTATAAATACCATCTATGCCATTGCATATTTGGTATGTTACCTCTTATTTATGTAGTTTACTAGGTACATGAATTGGTAGTCTGAGTGGGGTGGATAATATTCCCTCAATCCTAATTATAGTGCAATCTAGATATATCCATATAGTACCTATGGATTCAAAATTCTTCTTTATTATAGGATTGACCCTCATCATTGATATTCATGTAATGGCATCTACTAAATTTGGATAGATAAAATCAAATATGAATTGTATGTGATCTATGTACTTGAAAATATGCAATTTGGAATAATATTAGGTGATTGTCTAGGTTCCATTAGGTGACCATTCTTTGATGATGAGAATATTGGTGGTGGAAAGTAAGGCATCTAGCAAGTATGACATCATATAAAACTAACTCTTGGTCTTCTTATTTATTCTAAAGAACTATCTCCTTAGATAGGTGTAAATATCCTCACCAATACGAGGACTGAGTTCTCTCTCAAGCATAAAATATATCAAGGGGACCCATAGTTTGTACACATTTGTGGTGGAGGGGTTTCCACATAATCTTCTAGTTAATGTCATGATCATCCTAATTCCATGCCTAAATTGGCTGATTAGGATGTTACCACGAAGGTTTGAGAATACTTGATTCCTAGAATACAACTAGAAGGTAAAGATGATCTTTAGGTCATTTTCCTTAGTCCAATTATTCATGGTGTTCATGTTTATTTGGGGTTTAGGAAGTTTATAGTAATTCTCAAAAGCCAAAGTAGAAATATATGCAACCTTTCTAAAACTACAATCATAAACTATCAAGCCTTTATTAATTTTTGTAGTATTTAAATATGGGAGAGATAACATCAATGTAATGTAGTACCTATGGTTTTTATATATAAAAATGAATAAAAGTCATTTGGATGGCCAAGATATCATCATATCTCCTTTTCAAGGAAAAAATCTTCTCCTCCTCTCTGGAAATGACTGGTTGTTCTTGGATTGTCCAAAATAGTTGAGACCATTTATTGTTTGCTATGTTTGGATCCATTTCATCAAATAATGTGTCCTTTAAGATATTCCCCTCTCTATCTAAGTTTATATAGAGTTCCACATCTTCTTTGTGTCTTCAGGCCACCATGACTGTGAGTTTGATAAATTGTTCCCTAGTGATCTATAGTTTAATTTTGGATTCAATTGCCTTTGCTCAGATGATGATTCAATTTATTAGACTTGACTATGATTAATTTAAGATCAAATTAGGTATTTTTTTGATGTTAGGTACTTTCCAAAATTTAATGGTGGTCTTTATTTTCACTTTAGTGAGCTTTGTGCCCTAGAATTCCATCTAGATCATGTATTTATACCTTTAGTTTTTTGGAACCTCAATATATTTAGATTTGTATTTTTATACTTATGTGGTATCACCATGGCATCCTCATGTAAATTTTCATGGCACGTTGCTCATTAAGTTTCAAAAACTGACCATTGCCCTTTGAAAAATATGCTTTTATTTTGCACCATCAGATTTCTTTACACAAATCAATGTTGGCATTGATCTTGATACCTCGAGTTGAACATCATTGGTCACTATATGTATTTTACTTTGAGGTTATGCCACTTGGAAGTCCCACAACCCTTCTGAGATCTACACCTTATCAGTCTTGGTAGTTAACATGTTATCATCACATCATAGTCTCACATTAACTAGGAGATTTGTTGAAAAGTCTACCTTCATCCCACATAATTTGATCTCCTCATAAAAATTAATGCAATACATTTGATTATGATCCATGCTATGGAACACCATTGGCTATTCAATGTCCATTGCCTTTAATTGTGACACTTGTCACTTCCTCACCATCTCAGATCCATCATTGAAACTTTGAATAGTTATGCTTTGTTTGATCATAACTGTCTGATCAAATGTAGATCATTTATCCTACAATGATGCACAATGTTTAATTAAGGGTCATGAAACATAAATAACTTAGGTTAAATAATTTACACTATGGTATATTTCATGTTAAAAAACATGAAATAAACTGTAGGCTAGAATGTTTAGGCTAAGATTATAACATAATAAAAGGGGGACCCTATGACTAATAATAAAAGGACTTAACATAAGGTTTTTTAGCATAAATTTTTATCTTATTAATAAATACACAAAAAATTTAGGGTAAAATCTCTAAGTTAAGTTTTTTTACATTAAGACCCTTCAAATCAAAGTCATTGCATAAGGTTTTATCCTAAGGTTTTATTTTATTAATTAATATAATTGAAACCTTAGGGTAAAGTCTAAGGCTAGGTATATATAAAAAAGGGGAACATTTTAGTCTTATTATTGATCTCACATCATTGGATCTTGGCCATTTAAGTGAAATCAGATCATCGATTTTAATTTATGGGGTCAAGCAAGATTGGTCTCATGTATCAGAATCTTAGACTTATCAATCCCATCTTGCACCTTCCAATTATGTGCCTTTGAGTAAATGTGGATCATTGAACCTATAAAAAATTTCAATTTTTATGTTAAGACTCAGAGGTATATGGAACTTAGGATAAAATCTTAAGACAAAGGTCTTATTTATATTAATAAACATGAATGAGTCTTTAGGATTAAGATTTTAGTCTAAGTTATAATAAAAGAACCATGCTTTATTCAAAATAAGCTTAGATAAATGATAAAAATACCCTATAAAGATAAATTTATACCATGTTAAGGTAAAAGGGGGAAGAAAGAGATTGGAACATAAAGGGGACCAAACATATAATTTGTAGACTAAGGTTTGGTCATGTTAAAAAACATGACTAGCCTTATTATAAAAACTAAACTAAGTCCATTAATGTGTTCTTGAAAAATTTGTTCCTAAAAATTTGAAATTTGAAATGGGAGGACCTGGGCTAGGTTTTTTTTCCCAAGGGTTTTAGGATGAATTCAACTTAGTTTTTGACCAATGAAAGGATGGTAAAAATCATTGATAGAGATAAAATCATAAAATCCAAACATGGTCCATTCAAGGGGGTGCCCTTAAACCTACAATTAGAAACATAAAGATCTAATGTTAGTCAATTTATACAAGTAAAAACTAAACTTATGCAAAATGGGTTAACCTTACCATGCATGGATGATCTCCAAATTGAAATGGCATGCAAACATATTAGTGACACTCTGATTTAGTGAACTTTAAATTTTAAAGTATAAATTTGTATAATTTGACACAAGGATCCCCATTTTAAAAAATGGGGGTAAGTTAACCTCAATAGCTTTTCTCATTTGACAAAGAATGATAGTCCATAACTAAGATATGAATATGCTAGAGTGAAGGTGAAATAAAACCTAGATGCATCTAGGTGGTCACATTCCATCTTACTGGGTATTTTTTACTAGACACTCACATCTGATCTAGATATAAGCATCAATGCAACCTTCCCAGGTCAACATAAGTATTTGCAATTACATAGGTACAATTTCTAGAATCAGTCAATGATCTAGAATCTAGATCTAGTTTATTTTTTTTATTCTAGATCTAGATCTATATTAACATAAGAACTAGATAAGTATCCTATTTTCATTATCATTATAATATTTGGCATAGTTGTACTTTATATTTTATCATATCACAACATAATAAATTTAGTACATGTTTTGTCAAAGTTTTGAAATTAATTGGCATGCTATAGATTTATTTATCACCCTTTTTCTTATTCATTTCTATATTATTAATCGTAACCCCATACGATTCTAATTAAATTTTAGGGTTAAAATTTTTGTGAACCCAACCTGTAGTCCCTAAAACCCTAGATATTTATCTAGGGTTTATTGCTTCCTTGATTATGATTTGTTTCCTAATTTCAAAGTGTTGAAAATTTAAAAATAAGATTTCATATTTTCTATCAATATGTTTAATATATATGCATGTGTAGCTCATTTTATGTTATAATTTGTAATTGTAGTGAATAATAAGCTAATCCATATTATCGTCTAATTAAATAAGTAGGTCCATCAATATAATCATGGGGTATTAATATCTCTCCAAAATTTCTTTTGTAATACACTATAACAAATGCCTTATAAGTTTAACCTCATGAAAGGTGGCCTTATTGATAAATCAAGTACCATGTATCTTAAATTTTCAATCTTTGAATTTTTAAAGAAATCCTTTATCTATAAGGATACCTTATATTAAGAATTTTATGATACCAATGTAATTAATGATATAACATTGGATACTTTTGTAGATATTATGCATAATCTAACACATAATGTGAACATTATTAGCTCTATATGTAAATATGTGCTTTCAAAGAGTGTCATTTATCAAGACTTTTTTATATTGATACAAATCTCTCCTCAAAATAATGAAAAAAAACATGAGAATATGTAACAAATATAAAAGACATAATGATGTTATAAATTAAAATTCAATCTTAGACTTGTTACAAAAATCACCACTGTACAAAGGTATTTGTATGGGAACATTACATATAACAACCTTGTGAAACAATATAGAGACACCACATTGGGCCTTTATGTTAAACTCTATCAAGTGGAATAAGAATAATGTCTCTACTAAAAATAAGTATTTAACTTAACCACATAATAATGGAGGTAGTTTCTTTACCCCTATGTATTCACATATGGGTGTCCATTTTGGAAGGGAACACACAACATCAATCGATACAATATTAGGAAAACTTAATTATCTTGTCTTATCTAGTGTATCATAGAGATATTTTTCATGATTACTTGACCCTCCCACTTCATTACCCCTATTTATTATAGAGTGTCACATCATATCTCTCCATCATCATATAGAGTTTCATATGAGTATACCTATACCCAAAGGGTACATAATGTGAATGCTTAATATGACTATCACCAAGGCCCTAGGCAATCTACAAAAAAATGTTTTACCTTGAAGTATAAGATAAACGACCTCATTTATGAAAAAAATATTACATTTGATGATCCTACAAATGAATCATGATCACAGCTTGGTCATCACCTGATGTAGAAAATATTTAACAATCCTTTTTAAGATTATTATAAGAAGGAACATGAATTAAAAATTGTAAAAAATGCATAAAAATATTCAAATGAAATAAATAAAATAACACCAATGATAACAATATTTAAAAATCACATTATTCATGGGTGATGCTTATATTTTTTAGAACTAGTTGATCCTACACAAGCAAAAACTTCTTGCAATGTATGAAATTTACAACCTCTTGGATTTGATATAAATAACATATAAAAATAAGCTAGTTGGAAAGACTCCTTGGGTAATATACAACTACCAATTATTTTTTATACTAAACTGATTAAAACATGGGATTGGATTATGCCACAAAAATATACATATGTATTTACATTGGGAATTATTTGGTTATATCAAATGGAATAATTTTTCTATCAAAATCATGTAACAACCCCTCAAGGTTAATTAGAGTTATGCTAATTTTTTTATTTTTTAACTCAACTTAAAAATTAATTTAGATTTAATGATCCTAAACTAAATTCACCATTTAAGATAAACTAGGATATTAAACATAAGGTTAAGGGTTTGATTCATCTAGCTAGTGATCAATATAACATGTGTTGATTTACTTTCATAAATTCAATAATATAAAGTACAATAATACACAAGAAAATAATGTATTTTCTATTGATTAAATAATAAAAAGGGTAAAAATATATTATATACTAATGATTGTATTTAAAATTTATAATAGATCATGCAAAAATACGTATATGAAAAACAAATTACAATTATACAATGTTTCACAGAACATACACGTCTCAAATAACTCATTAATATCTGATAATATTCTTGAGTAAAGCCTCTATAGGTTTACTATTGGAAGGGGAGGGAAAGTATCATCTAATTGATTTTCCACACCAACCACAAACCATTGGTCCCTGCACAATATACCAACAAGGGAATGGCCCTCCATTCATGGATGGGCAGATAGTGATAGTGAAGAAATTGATAAAGTCAACTAGAAACTCGTGTGATGTAAGATAATTATACAATATATCATATTACAAATAAATACATTATAACATGATATCATGCAATACATGTAAACTAAATCAAATAGGTGAAATGACAATGTTCAAACCCTAAACATTACTTTGGATAAATTTTTAATATAGTTTTCTAGAACTCAAGATCAATCAAATTAATACACATAACTCATTTGAGAAACTCCAATATTCTTATTAATGGAACTAATTATTATGTGAATTCTATTAAACCTACTTATTTAACATAAATAATATAATATAAGCATAATAATACTAAAATATTTAGATTTAAAACACACAAAGATTACATAATGAAATCCATAACATGTATGAATATAAGGATATCATTATCTTTCTAATTATTCATTATGAACATCTACTACTATATTCAACTATTAGTTATTTAATTAACCCTCTCAAACCAACAATTGATTCCATTTAAATATAAACCAAAATATTAATATTTAAGTCCCAATCATAATTTAAAGACTATTTGGTTAGAAATGATTTCCATATAGGTATAGATTTCATTTAATTTCTAGTATGGAACATACATACACCATTGTATCCATGAAAATAATATAAACCCATAATAATTTCCTTTATAAAAAAGAAAAAATAATTTCTAATAAATAATTATTTAATAATTATTAATATGTCAAACAATGTTTGATTCTAGTAATCTTCAAGTTTAATTTAAAAGAAATAAGGTTTGGGTTTTAATTCCACATATGAACAATATGACACATAATAATTTACATAGCCTTCCATATAGGCAATTGGTAATGTATAGTCACTCATCTCATACAAGTTTCAATTGAATAGATATGTGTGTGTCTACACACACACACACACACACACACACACACACACACACACACACACACACACATATGCAAACATTAATATTTTAATATTTATGTTCAATTTACAAACATATAAAATCATTTGGTTCAATATTAATTCTTAACATAGAATATAATTTCAATATAACTATCAACTAAATAATAGCGATAAACATGACTATCAATAGTCAATCCTCTAGCTGTCTAGAAACACTAACTATTCACTATTATTGAATTCAATGAAACATTCTTAACTTATTCAATGACATAAATAATTATACACTTCAACCATTCATGCATCTATAGTCTTTAGACTATGTAATTATTTATAATAAGCACATATCTATTTCAACAATTCTATAACCAACAATAGAAAAATTATTTATTCAAACCATGACTAAATATTAGAAAAATTACTCAGTTTAATTTTCATTAATTGAGTTTCTAAATTTTTCCAATGTTAATTCAAAACCCTTGTTCAAAATCTATATATTACACAGTCAACCAAAATATACCCTCACTCAAACATAGACACATCTGACTAATATGATAGGGTCAAGGTTCATTCTACATAGTCCCTATATTAATTGTATCTAAAGTAATTTAAAAAATTGTGTGAGAATTTATTCATTAATAAATAACCACATATCACACAACCTTAATAAGGTAAAATGAGGTTCTTATTTATACTCGGCCCTATAGAGGGACATTTCCTTCCACATGGTTGATTACAAATGATCCTTCTAATTTATTTTTTTAATATTTCAAAAGTTTAAGAAGAATGAAGACAAATAAATATAAATCTTAATTTGAAGCCCATTTTTTATTTTTTAATTCTTTCCATACACCTGAACAAAATATCAAACCCTAACTAGTTTGACAATAGAAAATGTTATGCATAGTTCCATTTAAACTAGCTGTTTATAATTTCTAATAACTAAAGAAGCGTTCGTTTGAATCATTAAAATTTACAACTAGCTTTAAATAGCTTCAAAAAAACACAAAAAAATATCATCCCTATTTTCCATCTAAATCTAATGTTATTTTTACTAAACCTTATATAATAAAAGGTGGTTTTGTATATGTATGTGTCTTTGTGGATGGTTTTACCCATCCCTATGGCCCTATACCTACATTTATTTATATTTTTTATTATACTAGAAAAATATTTAACACATTCCATATCAAGTCATAATATAACATGAAAAACTAGAAATAATTTGAAATAAATCCTACCTCAAATTCCAGAAACAACTAGTCCAAAAGACCTCTCACTTTTTCCTTTCTTTCTCCTTGACCTATGATGAATTTTTATCCCTATCATTCTCCATTTATTAATACAAGCCCCTCGATTCCATATATACATTTGAATTCCAATTTTACATGCCAAAGTTCCACAAAATACTCTACAAAATTGATTTTTTTCAAACAAACAACTATTTTTCCATAATCATTTTATATAATATCAGCATGATAACCTTAATTGTCAAGTTAACTAGTCAAAAACCATAATGAATATCCATGTAACTAGCTGAAGTCAACTATGTTATGGCTCAAATATTTTAGAAATCCTAGATGTTATGAAGTGTAGATTCCCAAATATGGAATATTTCATAATCATTGCAAGTTATAAAACCAACTAATGTTCTTTAATTAATCAATGGCAATCAAATACCATAAACTATGACATAGATCAAAAGGGATTTTGTCTATAACATCATAATCATGCCTTAATTCAAACTATTCTTTGACAATGTAAAATGCTATGCTTAGAAGACCTTTGACTAGAACCTAACAATAATGCCTTTATTTGTAAATCCAAACTATGCCTTCAATAATTAAAACATACTTAAGCCTTCACAAAATTTAATAATGTCTAAAGTTAAAAATCTTTTCAATAATAAAATTAATTCCTTTTAATTATGACAATGAATTTACTTTAAATCAAACATGTTTTAAAATCAATTTAAAAACCCTATATGAAATCAATCTAATTTATTAAAATACATTTATCACTCTATGTATAATACTATTATACTATTGAGATGAGATATTACTATTTAAAAGTGTAACCATGTTAGGATAAGAAAATTAAACTTCACATCATATCAAGACCAATCAAGGACTTTGGAAAACAAGTTATGGAAACTATAAATATGTGAAGTAAGCTAAATAATTTTTTTTAATTTGCCAAGAAAACATATGACACACTTATTCAATCCACATGTTACATAATTTTAGATAATGGATTAAGATAAATATACAAGAATTTCACTCTCATAAATAAAAACACACCACCATGGTTAGCACAATATGCAAACAAAATATTCAAACATATCCAAATGCTATAAATATGTTAACAACTAGATTCATAATGTAATTAATATTAACTAATTAAAATTTGACAAATAGATTTCTACTCTATGTTGTATATGTAGGTTTCCTATTTCCTTCTCTCCTCCCTCACTTGTCTCAATCTGTACCCTCATGTATAATGATACCCTCCCTCATTCATATTTAGTATAGTGAAATCATTCCTAAATCCACCTTAGGACAAATTAATAGTGGTTATAAAATATCATGTAAAAGTCATAATAAACTATTTCAAAAAAATATAATGCATAATAATTATTAAAATTTACCATAATAAAATACAAAAAACTAACTAACAATTAACTATCATGATCATAAGAAAAAAAAACACTATCCAAAATTAGCATTATACTAATTTTATTTTATTAACACATCAAGTGAATCAATCACTAACCACAGAATCAGTACTAATAATTTTAGATGAAAATCAAGATGTGACATCCTTCTCCCTAAAGTTGGTCATCATCTTAATGACTCTTATCTCAACAATTGTTCAAAAAAATTGTTTCATAGAAAATGAACATAATATATATTAAATTACTAAGTAAAAAAATGAGGAAAAAACTTATGAAACTCTTCATATTCTTCCCAAGTAGCACTATATTCAAAATATTGGTCCTACTAGACCTTGCACTATGATACTTCTTTGTTATTTAAACTAAGTTTTTGAGTGTCACTTATTCTAACTCATTCTACTGTGACCACCTTGAGATACAAAAACTATAAATCATTTCAATCTAACATGATAAGGATCAACAACATAATTTTTAATATTGAACACATGAAAAACATTATGCATGCATTTTAAAACTTGTGGTGAATCAAAAATTTAGACAAGATTATTGAGAACTTTTAAGACTTCAAAAGGTCCCACATATCTAGGAAATAATTTTGCTGATATTCAAAATTTGATTGATATTTTTTGAGGTTTAGCCTATACAAATAATTCATCTCCAACTAAAAACTACCTTGTTCTTTTTAGATCAACATAGATCTTATGCCTATTATTGGATTTATCCAACCTCTATATTTTTAAATTAACCTACTATTCCATTTTCAAAAGCATATCCAAACCAAAGACTACCCTATCTTCTAACCTATCCCAACTGATTAGTGTTATACACATTCTTCCATACAATGGCTCAAATAGAGCCATTTTTAGTTGAAATTGGTATGAGATGTTGTAGGAAAACATAACCAATGGAAAATATTCTTCCCACTTGTATTGTTGATCCATGTAGTATATCTTGAGAAGATTTTGTAAAACCTAATTCACTCTCTATGTTGTCTATTTTTTTATAGATGGTATGTTATACTAGATTTTAACTGAGTACCCAAAGTTGAATTGAGAGTGAAATTGAATCTAAAATTTATTTTAAGGTCCCTATCTAAAATAATCAATCTTTTTTGGAAACCCGTGAAACCTATGCACTTCTTTCACAAACCTCTTCACAAGGATAGGTGCATAATTCAAAATGTTACTAAGAATGAAGTGAACTACCTTGGTGATTTCATTAAAAACAACCAAAATCATTCAATGTTAGTTCCAAAACATAAAAAACCCATAGAAAAATTCCATACTAGTGACCTACCACTTCCATTCTAGTAAAGTATGTAGGCATAATAACCTAACAAAATGTACATGCTCAACCTTAACTTGACATTTTAAACATCAATAATCAAAATATATTATATATATTTTAATTCCTTTCCATAAATGTAATGCTCTTATCTCTACTAAGATCTAAGTCATAGTTATATGTCTTAAATAAGGAGCATTGTTTGCTTCCTTGATTACAACACTTCTCCAATTCTTCTTATTCAATGAATAAATCCATCTTTTGTACCTCAACAAACCATCATATTCTAATTTGAATCCTTCATACTTAGGATCCTAAGTTTTTTGAACCAATGCTAACATTACCTATTTATAAAATTCATCTCCTAGATATAATTTTACCACTTGATCACAAAAGGTATTTCTGATACTAGGTAAATTTTTTTATATACCTTCAACAACTAGGGGCATCTAAATTCCTATTTTATGTGCCTTTAATGTAGTTAATGTCAAAATCATAATCTAAAAGTAAATATAACCATTACCTTTGATGTGCATTTAGGTTTGGTTGGTTGAAGATATAATTGAGTCCCAAATTATCAATATTGAGCTTAAATAGTTTCCCAATAGATAATGCATCTAAACCTATAAGGCATGAACAATTGTAGCCAATTCTAAATCATGCAATGCATAATTTTACTTATATGGTTTCAACTTTATGGAATCATAATCTACAATATAACCCTCATTCATGAGAAATCCTACAAGATCATCTCATGAAGCATCAATTACTATTGATAATTAGGCATTTGGATCATGAATTTTCAACACTAGTGTTGAGGTAAGTCTTCTTTTAAGCTCCTAAAAATCTTTCTCACACTTCACTAATCACACAAACTTCTAATTTATGTATTGAATAAAAGTAATTGAATTTACTATATTATAAAATTATTGAACAAAATTCCTATAATATCCTACCAAACTCATAAAATTCCTAACTTCATGGATGTTTTTAGGTGTTGGCCATTCCATAATGGCTTTAATTTTCAAAGGATCCATATATATTACATATATCGATATAATGTGTCCAAGGTACTATATATTTTTATAAAATAAGTCACACTTTGATAACTTCTAAAAAACTTTATGTTTCTATAACCATTATAGTACCAAATTAAAATTCTCTAGATGTTCCTCCTTAGATTGAGAATAAATGAGGATATCATCTAAAAATACTAACACAAAATGATCTAGATATTCCCTAAACACACTGTTCATGAGATTCATAAATACTACTAGCACATTTTTTAGCCCAAAAAGAATAATTATGAATGCATAATTCTTGTATCAAGTTCTAAAATCTATTTTAAGATTGTATTTATCACCAATCCCTAACTAATGATATCTTTCTTAAGGATCAATATTTGATAAAATTGATACTCCACACATTTGATCAAAAATATCATCAATGAGAGGTAGAGGATACCTATTTTTGATCGTTTCCTTGTTGAACATCTTATAATCAATACACAAGGAAAGGATTCCATCCTTTTTCTTAATGAACATAATTGGTGAACCCCATGGTGACACACTTGGTCAAATCAACCATTTATACAAAAACTATCAAAGTTGAGACTTCAACTCCACTAACTTGATTGTCATCATTATTTATGGGGATTTAAACTATTGTTCAGAACCTACAATGATTTCAATTGAGAAATCAATTTCTCTCTTATGGGGTAAAGCCTAAATTTATTCAATAAAAAGATCTCAAAAATATTTTAGAAAAAGATAATCTTAGATAAAAGGTTCCTTGGATTCCTCCATCTCATTTATTTTTTTAATAAATGCTTCACACCATTTCCTCTTACATTTATTCAACTAAATTATTGAAATATGTCTAAGCTTAAAATGTCTCTTTCCTCCATATACTTGGGGTTGAATACCTAAATCATCAATATATTCAAACCTTTTAAATAGATAATTTACCTTGGATTTATGTTGAGCTAACTAGTTTGCTCATAGGATCACATCATATGACCCCAATGGAGCTAAAAATAGAACCAACACCATGGTGAGTTTAGGTATTTTAATCTTATCTTCAACCAAAAATTAATTAACATTAACCTTATATTATTTCCTATATTAAACTGACCATGCATTTTCCATAACTCCAAATTTTCTAGACAACTTGCTAAGCATATTAGGAGAAATAAAACATTAAGTAGATTTAGTGTTAATAAAATTTAAAATTTGTTGAGCAAATAAAGTACTTAATATCTCAATAGGAGAAGCTTAAACATTAGTTTTATGATTGATAATAGTTTCATGAATTATCTTTTGGAAAGATCCCTAATGTGGAGTGAAACCCTTATTCTTACCATCTAATTTTCCCAAAGAGCATTCCCTAGTGTAATGATTACCAACACAAATGAAACATTCACTAGGTGGTCCTTTCCTATTAGATTGTTAATATACCTTGAAATATCCTTTGAAACCATTTCCTAGTTTCTTAATCATTCAGTCACTAATAAACTTGGCATTTTGATTCTTGAATTAGTTTTTAGAGTTTCCACTCCTCTTCCAATTCTTTAAAAGAAAAAAAATTTGGGACATCCAAATTTTTTATTTAATTTATCTCTAAATAAAGAAAGTGATTTCAGTGTATGCTCCTATTTGAATTATTTTTCCAAGACTTAATCCATATTAGATGGCCCATGCACATCCACTTCACACCTAATTTGGAGTTTTAATCCCATAATGAATTTGTTGATGTGAAACCTCTCATCTTCATGATACTGAGTAGTGTACTATAGAATCTTCATAAATTTATTATTGTACTCATTCAATGTAAGTTATCACTACTTTAGATTTTGAAAATATGTCATCTTTTGATCAAAATAAATTTACAGTAACCATCTTGATCTAAACAAGGTCACAAACTATTCCCACATGGTAGTGGTAGAATCAAGATTCATCTCTAATTTCTTGTTTCCCCACCATGTAGCTACTTCACTAGCTAATTAGTATGCTCTAAAAAATATTTTTGTAACCTTAGAGTGATTTCAAATCTCAAAATATTTTAAAATATAAGTTAGCCATGCTTCATCTCCATCTCTTAGAATAGTTCCATCAATCTTGGGTGGACTTACCTTCTTCATGTCTCATTCAAGCTCAGCAACAACACATGTTATCGTATCTTGAGTCATCTCCTCTTGCATAGGTTACTAAAAAAAATCTTAGTAGGACATTCTTCAAGTTTATTCTAATTATTCTCCTTAACATGGGCATGAAATTCTTATTCTAAGGTATCTATATAGTGCCTAGTATCATTCATGTCTATGAGAATATGATCAAGCTTTTCATCTTATTCAATGGAAAATTAATTTAGGTCAACTAGAGGGTTGCCATCATTGATATTTTATGTACCCTTGCCATTTGGCCTTCAACACAACATTTTTCTTTTTCAATATATAAGAATAAGAATACATTAGTGGACTTATTAAGTTCAAGATTTTGAACCTCAACTCTGATACCTCAATGTAACAATCCCTTTGGGTTATCTAGAGTTAGGTTATTTTAACCAGAAGGTTGTATGTTTGATTGATTTAACTAGTGATTCATTTAGCATGTGTTGATTTACATTCATAATTTAAAAAATATAAGTACAATAATAATCCAAGATAATATTATAGCCACTATTGATTATATAATAAAATGGGTACAAATATATTATAGCCTATTGTTGCTATTTACAAGTTATAGTAGATAGTATACCTATACAATAATACATATCTAAATAATAGATTATAATTATACAATGTTTCATAAAACAAATGAGTCTCAAATAACTCACTAATATACAAAAATAATATTGAGTAAAGCCTCTATCAGTTGACTACTAGAAGGGGAGGGAGAGTATCATCCAAGTGTTTTTCCACTCCAACCATAAACCATTGATCCCCTGCATAACATCCCAGCAAGGTAATGGGCCTCCATTTATAAATGGGAAGATAGTGATAGTGTGGAAATCAATAAAGTGAATTATAAATTTGTGTGTTGTAAGATAACTATCACATGAAGCATTATGTTCTAACATGATATCATGCAATACATGAAAACTAAATCCAATAGGTGAAATGATAATGTTCAAACCATAAACATTACTTTGGCCAAAATTTTAATATAGTTTTCCAAATATCCAAATTAGTCCAATTCACACACAACTCATTTGACTAATTCCAATCTACCTATTAATTGCATTAAGTATGTGAATTTCATTACACCTACTTATTTAACATCAATAATATTAGATAAGAATAATAATGCTAATATATTCATATTTAAAAAATAGATATTACATAATGAATGACATAACACGTATGAATACAAGGACATCATAATCTTTTTGATAATTCATTATGAACATCTAAATACTATAATCAACTATTATATATTTAATTAACCCTCTTAAATCAATAGCTAATTTTATTTAAATATAAACAACAATAGTAATAATTAAGTCACAATACAAATTTAATGATTACTTTCTTACAAACCATTTCCATATAGGTATAGATTTAATTTAATTACCAATCTCAAACATACATAAACCATTGTCTCCATGACAATCATATAAGCCCATAGTAAATTCCTTTATAAAAATCCAAACATAATTTCTAATAAGTAATCATTTAATGATTACTAATACATCAAAAAATGATTGATTCTAGTAATGTTCAGGTTTAATTTAAAATAAATAAGGTTTGGGTTTTAATTCCACATGTGAAGAATATGAAACAATAATTTACATATATTCCATATAGGCAATTGGTAATGAATAGTCACTTACCTCATACAAGTTTCAACTACATAGATACATGTATATGTATGTATGTATGTATGTATATACATATATAATATGTAAACATTAATATTTTAATCTTTATGTTCAATCTATATAAATATAAAATCATCTAGTTTGATATTAATTCTTAACACAAAATGCAATTTTAATATAACTGTGGACTAAATAATAGAGACAGGTATGACTATCAATAGTTAGTACTCTAACTATATACACACACTAACTATTCACTAGTATTGAAGTCAATGAAACATTTTTAACATATTTAACCACATAAATAATTGGTCAGTTTAACCATTCATGCATCTATAGTCCATAGACTATGTAATACTTTATAACAAGCACAGATCCATTTCAACCATTCCATAACCATCAATAGAAACATTATTTATTAGAACCATGACTAAATATCAAAAAAATACTAATTTTAATTGTTTCTAATTGAGTTTTTAAAGTTTCCCACTAAATCAATCATTAATTCAAAATCCTTTTTAAAAATCTATATATCACACAATAAACCAAAATATGAACTCACTTAAACATATACATATCAAAATAACATGATAGGGTCAGGGTTTGTTCTATATAGTCCTATATTACTTGTATCTAAAGTAATTTAAAAAACCATATTATAATTCACTCATTAAGAAACAACCACACATTGTATAACCCTTAAAAGGTAAAATGAGGGTCTATTTATAGTCAGCACTATGGAGGGACAAATCCTTCAATAGGGTCATTTACAAATGATACTTCTGAATAATATACATTTTTTTATATTTCACAAGTTTAAAATAACACTTAATACCAATAAACATAAATAATAATTTGAATGCTATTTTTTATTTTTCTATTCTTTCCAAACATCCAAACAAATTGTCAAACCCTAACTAGTTCGATAGGGAAAAATGCTATACATAATCCCATTTAAGCCAGTCATGTATATTTTCAAATAAATAAAGAAGGTTTTGTTCAAATAAATTAAATCAATAGCTATCTATGACTAGCCACAAGAAAACACAAATGAAATACCATCCATGTTTTCCATTTAACTCTAAAGCCATTTTTACTCAACCGTATATAATATAAGGTGGGTTTTATATGTATGTGGCCCTGTGGATGGAAATCCAAATTCCCATGGCCCTATACCTGCATTTCCTTATATTTTTTTATATAATATGAAAAATTTTAATCCATTCCTTATCGAGTCAAAATGTAACATGAAAAACAAAAAATAATTTAGTAAAACCCCTACCTCAAATCCAAGATACAACCAGTCCAAAAGATCTCTCCTCTTCAGTTTTTCATCCTCAAACAATGATCAATTTTTCTCCTTGTTTTTCTTCATTTATTATTATAAATACATAAATTTCATGTATCCATCTAACTTCCAATTCTACATTTCAAAATTCCATAAAAGACTCCACAAAATCATTTATTTTTCCAAACAAGCACTAGTTTTTCCATAATCATTTTATGAAATCTAGGAATGATAACCTCAATAGTCAAGTTAGCCATTCTAAAACCATAATGAATATCCTTGAAACTATCCAAACTCAACTATATTGTGTCTCAAAGAGTAAAAAATTCCCAAATGTTATGAACCCTCGATTATTAAGTATTCCATATTTAATAATCATTTTAACATTATAAACCCAAATGATGTTATTTGACTAAGTAATGTTAATTAAATACCATGAAATATGACATAGATCAAAATGAATTTTATCTATAACATCATGATCATGCCTTAAATCAAACTATGCTTTGAACATGCAAAATGATATGGTTTTAAGACATTTGACTAAAACCTAGCAATAATGCCTTTATTCTCAAATACAAACTATACCTTCAATAATTAAAACATACTTAAGCCTTAATTAATTCTTCAAATCCTTCACAAAATTTAATAATTCTTAAGGTTAAAAACCTTCTCAATAATAAAATCAAGTCATTTTTATTATAATAATGAACTTAGATTAAATCAAATAAATCTTAAGGTTAGTCTGAAAACCCTATACAAAAGCAATATACTTTATAATAACACATTTATCACTCTACATATAAAGTTATTATACTATTTAGACCATATATTACTAGTTAAAAGTGTAACCATACTAGGATAACATAATTAAACTTTGCCTCACAATAAGACCAATCAAGGACTTAAAAACACAAGTTATAGAAACTATAAATACATGAAGTAAGCTAAGTAAAACATTTCAATTTTCCTCAACAAACATATGCCACACTTATGCAACCCACATGTATACAGTTGTAGACAATGGAGTAAGTTAAACATATAAGAATTTCAATCTCATAAATACAAACACACTACTAGGGTTAGAGTAATATGAAAACATATCTAAATTGAAAAAATATGTTAACAACTAGATGCATGTTACCAGAAATATTAACCAAGTAATAGTTAAGAAACAAATTTCTACTCTATGTGGTGTGTGAAGGGTTCCCATTTCCTTATCTCCTTGCCCACTTATCATCATTTTCACCATCCTCTATAATGATATCCTCCCTTGATCATAGTTAGGAGGGTAGAAACCATACTACATACATCTCAGTATAAATGAAGAGTGGTTAGACCATATCATGTAAAATTCATAATAAATAACTATAATAGAATATACTACATAATCATGATTAAAACGTATCATAATATAATACACATAGCTAACTAATAGTTAACTATCATCACCATAAGTAATAATGATTGTCCATAATTAACATACCACTAATTCTAGCTACATAACACATCAAGTAAGCCAATCACTAATCGTACAATTAGTAATTATCAGTCTAGAGGAAAATCAGGATCTAGTAAATTAACAAGGTATTTCTTTTTGTCATGAAGGAAAATTAATCCATATTATAAATGATAGCACTGGTTCTTGTATTGTACATGTAAAATATTGGGAGGAATATGATATCCATCATTTCCAATTATCCTACCATAATTAAAAAGAATTGAAGGATACAAATTAAGGTTGCAAGGTATCTCATATTCCAAAAATGCCAAAAAAGTAAAAAATAAAAAAACTTCAAAAGTCCAAAAATATGTCCAACATTTACATGTTATATTAGCTCCTTAGATTATATGTTTTTGGTTCCATGTCGGTATATGGCATATCAATATGTTATATATAATCATGTTTTTCACAAATCATTTGAGAGTCATTCAAGCATACATTGATACATAATATATGCAATTTTAGACATTGGACCTTCTATTTACTCATGTCATGTGGACATTGGGGAAATTCACTTATTTGATTGGATACATATAGGTTATATCATTAAATGGTCATTTTACATTATCATGTTTTATATTATGTACTTACACATGCCTATATCCATGCTTATATCTTCTACAACATACATAATATGTTATGTGATTGATGTATTTTCCTAACACATGATTCATGGACTATTATGATATGTTTATGTTGGTTTTTTATGATTTTTTCATGTACTTCCTTGAGTATATTTCCTTACTATTATCTTTCTTGTACAAGTATTTAAATTTGATCCATTATTTTCAGCCCATGTGCCTTTGTTTGCCTCTTTGACAATTGAATATGCCATTACTTATTATATGGACATATAAATACATCATTATTAATTTTTTGGACATTTAATTAAGTCAAGTCCCTTAAATTAAGTGGCATTTAAACATGTCCCTTATTTGAGGTCTCCATAGAACAATGAATTTTGATTTTATTTTGAGTTATCTTGTGTGTGTTCTTAATTTATTCATGAGTTTGTACTATTACTATTTAAACATTACCATGATTTACATCATGCATATTAGTAATTTATGTGATCACATTTTGCATGCTTCAATGACATATCTACATGGACATGTAACTTCTATATGTGACATGGTTCATAGACATATTATCTAGCTATACTATACTTTTGAGGTAATGTGCATACCCGTTTCTAGTCCCGTCACCTCAAAATGGGGGGAATATTAATAAAGGTATTCCATAGAGGCATGGATTACAAATTTTCACACTTCAAAAGATTCATATATACATTATGTTCATGTTTTTGAAACATATTCCCCACACATACAACATTTTTTGGGTTCAAATATACAATGGGGGCATATTTTTTAAACGTGTTATCCACACACACACACTAGTTTTTATTTTTATATTATAGTGGGGCACATGTTTTATAAACATGTTATCCACACATATAATTTCAAATTGGACAAATTTCATTGTTATATGATTCATATACATACTTATGATATAATTCTATACATTGGTACCATTATTATACATATTTTCAACATGAGACATATCTAAGGTGTATATGCTATGAAAAGAGAACCTTAAATTTAGAAAATAAAATTAGTTTCATACTTTAAACATTTATATGGACTATCATTACCCACTAGGATGGACTTTTATGGACTATATTGAACCAATCTATTGTAGTAGTTGGTTTAATTTTGTTATGATTGAGGTGATTAACTACCTCAATATTTTTAAGTTTATAGGTTGGAATTGATTAAATCATTTAACCTCACCATATTTATATTGTTAGTTGACTTGGTTCACTCATGATAAAAAAAATTATAAATATGAATGTGTTTCATGGTTGAGCTAATTTCAATTATCGAGTGACTCACATTTTCTCCAATGTTGAGGGAATGTATCCTATAATCTTCTAATGCTCAAAATAAAATCTCTCTCTCTCTCTCTCTCTCCCCCCCGCCTCTCTCTCTCTCTCTATCTATATATATATATATATATAGACACTCACACACACACACACACACACACACACACACACACACACACACACACACACACACACACACACACACACACACACACACACACACACACACACACACACACACACACACACACACACACACACACACACACACACACGCATTCACATTTTTAGGTTTTAAATTTGTCCTAATATTAGTTGTATGTTCATAATACTACATATATTTTTAATAAAATTTCCAAAAGGCAAAGTAGTTGCATAGATACATAGGTGTTCTCCTAATCCTTTCTTTATTCAATTAAAATAATATAAATTTCTTTAAATGTTATATTATATTCAATTATTATATACTATAACATGCTCCTAGTTATAGATCAGTCACTAACAAAGCACTCATGTTGGGATTACATAAAGGTAAGGTGTGATATACACACCTAGGTACACATTTATTTTATTTTAAACTAAAAATTTAATTACTAGATTAAGGGGGTGGTGGGTGAATACATACATTATTTATGAATTATATTTTGACTCAATATTTTGCAATTTTAGAATATATACCCTAGTTATTCCTCTATTTTTTATACATTTCCCACTACCTAAAGGCTACCATACACTACCTCTCTATGGTAAATTGCTTGTCTCTTAGTCTAACTAGTGTCATTTTGATGATTTATAACTTGTATCAAAATTATAATTATAAAAACCAAATTATATTATATATTTAAAATATCTAGACCTACACTTATTTTATCACTACTCAGAGAATTGCATCTTAGTCAGACACCTACATCGATGCAAGTGTCTTGTTCTAATGCAAGTGTTTAGTTCCCTAATGTCATAAAAATTTTAGATGATATATATACATATATATATATATATATATATATATATATATATATATATTTCATGTAAAAATTTGATGACATTAGGGAACTAAACACTTGCATTAGAACAAGACAATTGCATCGATGTAGGTGTCTGACTAAGATGCAATTCTCTGAGTAGTGATAAAATAAGTGTATATATGGTAAACCTATGTTATTTTATGTGATATATTCAACAAATATATTATTATAATTATAGGATTAACCCTTATTCATTATTCACCTAGTAAAGACCTAAAAAAATACCTACTAACTTTTTACCTGCACATAAGGACACTTAACAAAGGCATTCAATCAAATAGTCAAGTGAGATTTTTTTTATTTCATCATATTTACATATAAGTCATAGGTAAAACACATATATAGGTTTGAAGTATTAAAGGATCATCCCGTTAGCCACATTTTCTAATTTACAAGGTAGGTTACTATATGTACTTACTTATCAAACATTGCATGATACACACACAAGCCAATATGTAAGGAATAACTACATATGTCTGAGTACCTCATCATATCATTAGATATTTAAGTAACACTCTTTAACAAATGAGTCTTTAGGGAAGCTTGACACCATGTATCCACTAACCCATTTTTCCCACAACCATTATGAAGATGAAGAACTAGGTTTTTCTCATTTGACAAGGAGTGACAGTACATGACCCTAATGTGAATGCACTAGAGTGAAGTTGAAATATAACATAGAATAATAAAAGTGGTCGCATATAGTTATATTATGTATTTCATAATGGATACCTATGTTTGATCTATATAGAAACATCAACATAATCATGCCAGGATAATGCAATTGTCCACAACTATAGAGGTTCAATTTTTAGGACTGATTCATAATTTAGTTTCAATATAATTTTTTACTATTCCATATATATATATATATATATATATATATATATATATATATATATATATATATATATATATATATATAAGCCTCAAAACCATCTAAGTATCTTGTTTTCATTATCATTGTAATAGCTAACTAACTGTACTTTCCATTTTTAACATAATTCAACATATTAAATTTAATTAACATTTTATTTGAGTTTTGAAATTATTTGGCATAATATAGATATATTTATATCCCTTAATATTATATAAAAATAGGAATCCTAGGAATATACTAAATAACATGAGGTACATGGAAATTAAATTATGTATTTAGATACATATTATGTATACAAACATTATACAATGATTTTAAAAATATCATCACATAGATCTTCAAGATATTAGCTATGTAGTTTTAAAACTATCAGAACACAATATCTAGGGAAAGTCAAACAAAAAGAAAATAAAGGTAAAAATAAATGTCAAAAATGAATTGGTATATTTTAATTAATGGAAATAAAAAGGAATTCAACTTGAAATTATATGTTTTATTAATTACTAAAAAATTAATTTAATATACCTTATATTAAAAATAAAAGCATGCCAAACTATATTGGTGTAGGCCAATGCAGTTTGTTTAGATAGTACAAAGATTAAAATGGATTGAATAGGGTTGATATAGTTTAATAAAAACATATAAATATACCTTCCAAGTTAAATATAATTTTACTAGGAATAAAATGAATTTATAGCTATATCCACCTGGGTCTATATAGTCATCTATGTAAAAAAAAAAAATTAATTGAATGTAAAATTTGATGTAAATATTTGCCCAATAAAATTGACTATAAATTAAAACTATATCAAATAAGGTGGATATAATATTGTATATAATTACCTAGAATATAAAACTAGATCATTCTTATCCAATGTAGTAGGTTGGCAAGAAATAATGTAGATATGAGTGTAAAAACTAGGTCATCTTTTATCAAAGTATCCTGCTAGAATGATATTAAATTAACATTGTATCAACCTACGTCGATATAGTTTATTATAAAATACATTTAAATTAGTTTTGATTAACCTGATTTGATATAGTTTGTATAAAATATTAAAAAAATAACCATAAAAATAAAACTATATTAGGAAAGGATGATATAATTGTCTGATTGAAAAATGTAAAAAATTAAACTAGATCAACTTGCGTCAATGTAGCTTTTTGAAAAACATAGAAAATAAAAATTATATCAACCCAAATTGATGTATTTTTTCCTTAAAATATATATAAGATAGACTTTGTTAGCCTATGTGAATTTAATTTGCTAAAAAATAGAGATAAATAAAATAGTATTGACATGTGATTATATATTTTATTGTGAGAGAAAAATAATGGTTAGTTCATAATGGATTCACAAAAATATATGAAAAAGGAAAGGATTAACCTATAATTTATCATATATAATAGATAAAAACTTTGAAAAGGTAAATCAAATAGATTCAGTTGGTAATTTATTATTTTGGGGCATGACCAAATGCATCTTTTAAACCTAGTTATAGGAGTATGTATAAAAAAATATCAATGAAGAGGGTTCCAAATACTATAGGAAATAAATCTAATGGAATATCCCTAACCCATTATTATAATTTTGATCTAATATAATATTTATAAGATATACATATAAATAAAAGGGGATGATTAAACTAAAAATTGATAAAGAATCATAGTATGCAAATGGGAGCCTAGGTTACCAAAAGTGGGAGATGTCAAGTTTGAAAAACTCTATATCCACACTAAGTATAAGTTTAGAGGAGACTTAAACAAGTATTTATACATTTAAAATATTTATTATACAAAAATTATCTATAAAAATCAATATCCAAGGTTATAAATACTTACTTTGAATAGAACTCATCTAGCCTCAATTTCTATCTTGACCAATGGTGATTTGCAAGATATTATTATGGTTATAAAGATCATAATGGTTGAATAAATATGTAGGATAAAATTGATCCTTTCATTACATCCAATACTACACAAGACAACATTTTTATTCCAAGGGAAAAACTAAGCAATGGCTTTTCCAAATGTAGAGTTAAGTTGAATTATGAATAATAATAGTGAAAAATGGAATTTCCTCTCTATTGGATTAAAATGGAACTTATATTTATATTGATATATTATTTTAATTATTTTAAAATATTTACCTACCTTGATGTTGTTTAATAGTTATTATTTATCCTCCAACTAGGTCATCTAGGGCAGATTAGTTGTGATGTGCGCGTCATGACTTTTGGGACTACATCAACATGGGTTAACCTAGTTTGATTTCAATAGTATTAATAATGTATTAAATAAAATTATTCATATATATTCATAAAATATAGGTCTTGGCTTAGGTAGGGGAAAATATGAGGAATATTACATAAATTATTAAGTCCATGAGAAGTGTATTGGATATAGGTATGATAGATAAACAATAATGTCTCATGTGAAGGACCATTAGTCTACCTACCAATTTAATTATTCATAATTTAATGTATACATTTATATATTTTTAAATTAAATAAGTTTATAAAAGAGATAAATCATCATTAAGTGATAAATTTTAAAAGTATTATGTATACACTCCTTTTTACTCTTACTGAATATCAACATATCATCAAATTAAACCATCTCAAACTTACCCATGTAGTCTCGTATCATTGTGTTATAAAACCTCATAAATTTTGTAGGTTAATTATAAAACTTAATTTAATCACCATCTAATCATATATTCCATGTATAGTCTTTAATGTTATTTTCCATTCATCCCCTTCACTAATTTGAATCTGATAATAACTGCACCTTAGATCAAGCTTATTAAAATAATTTTATTCTATAAGCACATTGATCATATAATATAATTCAGGTATATGAAATATATATTCAATTTTTTTATTATTTATAGATATACTATCCACACACATCCTTCATGTTCCATATTTATTTAGAGTTTGCAATGTTGGTTTTTCACATGGACTCATGCTCTCAGTCATTACAAGCTTTCTCACTAGTTTAGTAACTTGTTTATTTAAATATGAATTTTATGCTATACTAATATTATAATTTTATTTATTAGGTATATTTTATACTTTAATAAAATAAATAAGATGTTCAATATCCATCTTTGGTTGTAAATAATTTGGTAACTCGCTAGATATCACATCTGCATATTCTTTCAACACTTTTGTTGCTTATTTTAGCATTTTCATTGATTTTATGTCTATTTTATATTAATACATAACATAAATCATTCATATTCATGTATTTTATTAATTATTTTTGTGAAAATCATAATTTATGCCTACCCTTCTTAAAAGGTAACAAAACTATCTTTGTACCACCTTTACAAACAATATATGTATTCTTTGTTCCATCATGAATTATTTTTATCATATTGACATGGTATTCCCAAAAACACATTTCATAAATTAATTAGAATAAAAGCACACCATATTTAATATTTTAATGGAACAAATATGACTAAAAACTTGAGTAAAAATATTTTACTCATTAGGTTACAAAGATATTTTATTTTCAAAATTTAAAACCTAACTAAAAATACTAGAATGTATGTTTATACCCTTAAATGGTATCTTACATCCATCCAAACATATTTAAATATAACCTAACTAATGTAGCTATTATGGATGGATTTTTATTTTTGAGTTCTTCATTTTGGCATGAATGAGAGATGAAAGGCCTTCCCATATAAAAGTTTATGGCCTTTGATAGATAGAAGTTTGCATCAAGTATAGTAAATATTTTAATTATTTATTTGGGTTTATTAATTATTGTGCATTAATGTTTCTTGAAAAATATCACTATGATCTTGAAAATATTATATTTTATACCCCAGGGTTAAGATTTATCTCTGTAACATAGAATTATAGTTTTGGATTTGGCCATAAAATCAACCTAGATAAATTCAATTAATATTTATGGTTTTACAGTTACATGAATCATATCCAGGCATATTATAATCAAATCATAATTTTTTAATATAAAAATGTGTGTGTGTGGGGTGTATATATGTTGGATATTTAGGGTTTCACACATATTATGATTAGCTAGCTAAGGAATCTAGAATTGAAATTTTATCTTTCATTATGTTATAACTTTTTACAAGATGTGGGGTTTTTATTGTTGACCTCTACATTATCCTTGACCTAGTGATTTCCCATATTAAATATTTATATTTATTTTATTCCATGAATATATCCTTAACCAAGGAAATAAAAATAGGGTGAATCCCTTTTTTGAATGCATTAAACTTTCAAAGGACTCATGAAAACAATATTTATTATCTTCCTAAGAATGGTATTAGTTATTTAATTATATTTTAAAATATTTCTTCTTACATGTCCCTAGAAATATCTTTAAGTTTTTTCACTTTTTATTCCATTTAAATTTTGATGCTTAAGTTGATGAACTTTAGAAAAATATCTTATGATAATATGGATCCCTAATTTTAGTCCTTGGTTGGGTACTTATTAATAATATTCTTATTATCTATTTTTGGCCCGCATAGAAAATTCTTGCATGGTTTGATGAAGCATGTGATAAGCTCAAGTAGGAATTTTAATGGTGTTATATCTCGCATGTGTGAATGAGTAAAGGAGAAAAAATATCATGGGTTTGTTATTTTTGGAGTCTATTTCATATGCACCAAGTTTTAGCTCATGCACTATAGCGAAATGAGAGATATACATGGGAAACATTAGCTCCTAACACATAATTTGATAAATTTCCATATTTAGCCATTTTAGGCCAAACCATCATCTAGATGTCATGCAAGATCACATGAACTACTTGAATTCAAAAATTCTATAAAATCATGTAAAAATATCAAATGGCCAATATATCAAATGAGTTTTTTCCTTTTAGTGTTAAGTCCATTCCCTAAAAATTTGGTGCCCTCTCATTCCCTACACTTTATGTTATAATAATGTAACATAGGTTCAAAAAATGGTAGATGTCTACATGAAGATCATTTTTAGGACCCATAAAGTGACAGTTTAGATCTAAATTCTGGGTAAGAACCTAAGGAGGAACACACAGTTGATAAGTGTAAAACACATCGGAGTTTTAAGTAAGTCAAATGACCAACAGATCCTATGAACTAATGAGAGATTAAACTTGAATCAGTGGGTCCCCAAAGATCTACAATCCACATTTAATTAGATACCAAAATATGATAGAGTAAAATGAAATCAAAAGGGTCAACATCTGAGGTAATTTCAATAACCAATGGAAAAGGGGTGAGTTGGGATATTTTGATGAAATTTAGTAAAGCATGAACATACCCAACTTAGTAGGTAAATAATAGACCTAAACTTGAGCCCAACCTGAGTTAGTGGAACAACTAAATGAAAAGAACTCAATGTGAGCTTAGATAAGACCTAACATTGAATATAGTTCCATATACATGTAAAACTATAGGAAAAATAGTATTCTCAGATTGGTTTTCATCTATAGTTAATCTTCATCCAGGATCCAAGGTAAGAGTAGATGTATTATTAATGAGGAGATCATCTCTACTCATGGCCTTGACAAACCACTATTCAAATTAGGCATGACTTGTCCTTGACATATATAAATATTTTATCCTCTTGATGAGATCTAATAGAAGATCAAAAGATTAGTACTTGGGTATTTGGAAAGCAGTTGGGGCATTCACTTCCAACTAGATCATGACTTGCTGCTTTTGGTAAACTCCTATATTCTAGTGTATGCTACTCATAATAGAATGATTCAAAGGCTTCTAATAAAATCATGAACATCTTACTCATAATAGCCTTTTATTAGACCAAAATCTTGGTGAAACATATTTTTAATTTGATATCTCATTAATTGTCATGAACAATGTGACTTTTCCCTTCTCTCTCTCTCTTTCACCTTCTCCTACATTAACCCTTTCTTTCTATTTTGTAAAGGGACCTTAGATTTTAGACTTTCTTTTTTATCTTTCTAAGAGATGGGATATTCCTTGAGATAATGCAAAATATACTCATCTTGATTAGGCTTGACCCTATCAAGTATTTGTAAAAACTACCTCTTAATGCAATAGGACTTTATTTAACTAATTTTTGCCTTGAATTTGTGTTTAGCAAGCTGTGTATTATGGCATTATGTGAAGGAGAATATTCCTCATCCACATTCCTTATTTTTTGACTTTGTTTAGAGGATTTTCAATGTTATTTTTAGGTCTAGATTAGTGTTCTATTTTGAATCTCTTGTATGAAAAACTTATACAAATTATCTTGATATTAAGGTTGTGTGATTTATTACTATCCTTTATTGATCTAGTGTGGGTTTGAGCTTGTGTGAGGTTCCCCTTTAGTTTTTGTGTATCACGTGGTTAACTTTTGTAAGAGCCCTTAATCTCTTTCTAACCATTTTACCATGAAGCATTAGGATTAATTTTAGTCTTAGGTGATCATCAAAGAGGAAGATGGCCTATTCCAAAGGTTTAACCTCAACACAGTTGACCCATAGCCTAAGGTTGTTCCCATGTTCAACCAATATTTTTGTAGGAAGCTTGAATAACCTCCTTGCTTAGATCAGGAGGCAATTTTAGCTAATAATAGTTCCTAGCATGCTTGGTGGGACTAAAGTCCAAAGTAGGTGAAGATTTTTGATGTTATCTTCATCCAATCAACCTTTAGAGGCACATCTACAAATATAAATGGTGACTCTGATCTTTTAACTAGTTACAATTACCCAGTTAAGCATTCAAATGAATTTTATCTACATTTAATCTCCTTTTATGAGTCTCTATGACTAGATCTAGGGTAGATTTCTACCCTCATCCAGTTGGTAAGCCTTATCACTAATAAAATGGAACCTACAAACCATATAATCATACCTATCAGCCCTATAATGAGTATATCTATCATTCAAACCAACCTATTTACCCCTTTATCTAACGTTCTACTATCACATCCTTGTTGAGACTTAAGCCAAATATGATAATATCATAATAGGTCATGATAAAATGGGATAGAGATCTCAATGTGATCCCTTCTCATCTCATAAAGAGGATGAGAAAGTTAGTTAAAAAGTTTTAAAGTAAGTGGATGTTAGTTGGAGAAGAAGTTTAGTATGGTGTTATGAATGATGATTTATATGAGATGAATACCCTGATCTAATGGTGGATAGATAGATTAATAAGGTGATAAGGGTAGGAGAAATAGTTTAAGTAGCCTCAACCTTCCATCTAACCCTCCCTTTATAAATATTCTATTTTAAGGATAGAAATTAGGAGAGAGAGGATCAAGAAAATTTAGGGCAGCTGTTATACCATCATTCTATGGAGGAAATGAACTTGGTTGGAAATCACATGACTTATTTATCACATGAAGGTGAAGTAGTCCTTACTAACCAAGATAAAATCTTAAAAGAAGACACAAATCTTAATACTTATGGCCAAAATATTGTTACACTTGCTTCTAAATAAATTCTAATGGAAATATAATGTCATGAAGATAAGCTTTGAAAGGTAGTTATTTTCATAGGAGATGACATGTTTGAACTTTTCAATCATGGTTAATAACCTATCTCCTTAACCACATACATCTCTCTACTTTTTGAAATTAAAAGTGAGATAAAATGGCCTTGAAAAGTCACAACATTAGACCCATATCCCTTATAGGTTAGCCATGAATAAATGTCAAAGGAGACAAAGCAAGATGGTTCATATGTTCATGACCATTAGCTCATAAATGGAGAAGAATTGGAGTTGTTCTTGTGAAGTACATAGATCTAGGAGAATGATGATTTGTTTTTGGGTCTATACTTATAATTAATGTACCTAAAGTTAGTATTAGAGGAACCAACTACCTCCTTAAGAAGACATGAGCATTTATTTGCTCTTAGCTATAAAGGAGGGCTATCAATAAAAATAAAGTATGTTTAAAAGCTCCAATATGTGTAAAATATTTTCCCATTTGACCTAGGAGTAAGGTATTTATAAGTTAAAACATTTCACATATTAGGTTAGATTTCATACTTTTCTCTAAGTGCTTTTATGCACATTTGTTTAGCAGGTTAGTTTTTTCTTTCTTACATTTGCCTAAGTGCATTTGACTTTGTTGTTTTATTTTCATCCATGTGTTTTAAGAGAAATATATAGGAAAAGGTAGCCTTACATTATCCTTGCATATTCTTCATGATCAACTTAGTTACAGGATTGACTCCATGTCCAATGGATTAGACTAGCAAATAAACTGAGTTCCCAAGCATAACATCCATACTTCCCTATGAGTCACCAAATATGTTGGCCATTTTTGTCCCACATATTAAATTTTTTAATGGTTTGATGAATCACAAAATAAATATTAAGTAGGCATTTTCATGGCACTAGATATCACACATGTGAATGAGTCAAGGAGAAATAGTCCCATGGGTATGTTTATTTTGGAATCTAATTCATATGCACCAAGTTTAGCTCACTCATTATAGTGAAATGAAATATATGAATGGAAAAAATTAGCTCCTAACATATAATTTTATAAGTTTACATACTTAGCCATTTTAGGCCAAATCATAATCAAGACATCATGCACAATCACATGAACTAGTTGACTTAAATTTTTTTGCAAAAGCATGGAAAAATATTAAATGGCCAAAAAATATAAAAGGTTTATTCCTTTTAGTGTTAAGTCCATTCCATAAAAATTGTGTGCCCCTATGATCCCTATAGTTCAAGTTATAAAATTGTAAAGTTGCTCAAGAAATGGCATATGTTTCCATAAACATCATTTTTAGGACCCATAAAGTGACTATTTGGATCCAAATTCCTGGTGAGAACCTGAGGAGGAATGCATAACTAACAAGTGTCAAATTCATAGAATATGGAATCAAGTCAAATGGTTAGTGGATCATAGGAACTAATGAGATATTGATATCGAAGTAGTGGGTCCCAAAATATCTATGGTCTACTTTTAATCATATCTCAAAATGTGATAGAGTGAAATTCAGTCAAAAGGGTCAATATCTAAGGTTGTTTCAATAGACAAAAGCAAAGGGGTAAGTTGAGATATTTTTATGAAATTTGGTAAATCATGAATGGACCCAACTCTGTAGGCAAATAAAAGACCCAAACTCAAGGCCAACCTGAGTTGGTGGAAGAAGTAAAGGAAAGGATCTTGATGTGAACTCAAATAAGACCTGACATTGAATGGAGTGTCATCTATATGTAAAAATATATGAAAACCAATATAATTGGATTAGTTTCATCTATAGTTAATCTCATTATAAGATCCAAGGCAAGATCAAATGTATGATTAATGAGGAGATCATCTCAAGTCATGTCCTTGATAAATTGTCATTCAAAGAAGGAATGATGTGTCCCTGGAAGATATAAATATTATATCCACTTGATGAGATCTAGTGGAGGATGAATATATTGAACTTAGGGATTTGGAAATAAGTTTAGGCATTAACTTTCATCTAGATTAGGACTTGCCACTTTTAGTAAACTCTTATCTTCTAGAGTAACCTAGTAAAAATAGAATGATTTAGAGGCTTTTGAGAAAATCATGAATATCTTGCTCATAATGGCATGTTTTGATTGGACCAAAAGCCTAGTGAAATGTCTCTTGAAGTTTATAACTCATTAATTATCATGAATAATGTGATTTTCCCCTTCTCTCTCTCTTCTTCCCCTTCTCCTACATTAACTCTTTCTTTCCATTTTCTAAAGGGACCTTAGATTTTAGACTTTCTTTTTTATCTTTTGGATGCTCTTTGAGATACTACAAAGTATAATTAGTGTGATTAGGCTCAACCCTATCAAGTATTTATAAGAACTACCTCTTAATGTAATGGGACTTTCTTTTCTTATTTTTTACCTTGAATCTATGTTTGGTGAGTTATGTATTGTGGGGTTGTGTGAAGAAGAATCTTCCTCATCCATGGTCCTCCTTTCCTAAATTTTTTTAGAGGGTTTTCAATGTTATTTGCATGTATATATTAGTGTTATATTCTAAACCTATTATAGGAAACATTTTTTACAAATTAGCTTTATTTTAAGGTTGTGTATGATAGAACTATCCTTTGTCTATTTAGTGTGGCTTTGAGCTTATGGGATATTCCCCTTCAATTTTGGTGCATCACCTGGTTAAATTTTTTAGGAGACCTTAATAACTTTCTAACCCTTTTATCATGAAGTTTTAAGCTTATTTTTAGTCTTAGGTGAGCATAAAAGTGGAAGTCAACCTGCTTTAGAGGTTTAGCCCCAACATAGGTGACCCACAACCTCGGGTTGTTCCCATGTTCGACTAGGTTTTGAGTGAGGAATCCTAAATAACCTCCTTGCTCAGCTTAGGGTGAAATTTTGGTTAATAACAATTCCTTGAATGGGTATTTTACTAGTAGGCCTAAATACTACTTTAATAAGAAAGTATACTTTAGGTACCCATGATTACATTTTTTATAGGCTTGTAACTAAGATGTATATGGATGAACCTTTTTTTTATCATAGTTTAATCAATATGCTTACCTTCATTTTTCAAAATACATACTTAATGTGTATTCTATATTTATTCTAATTTTACCCTAAACTCAAACCTTTTGTGTATATTGACAAATCTTTTAATGAAATAAATGATTCATAAATGGTCTTTGATCCTTGTGAGGTTAAAAATACACACAATTCATGAGGAGAGGAGTTATTATTTTAATATCTTATAATAAAAAAATTATATTACACTTTTAATTACTAATATTGAGGGGACTCACTAAGTATGATAATCTTGATAGGTAACATTAGTCTTGGAAAAAATTAGATATGTAACATAACCTTAGTTTTAGAATGCTAAATATTTTGGTTTATTGAAATTTTCCTAAAATAAATTAATTGTTACTCATTTTTACTTCCCATCTTCTATATAATTTCACAATTTATCATGAGATATTTTGTTTGATCTATCTTATTCAAATAATCAACAATAAATGGTTTTTTCATCTATCTTCATTTATTTATTTATGATGTTTTTATTTCCTAATTCTTTATTTTATATTATGTGGATATTGGGTACTAGAGTGGTACAAAAACAAAATTATATATTGATGACCCTGTTAGGAACCAAAATTATCCTTAACTATTTTGAAACACAATTAGATCATGTTAAAGAACTAGAAAATGGACCAAATAATAAATGCATATCAAATTAAATTATTTCTAGTGTGTGTGTGTGTGTGTGTGTGTGTGTGTGTGTGTGTGTGTGTGTGTGTGTGTGTGTGTGTGTGTGTGTGTGTGTGTGTGTGTGTGTGTGTGTGTGTGTGTGTGTGTGTGTGTGTGTGTGTGTGTGTGTGTGTGTGTGTGTGTGTGTGTGTGTGTGTGTGTGTGTGTGTGTGTGTGTGTGTGTGTGTGTGTGCACGTGCGCGCATGTGTGTGTGCACGCACATGTGCACATGTGTGTGTGCATGCATGTATGTTCATATGTGCACATAATGCATTGATGTATATATAATACACTTAAGATATCAAGACATCAATAAGGAAATAGTAATAAATAATTCCCAACTTCACCTATTGTTACTTGGATTTTTACCCCTTAAGGAGATATCTTAGCTCTCCTCATGTAACTAACATAATGGAAACATCTCACAAGCTATGGGTAACCAATAGGTGAGATGAATCTCTAGAAGGGATAGCTCTTTGAATTTGTCTTGAAATGATTTAACGTATAATAAATGATTTTATATGGGGGAAAAGGGTTATATTTTACATGAAATGAAACCTATTCTAGAGGATGATGCACCAATATGTTTACCAAAAGAAAATCATACTCTATCATAAAGAGACAAGGCATATAACACTAGTCCAAGATTCCTAGAATACACTACCATTATTATTTCAATATGAAGGTAACATGAATGAATACTATCCAAGGTAAGTGAAACCATATATTAGTTACAGATAGTAAGGCTTCCTTGTACACTTAAGAATATATCCATAAACTTAAAAACACTTCATATGACCTAATAGGCTGGAATCACTTGCATCAAACATGGAAATATTGAGAGAAAGCAAAGGATAGATTAATATCTCTTAACCATTCACTATACATCTCTTTACACACTTTGAAAAGTTGATATATGAACTCAATCTAGGTTCTATTTATTATCTAAAGAAAATTACAATGTCAAAACTAATAGGGTTTTGCCATACATGGTGTGGTATTAGATTACAAAGGCCAAAATGGTATCTACTTATAACATTTGAGAGAGAAGTGAGAAAAGAGGAGTCCAAAAGTCACTTGAACACTTATCATACAAAAAGGAGGAGTTACGTGTGTCTAATAATGAATTTGGAGATATACCATGTAAGGTCTAATAGGACAAATGGCTCTTCAAAGTATCCAACTCATGAAATATGGCATGAAACTCCTTAATCTATATAATAAAATTATGTTCATCATTCCACCATTTTATAACATCCCAAAACTAAATATGGATATATATAAAAATTTAAATGAGAGGGAGGGGCTATGTAAATTTTTATCTATGTATTTTTTACATTCTTAATCATCTAGATCCTTATGAAAGTGAGACATCACTACCTACAGTCAAATAAACTCCCTTTTTCACACACATAGCACAATTGGATTCCAAAATTTATTTAGTTTCTCATTAAAATCCATACAAGGGGGTGAATTACATATGTCAAGGCCATATATATCCTTATATTTCTTAGGTTCACCTTAAAATGACTTCCACTTGAAGTTTCCACACTTCTCACCATCTTGCTCATTTGTTAGTCTTGAATAGATGAGATGAATCTACTTTTAAACACACTTAAGAGTTTTTATGAATAATTAAATTTACATGGGGAGTTAGTCCAAGTCCTAATCCATCTTTAAAATTCAATTACATCTCTTGAAACCTCTTATAACCTACATAATGCATAAAATAGTCAAAGAAATCAATTTTGTACCATGTTTGTATAGATAAGGAAAGCCTCAATTAGATGGAAAGGGTCTTTGGAGAGTAATATATAGTCTCAAATCATTTCCCAATCCATTTTAGTCTATTTTGATAGGTATCCATCTTCATTTCCTTCATTAGATCTAGCACGAAGGTTTGTGAGGGTTTTGAGTCATTTCCACCTTTAAGGATTGTTCATGAAGATTTGTCATTGGACAAAGAAACTAATGCCACAATTTTTTTTCTTGACCTTATCCAACTGATCATATCCCCTTTACTCTCCATGCAAACTATCAAAGGATGTGTGAGCATCCCAAGTTACTTACTCGAGCATTTTCTTCTATTTACATAGGTCATAATGTGGTCCAAAGCTAAAAGTGGATCTCCTTATGTATTATATAAATACCAAGAGTTTGGAAACATATGATATTCCCTCATATACATGTATAAATTTATTATAATTATCTCTTATACTTGGAAGTAAAAGAGACTTCTCATTTGGGCTTTAGGCCAAAACACTGCCTAATATGCCTAATTGTAACCCTTGTGGTCTACGCCACCCTATTGAGGTTATCCCTTATATATAAGTTTTTACATGTTTTTTACACAATTTAAACAAATAATTACACCTTATTCAAGTTCTCATTATCCCCATAGCTCATCCCTTCCTCTCCATTCTTTAAGACTATAGGATTTGCTCACAAGGGAGTGCCCTCTATCTAGGATAAAATAGAGAGAACTTACCCTAATTTTATAGACAAAATAAACGTTTAATTGGATTATCTAATCCATATGTATGTTTTTTAAAAAAAATTTAGCCTTTATCAGGTCATTAGACCTTCCAACTCTCTCTAAATCCAAGACAGACTATGAAGAAGGTAGCCTATGTGTAGGGTTTTAGGATGTAGACTATATGATGCATCATTAAAATCATTTATTTACTTTTTTCCAACCATGAGAGTATCAAAAGGTTTTAATACTTTATTTAAGTATATTTTAATCATTTATATCATCATATTTCCCTCAAAATCTATTTTATTCACACCTTGCTTTGATTAGCCTAGATTGACGTTATATGACTGTCATTGTGTTCTTCTTCCCTATAAATGATACTTATATTTTTAAGCTTTAGTAAAATATATAAAAACATACTTAGAGTCTATTAGGTCCATAATAATATATTTGGACATATTTACCTCATAGTAAATTTGTATATATTTAGAAAAAAATAGTTTTCTTTTCACTTGTCTATAGTAATCAACCATAATTGACTTTGGTTTTGAGGTAAAAGGACCTCTAGGTAACCATCACCTTTGAAAAATATGAAAAGTATTATTTGGAAAAATTTTGAGGTCTTTTTCAGTCACCTTCCATAAACCAAAATTGGTATCTCCATGTTTAGGCCCTTCATATGGATTGTGTTGTCCTACAGTTAGTTATAGGTGAGTACTTTCAAAGGCAGGGAGACCTATAGGTGTGGATTAAACTTGAGACACCACATATTAGCTTATTTTTATGGTATTTATACTAAATTTTATTCCCTTAACCTAAAAATGTCATTAAAACTTGATAATATGCCTTATTTTCATTTTAGGATGTCAAGGTCACTTTGAATTCAAATCCTATAGATGATAATGGATAAACTCAGTGTTCAATGGGGATCTTTGAAGCCACAAACTATTATCTTCTACTAATCATCTATCCTCCATATTTTTTATAACTCTTCTCCTATGTGGAGACTATAATTCATGCATATTTATATGCTTTAAATCTATTAATAACCTAGTTATAATATATCCACAAAAAGGTGAAGTGACCTATTTTTGACTTTTAGGGAAAAGGTCCCTAAATCCCATATTTATCATCTTTGGAAGTGATCTTCAACCTTGTATAAAAATATATAATATCAAATAGGTCTGCCATGATATTTCTAACATACTATTGCTTCAATAAGGTTTCCAAATTATCTAATATCCTTTGTGTAATTTCTTCATATCTATGTGTTATGACTTATATGTAGACATTTTTAGATACAAGAAATAAATGTAGAATTATAGGCAGTATGCAATATTTACATGCTTGTGATAAAATATAGGCCCTCACCATGTTTTTAAATACACTCTTATCAATCTCAAATATTTTAAAACCTATCAAATCTCCCATCCCATCATGACATCATTCTCAGATACTTGTGGGTGCACCTTGAGTTATATGTAGGTAGTGAGTAGAATTAAAGCAATGTGCATAGTGAATGGTCCAATGAACAAACTAAATATCCTTACCAATTACTCAAATTTATGTTTTAAACTATTGTTATCTTGAAATAATTTTCAAAACCTTTATTCCAACATGATATCCTTCTATAGATGCTAACACAGTTACAGATCAAGTAATTTGTATGGTGCATGAATTTGTAGCCAATCTTGTATCTTCTCTAAAAATTCAAATGGAATCTCCTCAGATATTAATTAATATATAAACATTTAAATACCTTAATTACACCTCCATGAGCACAGTAGACAAGTTTCATACATGTGATTCAACATGGCTATAAGTAAAAGTGGGTAAAGAGTTGACTGAGTATGACAAAGTTGAAAGTTTGATAAAATCATGATGTTATGCAACCAAACATAGAATATAGGTGATAATTATGTCATTTATACATGGTAAAAATCACATAACATTCACATGATACCCTTGTAAATAAAAAATCATTCTACGAATAAGGAAACTTGACTGAGACCTCACATGGTGGCTCCTTCCTAAAACATGAGATGATTTGCCTATCAAAACACCTTTAAACATGAAAAAAATCATGAAAAAAATTATATAATGAATAAAAAATCCTATTAAATCAATATCATCAATTATATTGTATGAAACTATCTATACAAGAGAAAAACTTATAGGGTATGGGAAACAGTGAGCATAAAAACACAATCAACTTGTTAAAGATTATTCATAAAGCACAGTAACCAATCCTTTAACTATTTTTATGTAGATTTATATATTAAGTTTTATTATCACCCTTGAATGTAATTTTGTTTGGAACTTCTCCAAATTATTTTACCAAGCATAAATTGATTGACTTGTTCTATGTGTCTAAAAGGGCAAAAAAGGAGCAAAATAGTTTTGGAATTTTTTTTATCACTTCCAAATCATATAAATATGATTATATGAGTATTATTAATATTATTAGTATTCTCTAAATATTCTCCCATGTTTCACATTCTCTCATGGGTCGTATAAGTGTCAAACTCCTCCTTTTTCAATTGGTTTCTTGATTTTCAGTTAGATAACCTAAATTTTTTAGATGTGACTGACATTCATGATAGGTAATATGACCTCTTATACATTTTAAGGAAAATTAAGACACTTTAACACCTTGAAAATTGTGTCACTTGCATATATGACATGAAAATGGCTACTAAGTGATTCAAAATGACATATAAACTAATTAAAGCATGACCAAGGATAAAATGGAATTATATTGCATCAAATATAATATAACACACCTTATGGAAAAAAATTATACCCCTATATAAGTTTTTAATATAGGGGGGTTGACCCATTTTGACTTGTGGTCAAAATGGTCAACACCACCATTATATGATAAAACTAATATTATAGCATTGTGACTGAGTGATCACCTTAATACCATTTCAATACCTAAATATATGTTTTAAATACATAATTAAAAATTCACAATCAATTTATCCATTCATATCTATAAAATTTATTAAATATCGATCTAATCATGTTTATGCATACAAATAAATAGATAGCTTGATTAACCCTTAAAACATAGGTTTTCATCTAGAGATTTGAATAGGATATACATGTGTCTACATTTTAACATATAATTAAATGTAAATATATGAATAAAAAATACTTATTTCAAATTATATTTCCAAGTAGATAAATGTGAATATTCAATTATATTGTATCATAACACTCACTTCTAAATATATGGAATTCAAACTATTTAGGTATTTTTAAAGAAAAAAATAAAGTCAAGTAGGATATAACATGACCAATTAATCACCTTAAAATTTGAATTGAAGTTATTAAATTCCATAAAATAAATTTTACATATATTCCCACCACAAAAAAATATGGAAAACTCAAACTTGATGCTAGGATGAAAAAATGAAATTTATCTATTTCATCGTTATCTTATATTAGGTTTTACTCATGTGAGAAGTGAAATACTTATTAAATATTTTAATTTAAGGATTATTTAAAAAAATTGACCTATATAAGTCCCTAAAAATAATGAATTTCATTTTAAAAAATTACTACTTGTCACATTAAATTTGTAACATATATGTATTTATACCATTTTAATAATTATGTTTTTGCCAATAAATTATTATTTTCAAATTATCATTTCAAATTAAATTAATTATAAAAAAATTATGATTAATATATTTTGAAAAACTAAATTATAATTAAAATATTATATATTATAATATAAATTAATATACAATAAATTAATTAATTAATTAACTAATTAAGTAAATTAATTAGTTATTTAGTTAATTAATTAATTAATCAAATAATTAATTAATTAATTAATCAAATAATTAATTAATTTAATTAATTATGATAAATTTACAAATAATGAGTCATATTTGTTTATAATGGGTCTCTATAATTTGCAATAATCTTATATATTAGAGAAGTATTTAATAAGTCTCATGCAATTGAAATAAAGTCAATTAGGAGATAGATATTCCTAGAAGCCTTTATAAGTCCCATGTTTTTTAAGTACTCCTTTAAATCCCAAAGTCATTCCAAAATTTCTTTCCCCACATAATTATGTATATTTTTCCTTGTTAAAATAATGTTACAAAAACTCAATCTCTATACCTAAATTCCATTCATCATATATTTCCATATACCACTCCCTACATGATTCCCAACCTCATTCCATACCTTGTTTTTTATCCAATTTATCTTTAAATGCATTATTATACTTTCATATTATATATATGACTTTATTTTAAATTATGAAACCTACTTACCCATTCCAATTCATACACCCATTAAAAAATATCATTTCCCACCCAATTTTATATTCAACATATTCATAAATATACTAAGATGCATGTGTATTCATAGATTGTTTAAATTTAAATTATGACTCTATGTTTGTTGTATAATCCCCCACATAATTACACATTCCTTACATTGTTCACTTTCTTATTAAAAATCATAAAATCACGTTCATATAATTTTACCCACATCATTCCCACCTCCATTCCACACCTCACTTCCCACCCCATTATGGACAACATTCCCCATCCTATGTTTTTTTTAACATAATATATGCCTAAATGTATTAATATACATGTGTATTTATATATGAATTTAATTTGAAATAGGAATCCTACATCCTTTTATTTTTCCCATTCTAGTTACAAAACCTTATTGCTAGCACCATTCATCATTTGCATGCTGATTCTAAATAGTATTCACTACACATTTTACCATGCCATTCCAAAACCTATTTTTGTATCTAATTATGTTCCCAAAATCCCTAAGATGAATTTATATCAATATATTAATTGATTTTAAGTAATCATATTATGTCTAAATTCTCATTCCTATTATTGTTACAAAATCTTGATCCCAAGATTATTTGTAAGTACTCTTGTTTTTAGTTCATTTCAATATCGATCAATAGCTATATTTCCTATTTTGGCATATCTCAGTATTATAAATTTATAATATTGTTTATCTGAGTTTGTAAATTAATTAAACCACTATATATCTTTTTATCACCCTTGCACTTATTCATTTCTGTATTCTTAACCCTAGGTATCTCATAACTACAAATTTTAGGATTAAACATTTGGTAATCTCATCTCTTTATGTAAATCCTAACCTAACTTGGAGTATTTATCCTTATGAGTATTTTCATTTTTATTTTTGTTATATTTATTCTATCATTTCTATGAAACATAGGCATATCCCTGAATTAACTAGTGTTTTTATTGAACATCTATATATTCCTCATTATCCACCTAATATGGCTAAAACCAATGAAGTCACAAATCCTATACCTAATGAAGATGCCAATAAGGAAATAGAACCACATACTAAAGTGATTATCATATAAATTCACCCTTATTATGAAAATGATACATTTAATTAACATAATGAATAAGGACAAATAAATCAATAAAAAGTAAAATTTCTTACTATGTTTATATATTGTATCCATAAAAACCTAAATATATTGATGATATTATTAGAATTATATTCAAAAATTTAAATAAAAAAAAGAAATCATAGGTGAACAACTAGGTCCATGTATTTATCATGCTATTAGAGATATATGCCATCAAAATATACCAATAAGCATCCCTTTGATCACATTATTTCTTCATACTTATAATGGGGTAAAAATTTGTGTGTTTACACGATTGTTACCCAAAACAAATCCTACTATTGCTACATCCTCCATAAGAAAAATTAAAACAACCCAATTACCAAATTCAATGCATATATCAACTCATAATATAAGTACACCTCCTTTACTGACTTACAAAACTTCAAAACTTAGTGATCAAAATGTGTAATATATTCTCGAAACTATAAAATGTTTTCAAGATAAGGTTAAAAATATTGACCAAAATTATATGAAATAACCTTATGCTATTGATTCATAAGAGGTTTTACATAACCCTTTTTCAAGTAAAATATAGTTGAACCCATTGTCAACTAGTTATGTTGCACCTAAATTCCCATTTTATGATGGCAAGGGAGATTCTAAATAACATATTATATATTTTGATGTGGCATGCCTTGATTACACCTCCAATTATATAATTTTTAATAATCTATTTCTAAGGAGCCTTAAGTATTATGCTTTAAAGTGATTCTATGACTTAAAAATACAATCAATAAAAACATTCAAACCTCTTATAGATCATTTTTTGGCATAATTCTATATCAAAAATATATTTTTTATTTGATAAGGTGAAATTTAGGTTTCACATGGATCCTAAAATCATGGAGTTAACAAATAAACAAGTATAACCAAGATAAAGACCAAAAAAAAACATGCCAAACACACTAAATATTTCTTCAGCTTTATGCTAAGACACCAGGACTAGAAAAGAGCCTAATGTGACAAAAAAATAAAAATAAAACTAAATTTGCTCTAAAATCTCCTTAGAGCCTATCTATTTCTTAGTTGTTGTGGGTTCCTTCTTGTTTCTACTCTCCTTCTATTTGGTTCTACTTTTTTTCCTCTTATTTGAAACTTGTGCCTTCTACCATTTTCCCTTTATTTTCAATCATATTATTAAAATTATTAGTTTTATTACTTATGGTCTTCTTATTTATTTTAATGCTTAAGTGGGATGTCACTTTAGATGTGGAAATCCTTATGGTTTCGTTGACATTCTTATTGGGAGTGGCTTCATCCTTAAACTTCCACCTTCAATCATCTTTGGCTTGTTCCATGTTTCTTTCATCTTGTTATATATGAAGTTTTATAGTGTTCCACTACTCCATAAGGAAGACCAAATGGCATCCTAAAAATTTTATGTTTTCATGGAAGTCATGTAATTTCTTCTTGAGATCTTCAGGGTGATCCCTCAGTTCTTTCCTAACTTATTTCTTCTTTAATTTTCAAGATTTCAACTCTCACATTTAAAATTTAGTTTTATCAATTTCTAGGGATTTATTGGTATTTTACTTTCCTTCTTATATATTTTCTTCCCTTAATGGGGAGAAAGTTGGACTTTCCTTTTACATTTCCTATGTTTATCCTGAATTGGATTTTGGTAAAGGATCTTAGGGGAATAGGGTGGGAGGGTGATGAAGGTAGGTCACCATCACAATATTCCACAACAGTGAGTGATATCCCATAATTTTTTATCCTTACTACTTTCAAAAACATTAATCCTAATACCCCTCTAGGATTTCCCTTTCTTGGCTAGGAAGAAGATAAGCCCCTAATGACTAAGATCAGAGTTAGATTTTTATTCGAAGGCCAATATAATATTTTATAAGGACATGAAAATTAATTAGGGTAAACTAATGTTGTGACCCTTAAAAATTATAAAGGAGAATAAAATTATGAGAGAAAATATGGGTAAAATTACCCTCTAATGTTAGATATTTTAGCAGCTTTTCTAACCAGTACCTAGGGATCTTTGCTCTTAGGTAGCCCTTATTCTTAGTTTGGAAGATGTATTTAGTCTCAAAGAAGGTCTTCATGAGATATTTCTTCCTTATCTTGTATTTTTAGGCCTTTACCCCCTCTATGACATTCTCATGACCTATCTATTTATCTCCTCTAAAATATTGAACTTTAAGCCTCTGAATATAACTTTCCTTTGCCTCCATCCATGGTGAAGTATTTTATGATCATGTCATCATGTCCTTAAATAAATAACATGAACTCTATGAGGCCAAATTTTCAAATCTTACACCAAACCTTTTAGTTGGTTTGAATTTTGGTGTAGAAAATTGGCTCAAAGATGTTTTTAGTTGGTTTGAATTTTGGTTTGTCACCAATGGATGAATCATGGGTGGTGAAATTGGTTACCTGGGATATTAAGGAATTAATTTTGATGGTGGTGTTACCATATGGGGTGAAATATAAGGAGAAATAATGGAAACATGATACACATAAACATGAAAACCTACTTATTTTTCTCTAGTTAATGAAGTAAATGGTGACATAAATAATCTACTATATGTTTTAGGAGGACTTTTAGGCCTTTCCACACTAGCTATATGTTGAGGATAAGTTGTAGTAATTGAATGTGTAGGGGAAATATCAACTATATATTCAAAACTTACTTCCCCATATGGTCTATATTGATTGTGTATGTCTATTATTTTATGAGGAAGAAGTCCATGAATATGTTTAGAAACTTGTTGTTCCTTTTTTATCAACATGGCATGTTTCTTAGTAATGGTCGGACCATATTGGATCCTATTTGATATAATAATTTACCTTTTTCCCATTCATATCATAAAATAAAACTTAGTGTCATCTTTGGAATTCATGAACACATATTCATGACTTTAGGACTCGTGACCATTGGTTATTTTAACTTTCCTTTCATATCTCTTGATATGTTCCCTAACATTCTTACTAAGGTCACAAAGTATAAATGGTGCCCATTTCAATCCATAATGCATCCTTTTTATTCAAATATATTTTAATTTCTCCCACCTTATATATTTCATCTGACTAATGTTGAAAGGGGTTGGGTGAATGGATGCTTGCTTAGTCCTTCGTAACTCAAAATCAACATTGTGATCTAATTTAGCTTTAATTTATTGCTTAGCCAATTTGTTAGGGACATGTTTGGGTAAGTATAAATGGTGTGACTTTCTACATTCTATCCTAATTATAGTGAATTTATAAAACTAATAGTCATCCATTTTTAGAATAGTCTTATTTATATGATCTAATAGTTTGGTTATGTTAATCTCATATATGGCCTAGTATACCATAGGGTAGAATTTTGTTCAAAATTTTCATTTACTTTCTAGACTTGTGCACATGGAGGAAATTTAATTCATCACAAATCCTATTCTTTCGATATTTTTTGGATGGTTTGTAAGGTTATTCATATGTTTAATACATAATTTCAATCAAATATATCACATGGGACATCATATAGTAGTTACCATCTGGTAATATTCTTTGATTTTTGATTCATATAATCAAATTGGAACTAATTATCTCTCCCAAGACTATGATTTTACTATAGATCAGGATAATATCTAATAATGTGACACATCACATTGACATAAGAAATCGATTGGAAAGCATTTATTCTATTTAGTAGGACCACAACAATTCTTACCTCTAGACTAAAGATAAAAATTGGGATAATAGAATTATGGCCCTGAATCATAAATTTTCTTGAGTTATCAACCCATTAATTAAATTAATATCAATGTTGTTGCTGAGGAGCCATGAATCGATCATGTCTTGCCTATAGGTCATTTATGGCAGAGGGAGTCTATAGTATCTCTCAAAAGCATTTTCACTTATGTATGATACCATAGTTCTGTTAAGTCTAAAATTTAATATTTCTCAAAAATATTTTCCCATTTACAAATAAATTAAATAATATCTCAATGCATGGCATTACTTCAAGTTTTGATAAAAAATTATGTATACCAACCAATTTTATTTCTAGCAAGTCATCCTTATACCTCTTTGTGAAAATATAAATCTAGTCCTCAACCTTATATGGGTTTACTACATCAACTTCATCCCAAATATTAGATTAATGTTTAAAATCATGGTTGAGAGCTATCAAATTGATAGTTGTGTTAGTGTACTAATTAACAATGTAATTAGCTATGAAAAAATAGTTGGAGTGAGAGATGAGAAGGCCATTAAAACTTTGCATAGAAATTTTATGTTATGTGTAAAGTATATAATTTCTTGGTCATAATAAATATTTGAATTCACAATGTGCACTTGATAGCTAGAAGGCAATTTTATTATATTAGATATGGTATCTCAATTTATATTTTTTTGGGTGTGTTAGCCTTTATATTTGAATTTATTAATTTTCTAGTTCATGTAAATTAAATAAAACAATAAATTTTGCTTCATTCCCTATTTATTCTTTCCATTTGCATTTCATAATGCTAATTTACATGAATTTTATTACCATGTGGATTCTTTTACCTACTCATGGGTAACTAGTCAACATAATGTGACAAATGTCTCTTTTCCATGTTTTTAAGCTTGTCATTCATGCCTTTGTTATCTACTTATGTGGCTAAGGGACACATGCCTATGTATCACTATTCCAATCATAATTGAGCTAGGGACTATTATACTTTATTATTTTATCTATTGGTTATCAAGATAATGACATGTGTATGTCCTTCATTACTCTATTTTCTTGAGATAATTTATATAAGGAACTATGCTCACATAACCTATAGATTAACATTTGATGACATGTGGATGGATCTCAGTACTCCACTTTCCAAGGATAATACATACAAGGAACTTTGAGGATGTCAACTTTAGGTGAGTGAGATGGTGACATATGAAAATATCTCACTACTCTAATTATCCAGGATAATTAGTATAAGGAACTCTATTGATGTCAATTATGGGTAAGTGGGATAGTGACACATAGATAGATATTGATGGTTCTCTTTCATGAGACAATTTGTATAAGGAACTCTACTAATAGACCACCTCTAGTTGAGTGGGATGGTGACATATGGATGGATATCATTACTCTACTTATCTAGGATAATTTGTGAAAGGAGCTCTATTGACATCACCTCCAAGTGAGTGGGATGGTGACACTTGTAAATATCCATATGTTCTTATTTCTCAAGAAACTTTTCTTATTCATTTGGGATCTAAGTTAGCATAATGATGCCATATCAAACAATTAGATGAACCCATAAGTGTTCTATGGAAACATTTAAGCATAAAATAACCTATTTAAGACACAACATAGGAAAATAACCAATTAAAAGTGTAACACATTAGTTGGGTTAGCCATTAAATAAAAAATAAAACATGTGTAAAATTACTAAGTGAAAGGAAAATCAAAGGAAAAAATTGAATCATATAATATAGATAATGCACAACTTTATTTTTCTAATAAATTTGAAACATACTAAAAACATTGAAATGACCTTAATTTCATTTTTTTCATATTCACATCATAGATTTATGGTTTAGAAGACCCAAAATTATGAAATTCAATCAATAATGGTCCCTATTTGGATTTTTTTAAAAATAGGAGTGTGTGTGTTAGGGTACAATAGAATGTCCAATGCATCTATGATAGTCACAATATGAGTTATTATCTAATCCATTATGTTAATACTTATTCATATGAATATATAATGGTAGATGGAGAGATATGAATATGTAGTTAAATTATTTATTTAACAAGAGATGAGGATGTGATACTAACCTTTAAAATTGAGTCCTTGGTGAAGGTGTTAATGGAAGCTTATTCATTAATTTTGATACTACATTTATTGTTTCTTTTTATTCAATCTTAATTTCATTATATTTGACCTTGTAGCCTAGTTTTATTTTAAATGTAATATTTAAAGTAGATCGAAAATTTGGTACATACTTATGTTTGTTCAAATATATGAACTTAACTTACCATTATTGTAATGTATGACATAACTCATCAAAATATTTGAATTTGTAGAATATGAAAGACTCATGAAGTGGTGATTTAATTTTTTTTAAATATATGCTATAAATAAGTATATGCCATAACTAGAATAATTTTGTATAGAATAACACATTAGGTAATTAGATCATTAGAACCTTGATTGAGTTTATAAATATATGTAAAAGATATAATTTCAGCAATTTTTATATAGAAGTGTGATATAAAACAACATGAAAAAGTGTTGATTGATTTAAATGATAGGAGTGGAATATGATAGAAGCATAAAAAATCATATTATTTTAGGCTTCATGGAAATAGATTTTTTATTAATTCATCATTGTAATCATAATCCAATAATACTACATGAAATGATCAAAGATGTTGTTTAGGATCATCTTTACCTTTATAAAGAGGTTCTTATGAGATAATATAGTAATGGGTAAGATGTTATCTCAAGTGAAAAATGATTATGAATCAAGGTATGGTAATATATTGAATAAATTTACATAGAGACACCTTATGTATGTAATGAATTAAGATGGATATAAAACTTGTCTTCCTTAGGTAATTATAATCTTGGAGAAGGTAATCTTACGAATAATTCATTTAATAGTTATTTATTTTAGGACATGACCAATTTAAATTTTCTAAACCTAACCAAGGGATCTCATAATACACCACACCAAAGTAGATGATACAAAATACTCTAGGAAAATTATATGATGTAGTAATACTAGATACACCTACAATACATAAAACAAATATAATATATTGATCACTAAATATTGTGCCATAAAGGGGGACAATTAATAATAAATTACATATAACAACAAAAGAGAACTCTACTTAAGTTAATGTAGAGGTAAACTATGTAGGGAGTAAAACATTTAACCTATTACTTTGTGAAATATCTATCTACAAAATTAAATATTAAAAGTTAGGAATACTTACCATTGGATGAACTTGTCATGCATCAATCTCTTCTTTAAATAATGGTTCTTTGTAAGAGGTTATTGTGGTTTGGAAAGGATAACACTATAAAAATCAGCTCTAGGATAAAAGTCTCCTAGTCTACATCTAATACCTTCACATAAGAAAAACTTATTTCCTTCCAAGGAAAAATTCTAAGCAATGACTCCTCAAGTTTATAATTAGTAAAATTGCGAGCTATAATAATGCAAAATGAGTGTTACTATTTATTGGATTCAAGCGAATGGGATATTTATAGAAAATAATTAACCCTAAACCCTCTTGGGAATTTATCTAACATGACTAGCCAGCTTGATTTTTTTAGGTAGGAAATTACTCATTAGGTTTTGTGATAGGTCTATTGGACCTACATACTTTCATAATGTGTATTGAATCACTAACAAGATTGACTTGGAAGATGTAGTATAAAATGAATAAAAATGATGTTTTCTTAGTCATGGGATATTTTAAAATGGGGTTTGATTAAATAAGTGGGTAAATGGATTCTAATTACTTAGGGACTTTCAATAAAAGGGACTTATAGTGGTTATAAGTAATGGTATAGTGACCAAAAATATTTTAAAGCACCAAAGTTTTGCCCACCTATTCCCAATGCACCCTTTAAGGCATATACTCAATAGATTAAAATTTAATAGGTTCTTTAAAGAGAGAATTCATTAAAAAATTATAAGTTTTGAATATATTGTGTGTATACATATTCCCCACTCAAAAATAATCAAATGTCATGTAGTTGTAACATGGGATGGTCCTTTGAGAAATAAAATAGCAAGGGACAATGCTGAGCTAATATATTATAGTAAAATATTGAAATTAAAACTTGAAATCAAAGTGACAATAAAGAATGTTTAGAAATAATTATAAGTACCATTTACATACCTTGGATTATCATTATTGATAAATGGATTTTTAATGTATTTGTAGTCTTGATCATGGAAAGTGAATTTAATTGATTTGGCCAAACCCTCAAGAGATAAATCAAAATAAAAGAGTTTTATATAAATAAATAAGTCACCTAGAAAATTTGTAAGATAAGATGAAAAAGTATACATTATAACCAAAAGTCCAAGGAAAATAGATAAAATGAGAGTAACTCAGGTAATCAAAATCCAAGTCTATTAAATGATTGACCAACCCAACAAATATACCTTTAGGTAAGAAAAGTAAAAAACCAAATAAAACTTAAGGACACATGAACATGATATAATGGATCCAAAATCAATGTAAAATAAGTAACAAACCATGCTCAAATAAAGATGGAAAAAGAATAGAAACGTAAACAACATTGATGAAAGGAAAGTAACAATTCAAAATCACTCAAAAATGGAAACCCTGAATATAAAACAAAGTTAAAAGCTCCATATAAAGTGTGAAAAATAATATCAAAGTTTAATTCATATCCAAGGAGATATGAGAAGGATAAGGTAATGATTAATAAAGTAACACATAGTCATTCAAATAATCAACTTCTATTCTAATGATAAATAAATTAAAATAATATTATGTTGATCATATATTAAAAGAGATGAAGAATAAGGTATAAATAAGATGGTAAAAAGATCTAGAAACAAAAATTAATTTCAAAGGGTAAAATGAAATGGGTGATAGGTAAAATTAAGGTGACACTAAGGTAAATAATATTAATTAAAAACAAGACACTCATATCAAGTTGGCATGACAAGAATACTCTTGACATTAAGGACTATAGAAAACATGTCTTAGCCACATAAATTTGGGTTATCTAGTGAACTATAAATACCGTCCCATGAATGTTTTATGCATGAAAATTAAAATGAACCTATATTCTAATAACATGTTACCCATTACTCAAGATCCATTAAAGCGTCATCAGTATACTATGAAGATTATGTAGTTGCATGAGAAAGTAAGTAGCATTCTATATAATTTTGAGACCTATTATCCCAGTCTACTAGCATATTGCACCCCAATGGACCTTGCATCTATCATGAGGCCAATTATGGAATTTATAATTAGAATAGAATTGGAATTTTCCTAATAATAATGTATTTTGGTGTGACTTTTATTTTCAATTTTATAGATGCCCTTTTATCATTGCATTTTGTTTAAATGATTTAGATTTTAAAGTTTGTATTATTTTTCATATTCCTCCTCCATACATATTTATAAAACCAAACATGGGTGTGAAAAGTGAGTATCTCTATAGAAATTAGATTTGATAGCTATGACAAAAAAGAATCCAAATAATCATGGTGACTAAGAATCTTTTGCTTGCATGTTAAATAAGACTTATATATTGAAATCAGCCTTAGTGTGCCCAAAGTGGAATGATATATTGGAGAAGATGAAAATCAAAATGGAATTCTTGAGTTACATCAAATTATAAAAAATGTATAATGTGAAAATGATATAATGATAGGTAAGCATTGCTTTGTATCATAATAAATGGTGTGGATGAGGGGATACATGAAATAATTTGTTAAAATTGTTACCAAAAAACAATATAACCTATAGTAAGACTATGAAATCACAATGATAAACCATTGACTTAATTTTTTAGGGAAATCACTTATCTATAAAAACTTTATGGAATGAAAATTTGTGAGGAAGGTTTGGTCATATTCGAGGTCTTATATTGAAAGTCACAAATGATAAAATGAATAGGTGTAAAAAATTAATTATAATGTAAGAGTACTTTATGAGGAAAACCTAGTCATATCCAAGGTCTTACACTGTAACTCACAAAAGGAAATTCAAATCGGTGGGAAAGTAAAATAAGTTTGTAAAATAATGAACTAATGATTAAAAAAAACTTCAAGATTTACTAGAAAAATTGGAAATAAAAGATATTCATGAGGACTGCTAGGTCCTATCCATGGCATGTTATTGTAACTCATAAAAATGAAAGAATGTGGATAGACTAAAGGATGAATAATACAAACTAAGGCTACTGGGAGTGATGTAATGCTACATGTTAGGGATATTTTAAAAAACCTAAAATAAAGTGTTAGTATTTATAGTATATGTAAATATGTGAGAAACATGTAGAATAATAATGATGAATCATTTAAAAAAATTCTTTAATAATTGAGAATTAGTGGGGTCTTTGAAAATATGTTCTTAATTATTTTTTTATCTTTAAGTACTAGGACAAAGAATGTTTTTACAAGGTATGGACCCCATCATTTTAGGTGTACTTACCTTATTTATCATGGGTATAATCTAATTTGAGGACTAGCTCACCAATATTGAAAAGTAAGCACTTTGAATTTCTTGTTACATTGTTTAGTAATGTGAGATTTTTATAGGAAGTTATGTTTTAATTTAGTCATGCATCACTAGTAAAAGACATCTAAGGCATCGAGATAGGCTTCACATAGTGATTCATCTAGAATAATACCATTAAGAGAAATGTGTAAGGATGGTAATTCAAACTCTAAAGGTAAAATAGATTTAGACCCATATACTAATGAAAATGGTGTTTCCCTAATAGTATTATGTATATTAGTGTGATAATCCTAGAGTACATGATAGAACTGAAGGTTATAATCAATATGAGATTATCAAATAGTCTTTTAACAATTTTTCTTAAGAATTATATTAGTGACTTATGATTGGCCATTACATTGAGGATGATAATACATTTAAAATTTGTACATTATTCTAAACTATGTACATAGTTATTTCATATCTTTATTTTGTAAATTTCCACCATTGTTATAAATGTTGGTACAAGGAATTAAAAGGTGACATATGATTTGATTGAGAATAAATTTTTAGATGCTAATATGTATAGCATTAATAAGAGGCATATCATTGACCCACTTGGTAAAATATTTAGTGGTAGTGATAATGAACACATGACCATATTATGGTCAAGGTAATTTGACAATGATATTCAATCCCCACATAAAAAATGGAAAAAGAGATTCAAAGGATTGGAGCTCCGCTATAGGAGAGTGAATGAGATTATCATAAAATTGATGAGGATTACATTTTTTAGTCTAAAATTAATTCATATTTTATATGTGTAGGTGAAAAGTATCCCATGCATAGGCTTTTTTTGGTTGTGGTGTGGTTATGATAGTAACCACCATAGATATCCCCATGTGCTTACTCAAGGAGAGTAGTAGTTTCTTGTATATTTACACAACAATTAAAGGTACCTTATACATTATGATAACATAAGGTATTATATACAAGTACATATTTATATACTTGTTTTCAAATTTCATATTTAAAAAAAAATATGCCTATTGTAGGTAAATATGATGCTCAATGAATTGGATGATATTTTTATACCATAAACTCATCAAGTGGTGACATTTCTACGTTGAAAATTAGAGAATATTTTTTTGTATAGAATAAGGTGGCTTCCTTATTTGGATAATAAATTAGGGATCATAAAGAACTTGATGGGGATGAAATAGATATGTTGATGAAGATAGATAATCAACCATATCATTTTTATCTAATGTTATTGGTTCAATGGTAAATTAAGTGAATTACTTGGAAAGTGTAGTGGCAATTTGATGATATGTAATGAGGTTTAAACTTATACATTGATAGTTTCCACTAACTTCAATATATGAGTTTTGAATTACATAAATCATGTAAATATGGGACATTTAATTCAATCTTATCTTACATACTGAAAATAAGATATTCATATTTAACCATATTATTAGTGACATTTAATAATAAACAAAATCCTAGAAGTATGATTGTACCATGGGGGTTTGTGAAAATGTGACCTACCCTAGCTATTTGAAGGCATTTTATACAATCAATATGAATTATTTAATTTTATTAATGTATGTCAATTGTAATTTATGATAATTATTTAATGAACTATTTATATTTATCATTATAAGGGGGAGGGCTAATTTATTTATGGTTATTTTCTTCTATATTAGTAATGAAGTTGTGAAAATACTCTTTGAGTGGAATTGCTTACATAAAACCTTTAATTTAAATAGTTTATTCATTTAGAAGAGTATCCTAAAGGTGAGTTAGTAGATAGTAGGGATGTATATGCCAATCGATGTTCAATGATATATCATTTGAAATAATTTTGTGTAACAATTCAAAGATCAAATTCCATCAATATGACCATCCCTTTGTAAATTCTATCTCTAGGTAAGAAAGCTTTGGATAAAAATGATGAAGTGGATCCTAATGGAAAATGACGTAAATATTTTAATAGAGAATATAATGGAAGGTAATTTGAACTATGAAATAAATAGCTATACAATCACATTATACTTTTGTATAACATTTTTCATAATCTATTACAGCTTAACTAATATAATAGATGAAATAGTATTGACTAGTGTTGTCTTGTTGAATGAATATTTCCCCAATTGATAAGGGGGTAGATGATGTATATAATATTAATGGATGATAATTTTAAGGTGTTAAAAGAGTAATAGGATGAATCAAGTATTCCTTCATGTTGTGTAAGTGCATAAATTTGGCAGACAGAAAGTCACCTACCTATGGACATGATTTTCCTAAAATTTTAGAAATATAAAATTTGTAGATAATTTGAGATATCTACACTCGAAAGTTAAAGATGGTGTAAGAACATGAAAGGTATGATTTAGAGTCTAGTTTCCAAAAAACTATATTTTTTAAAAAATGGTTAAGTATAACTAGGTCAAACATTTAAAATTTGAATAAGAACTCATGTTTATTTTAACAAAATAGATTAGATAGATGGCTATGCAGTGCACCATTTTTGACTAGTGTTTAACCTTGTTTGAAAAACTTTGGTGAACATTAAGATAATATATTATAGGTTGTGACCTATATTTTTCTATACTTTTTCAATGAATATTTTTTAATGAATTTTGTAGGTAAATAGATCCTAAAAACTAAAAAAAATGGATAGCTACATGTGTGGCATGCCTAACTACCTCAACAAAATGAGAATAATTTTTTTTAATGTGTGTAGAATTAGGCCTGGTTTATGACCACATACCATGTTTTGCACTTGGATCAATGAAAATAAAATTACATGAACATGTATAGACATGTATGTTTTTGGCTTGTAGTGGCATAAATAAGGTATCATTATAAATCAACATAGCTTGAAACCTTAAATTGTCCAAAAATTTATAAAAATCATATTTTTTGAAAGAGGAGAGCATGCTCATCATGATGGTATTAATTTTATAAGTTTTACCATTGATATTTATAGTGTATTTGGTGATCAAAATTTAATTTTATATTTTTTAGAAATATTCTCAAACTCGACTATAGATTGATAGGTCCAAACCTTTGGCTTAGAAATCCAAGCCATTCCTGAGCCAAAAGGCTTGGTTTTTGAATTTAAATTGAAATAGCATGATTTCATTATTAACCAAATTAATAACATTATCATGTTATTTAATAACATGATCCCATTAATAACATGATCATGCTAATAACGTAGCCACATTATATATTCGTAACACCTAAAAATGCATGTTTGATCTTGTGCTCAAATTTTATATACAATCTTATATGTTATTGACATACATTATAGTGGTTCTATTTCATGTGATACAAGAAAGGTTCTATTGATGCATGTAAGTGTATCATAGGTTTTACATAGTGTTTAAAACACTTCTCATTTAAATATTAAAAGAATCTTTTGCATGATTTATGGGTTGTGATCTTATTGAGATATGTGGTCGAGTAAAAGCCAAGCTATTTGATTATATCACAAAATATAATGTAAGTGGTTATTGGGATCAACCATGTTCCTAAGTTTATTGGAAAGATATGAATTAATTTTAACTAAATATAATGAATAATGATCAAAACCTAAAGTATAAAACCTAATCTAGCATGAATATTTACAATCAAAACTAAACTATAGTGATTTGATCAAAGAAAAGAGAAAATAGGAAGGGTAGGGTAGAAAGAATGATGTTTCTAATCTTTAGTCTAAACATATTAACAAAACTTGAATTTCATTAAAATCATGCACTCAAACTAGAATATGACATGAAATTGACAAAAACATCGATCCTATCATATAATAGGCAAATGTCTAAGGATATTTGAAATAATGTAAATAAGAAATTAGATTCACTTTAAAGGTTTAATCAAACAATAAAATTGCATTAGCACACTAAGAAAAAAATGAAAATTAAATGAATCTAAAATATTTCAATCAACCTAGCATAAGCTCAAATTAACAACTCTACATTAACATATACACATCCACAATTCATAAAATCTAATCAAATTTGAACATCAAAATAGGTACTTGAATAATCAACCATGATAAAAAAACACACAAACAAATATGATCCAATATTTTTAGAATTCCTTTTTTGCATTACTTTCTCAAAATTTTACACATGTTTTTCTCTAAAAACTTCCTCCCTCTTTACAATGACAATACCCCTTTTATAGGCAAACTATGAGTTATGTTGGTCAGTCATCATCAAATGAGAGTTAGACAAGTGTCAATGACAACTAGATTTTTACAACATTCTAGAATCAAAGACACTTTTAAAGTGTGACTAACCTATAAGCCATGTGCATTAAAATTTTCACATGCTTCTACAAAATAGAATAATCTTTTCAATTATTTACATGATTTTAGTATTAAAGAATATACTAAGTCAACTCAATTGAATTTGATATTCTCCTATTGATTTAGCCTTTTAGTTTTACTCTAGGATATTCATGGCACTATCATATTATTCACCAATCAACTCGAGATTAATGATTAGATCTATAAATAGTTCCTCTTCTTGCCCTACCAAATCTTATAAGACTCTATTAGGTCCATTGCTTCATTAATACTCCTAACATTACTAATCATCTCATCTCATGGCAAAATCATGTCCAAGATGTGTTTTTTATCATATATTGTAGTTAATTTTATTTTATTCTTGACCTCTTAGATGAACTAGGTAACTCTATGTTAGAACTCTTCATCAGTTATCAAGCCAGTAGGACTAAGGATGGTTAGATCCTTGATCAAGTCTCCTAGTATTTTTACCATCCTACTCTCTAATTGTTTAAAATAATTAAAGATACAATACATACATTTGGACCATTTATTAATATCCCTAATATTATGTATCAATATTATTATAGCCATGTTCAAGTGTAATAGGTTGAGTATTTTGATCTCAAGAATCTAACATTCCATCAATATCTTGATCAAATCTTTTACCTTCTTATCTAAACATTGCCACTAGTTAAATTGGTTCATATCTAGGGTATGATGTTTTCTCAAAGTGTCCAATTTGGACCTTATTGACTTCAAAGAACTAAATGTATCATAGATAATTATTTCAAAATTATTCACAATATCTACTGGAATTGATAAAATGGACTACTCTTCAGAGTTGTTATTTTCTTGCTTTAATCTTTTGATGGTAGCTTACAACCTTTCTACCTGAGATTGTGTGATTTCTAGAACATCCTCTTCAAATATAGGATCTTACCCTAGCTTTTTATTAAAGTGAACCAAAGGTTCAACCTTTTGATGTACAACATCCTCACCACCTTCTATGACTATTGTCTCAATGACTCTTTTTAAACCTATATTATTTAGATCATATCTAACTCCAACTAAGGATTAGACCATATGCTTGATTAGGACCTCTATTTCTAACTTGACAAATATTTGAGCTTGAGTATTAAGTCTCTTTTCTTCTTCTTCTTGAAAGATAATGATCCAAGGATTCAAATCTTATTGCATAGGAATGTTAGTAGTTTTTACTAGAGCCCATGGATGATAAGTAGTAGGAAGCCTTTCTAACCTTAGTTTATAACTAAACCACTTAGGTATAGGTTCTCCATATATTACATTATCCTCATTAAATATTTTGATATATTTTAAAGGTGGTGTGATTCCCATTTTAGATTTATTTTCTTTTTGATTAATTATACTCTCATCTTTTCTCTTTAGAATGTCAATGGCTACTAAGTCCAATGATTTTTCTTTTCCTTTTTTTGTCTAGTTTCCTTAAAACTTACCTCTTATGTATCTATGTCTAAACCATATTTCATAGATAACATTCTCAATGCATCCTCAATAGATGTTTGAGGATATAAATCTATCATGTGTAATTCCTATTGAGGCAACTCTTATTCTATTGTTCTAGAAAATTTAGAGGCTGAGGAGCTATAAAAAATTTCTCTTGGTATCCTCTCTTCTTTCCTATGCTATGTTTGGGTATATTTTGATGGAATCTTAGAAGAACCAACATCCACTAGATGATACTACTTAGGTCCGAGCTACCATTTATCTTTCATCTTTTTATCTCTTTGCCAATATAGACTCAAGGTTTATATTTTTTTGTTTTAACCTTCTAAACATCATAGTAAGAGGTTGATTTAGTGTATATAAAGTGAAATGCACTAGGTTCATGATAAGAAGACATTGATAAGATACCTTTGATCTTCAAATGTTCTTTTACCCTACCATAGGGTTCTTAATGTCTATGATCATCAATCTAAACTTTGAAGAACAACATGAGCTTTGAAGTAGTTTCAATGTGGTCCCACTACCTAAAACTGGATTTGCTAATTATTGTAGGAAAACTACGTAGGATTCCCTTCCTCTTAGTTTTGTAAATACCATCTATCTCATTAAATAATTAGTAGGTCACTTCTTATTCTACCAACTTTTTAGGTACATTAACTGGTAATTTGAGAGGGATAATTTGAGTTCCTTCAATTCTTATAACTATTCAATCATGATATAACCATATATCTCCCATTGTTTGAATGGATTTATTAATTATAGGACTTATCTTCATCATGGGAATACCATCAATGGCTTGACTGAAAGCAAGGTAAATATAATCATAAATAAACAGGATATGATCACTATACTTGTAAAAATTCAATTTAGAGTAGTATTGGGACATAGTCTGGGTACCATTAGGAAACCATTCTCTTTGATTAGGGATATTGTTTGTTGTACACATGGCATATAACATATAGGAAATCATGTATAATTCAATCATCTTCTTTGTCTTTATGTCATATATTTGTCTTCTTAGGGGAATACTAATGATTTCACCTAAAGGAGGGACTACTATTTCCTCAATGATGAAATATACCATAGAGACCCATATTGGATCTACATGAGTTGTATGTGAGAATCCATATATCTTATTCAAAATAGTCATGACCATTCTAAATCTAGGTCTGAATTGTCTAATATGAATTTTCTTTATAGGATCCACAATGATCCTTATTACCAGTTTATAACCACTTTACCGAATGTCCATCATGGTGTGTTTCTATGCCAATGAATTAATGGTTGTTAGGTCTATTTGGGGCCTAGGCAATTTTTAATAAGACTCAAAATCAACATGGTAGATATATGCAATTTTTTTAAACTATGTTCATGTATGAACATACCCTTATCAATTTTAGTATCTTTAAAAATATGACTAAGGACATAAATATAATGTAGTACCACTATTTTAGTAGTAGCATAAGGGAGTCCAAACATTTGAATGGCTATAATATCATCATAGAGTCTCTTCACCAAGATCAACTTATTTTCTTCGTTAGTTGTGACTCCTTCATTCTAAATAGTCTAGAACAAGCTTGAGAAATTATTATTTCCTATATTTAATGAAGAAGTAATGAAATATATATCTTTAAGTATTCAACCATCAAAGTCTGATGATAAATACAATTCAACTACTTTTTTCAAGGTAGGTCCATAGATGGCTATGGATATTATTTTGATATAATTGACTACTTTGAACAATTTATAATAAATAAAATTAACAAGCTCTTTCTAGTTTGAAACAATTGATTTTGGAATAATTTTGGGACTTTTCATATGCTCTAGGGATTTTTAGAGGTTTAAATAGAGCTTTAATAGTGAAAAATAAGTTTTAAATATGTGCTTTGGTGACTTAGATCATATTTGGATCTTTTATTTATACCTTTCAATTTTTAGGTCCATAAGATCTTCTAATATTATGTGTATACCTATGTGGCATCACCTTGTCACACTACTTATTTATTTTTGAAATGTGACCATTATTATTTTCTACATGTGTCATCATCTCGTGTCTCCTTAAATTTGATTAAATTTGCATAATTGATCTCTTTGGGAGTCTTCTAGCCTTGAATTTCATCATCAATCATTGATCTCGATCTAGGTTTTCAAGATCATGACACTTGGAAATCCCATGAGCTTCATATGTACTTTGTCATCAATTTCCATTAGGTTAACACTTTTATGCCATGTGGAATATTTTCATTCAATCTAGACTCATTGACATGTTGGACCCACTTGCACCATCGATCTCCATTTGTAAGATTCAATGGATGCCATCAATTTTTGATCTACTTGATTATATGTGCATTGTTGATCTTTGATCATAAATCAAAGAAAAACTACTACTTGTATCACCTATTAATAATATTAATCATGGGCCATTAATTTTCTTCATCATTCACTGAGATTATGATAAATGTCACTATTGCATTCCATCTCAAGATCTTTAACATATTAACTCTATGCTCATCATAGATTTCTATTTGTTCAATTGAGTACACATTATTAATCTTCTATCTAGGTATTTTTTACTTCTTAACTTTGGGTAATTACCTACATGCCATCGATCTTTGATTTCAATCATCCAAAATTTTGACAATTGGCATCTTCACATTCAATTCATTCCTACATATATTAAAATCAAAGGATAAGGACCCAAGTTATATAAATACTTAGGATAAATTTGATACCAATGTTTCAATGAATTAATAAATTTGATCAAGACTTTCTAAAATTAAACTAAGGATAGGATATAGCAAAGTGACTTGTCAAAAATATGAATCCATCTTAATAATAACTTAGGCTAAATTAACTTAGACTAAGGTTTTAAACATTGTTTAAATTTAGATTCACTTAATAAATTGAGTATAGGTTAATGATAATGATCAAATTAATCATTGAAGTATAAACCATGAACACTTGTTTATTCTATAAGGAGATACAATGATCCTACAAGATGGAAACACATGAGCCAAAGATTAGCAACATTAGATGAGATCAAATTAAGCTTATATGATATCATGTCAATGTAAGTTATATCAACACATGATAGTCAATAATGCATTTAGATCAAATTGGATGCTTGATTTATAGCACAATTTGTAAAATTTGAACAAGGGTCCTCATTTTTCAAAAAATGAGGGTATGTTAACCTCAAAAAATGGTGAACATTGCAAAATGTTATAATTCAGATACTCTTGGTTCAAAATAATAACTATACTAATCATTCCACATGATCAAGTACCATCATTAATATCAATTCATAATTGAAACAAGTCTTTTAGATTTATATCTAAGATCAAACATAAAAACTTAGTCATGTTGTGTGTGTGCTTTGATTCATTTACTGATTGTCACTATAATTTAGAGAATAACTTGTAGATTTCATGACTTTAATCATTAACATAGACTTTTAGAATATTTATATATAGATTATGAATCATGATTTATATAAGGCAAGGCTTGGGCATTACTTTTATACTATCTAGACATTTATATCCCTAATAGAGATACCTTTTGCTCAAATCTAGGATTTGCTCCACTACTGGCTAGGAATCTATATCCCTAGTGGAGGTTACCAAAATCACCTTTGTTCAGAAAGGTTTTAAATTTTTAATAAGGCTTTTATTTTTTGAATTTTTCAACAATATTTAGCTTTCAAACAAATTTTTGGAACTAGAATTAGCTACGTGTTTAGGATTTTTGTCACATGTTTGTTTTATAGACAATCATCCTTAGTCATAGATTTCATCCTAGGTAATAATGTTCTTTAGGTGCTAACATGACTTTGTTCTAATAATTCAAATTTTAATCAAACATATTCAATCCTTATTGAAATAAAACTTAGATCACAATAAGGTTTAATATTTTAAGGAACAATCAATTGATTTAATAATCTTCGTCGATTTATCAAAATCATAACATGAAGCTTAGGATTTTCAAAATCCATGATCAACTAATGTTTAACAGTCATATATGCATTTTTGGTTTGTGAAGTTCTTTTGAGAATTTATATGAATTTGGAGCTTGAAAACCTATCTTGGAAAATAATTATTGAAATAAGAGAAAAAAATAAAGAAAACAAACACGCAAGAAGCAAATAAATATTCACAAACACTATTTAAAAATAAGAAACATGAAATGAAACTAATATAAACCTAATTACACTAACCCTAATTAATCTTACAAATTATTTCATGAAAAATTGAGGTGGAACAATAGATAAGTAATGTTTGATATATTTCTTATTGGTTGGTAGAGTGAAATCTACTCCCTACAAGTTTTTGAGCTTAAAGGTGTTATCTCCCAATGTCTCAGTAATTTGGAAAGGACCAATCCATAAAGGAGTGAATTTCCCAAATTTTACTTTTGGCTTAGATGATTTGTTCCATAAAATAAATAGGTCTCCTTATATTAACACCTTTATCTTTGACCATTGATCAAACCCCCTTTTGATAGTGGTTTGATGTCTGCTAAAATTGGCAAATGCTTCCTCTCTAACATCCTCTATTTGTATGATATAAAACAACCTAGAATTGGCATATTCTTGATCTCCTTCCATATACTCTTGTATAAAATTATAAGTTAGAAATTTTGGATTAATTGGAAAAATTGGTTCTTGTCCATGTACCAAAAAAAATGGTGATTCTTTTAGAGCTTGTTTTATTCTAGTTCTATCTACTCAAAGAGCATCCTTTAGCAATTTATGCCATGTACTTCATTTTTGAGCAGTAAACTTCTTAATAGCTTTCATCAAATCCTTGTTTGTAGACTTTGAAACTCCAATACCTTGAGGATAATGATTATATAAAAATTAGGAGCTATATTATTTCCATAGGCCCACTCAGTCATCTATATAGATGTAAATGTCGATCCATTATCTTTTAAGAACTTAATAACATCTTCATTTCTACATTGTTTTGTTATATTACCTCTATCTCTATTGTACAATAATATTTGTTAGTAAGAACATATTTGTGTCTAGCTAGATAATTATGGTTGATGACCCCTACAAATTCCAACCCTATTGAGCAAATGGTTTGTCAATTAAAATTGGTTTCAAGGACATATCTTATTTTTGTTTCTTTGTGTTGAAGATTTGACATTGATGACATTATCTAACATACTTGTGAGCATATTTGAAAAGGGTGGGCCATTAATATCATACCATTAGGATTTTATGAGATATTTTTTTCTTTAGGGGTATCCACTCCCAATTTTCTCATGAAAAGTACTCAAGATTTCAGTTGATTCTTCTTTTTAAATGCATCTCAAGTATATTCCTTCATAGTTATTCCTATAGAGTATCCCATCCTTAATCAAATATTGAGATGATTTAAGACTCAAATATCTTCTTTATTCTTTGCTTAGTCCTATAGGATAAGAACCATTTATCAAGAAATGAATGATTGTATCATACCAGTCATTTGGTTCAAAATGTTATTAATTAACATGCATGATACTCAAACTAGGATTAGTGTTATCAATCAATTGAACCAATCCTTTACACCTCACTAATTTAGAATTTTTAATTTCAAGATCATAATCCTAGAGTATGTAAATCCATTTACCTCTTCTTTATTCTAATTCACATTGACTCAACATGAGTTTGGTAGTAGGGTTTAGTAATATAGCATGCACTTTATTCCTCAAAATATAGTGTCTAAATTTTTTTACTACTTTAGCCAAAGTAAAGGTTTGTTTATCAATTAGGGAATATTTTAAATCATCATTTTAAAATTTGGTTCTCATAAATTCAATTGGATGACCACATTTATCTATTTTGTAAGTTAATATAACTGTTATAGTATGTTCAGAAGTAAAATAGTAAAGGTTAAAATATTTTTTAAAATCAAGACTTATTAGCATAGGTGTTTTTCCTATTGTTTATTTTATAATCTTAAAGGATTTCTTCATTTATTCATTTCATATGAACTTTGAATCCTTGTTTAGCATGTCATTGAGTGGTTTCATAATCTCTATAAAACTGGAAATGATTTTTTTTATAAAATTTATCTTCCCAAAGAAATATTTTATCTCTTTTCTAGTATTTGGGGGTTCTATTTTAGATATAACATTCACTCTATCTAGATCTATATAAATCCCATCTTTAGTTATCAAATGTCTTATCAATTTCCCTTCAGTTACATAATATATGTATTTCTTAGGGTTAAGGTAAATTACATACCTTTTACAACATTCAAATACTTTTTGAAATGCATTAAGTGATCTTCCCTATTATTTGAAAATATATTGAGAGCATGCATATATATATAATGAGACATTTATCTATGATACCTTGAAAGGCATGGTCCATAGCTTTCTTAAAGGTAGCTCTTGCATTGATGAGTCAAAAAGGCATCCTTTTATATTAAAAAGTGCCCCATTTTTTTATGAATGCAGTCTTCATTCTATCCTCCTTGTTAACAAGTACTTGATTATAACCTTAAAAACCATATAAGAAAGACATCATGGTAAAACAACTAACAATTTGAATCACCTAGTCAAGGGATGACAAAGGATTATTATTTTTTTCTAAATATTTTTTCAAGTTCTTAAAATCTATGAATAATATAACTTCTCCATTTTTATTTCTAACTAGTACTATATTAGCTACCCAAGTAGAATTTATAATTGGAAAAACTATTTTTCATCTAATAATTTATTGACCTCTTCATAAATCAATGGTTCCAAAATAGGATTAACTAGTCTTTGCTTCTACCTAAAGGGTTGACAAGTTTCTTTTAAGTGAATGGTATGAGTGATAGCTCAAGGATCAAAGATCTTTAAGTCTTCCTAGGACCATATAATTACATCCTTGTACTTGATCAATAAGTCTCTAGTTTTCTAGTTTCAAATTTTGTGCATATTATTCTAATGTTTAATAGATGAGGTTGACCTTGAGTTCCTAGGTTAACTACATTATAATCCTTCCCATTCACTTTGGGAAATTTAATAGTTTTAGCTAGCTTATCTTTTTCAAATAGTCTTTCCAAGGGAATCATGCCTTTATGAATCTCATTATCATTAAGTTATAACATCTTGTCATCAATTTTATCATCATCAAAAGGGTTTTCATTAACCTCATCAATAATAAGAGAATCAAACACTCCTATGTTATTCATTAATTCAATGATTTATTGGTCATCACTAAACACTTGTAAATGATTAACATTATTAGGTACATGGGGACATGGGATCAATTTAATGTTAAGCCTTTGCAAATTTTGATTTGGCATTAGGTTAATTGTAGCTGAAGCTAGTTCATTAGTAGACTAGTTTCCTTCTCTAGGTTTTGAAATAATGTTAAAACCATAAAAATAATCAATCAAGTGTCACACTCTAAACTTGTATTTATTCAAATAAGATAATTTTCATTAATAGTTTCTTCTGACATAATTGACTACTAGTTCAAAATCACCATATACTAGTAGTCTTTAGCCTTGTGTTTAATAGTAAATTATAATCCTATGATCAATGCTTCATACTCTACCAAATTATTGGTACATGGAAACTAAAATTTTAAAGAAGCATTATATTATTTTCCAATGGGATTGACTAAAATTATTTAAACTCTAGACCTAGATTTGCATTTAGCACCATTAACATATAATTTTCAAATTCTAGGAATAACATGAGAGTTTTTAGATTTACATACTTGAATAATCTCAAGGGTATAAACCTCTAAATTATAATTAACCACATTGACCCTTTCACTAGTTGCATTATATTTAGTGATCATGTGTTACATCTTTGGTTCTCCTTAAATCTAAATTTTATTGGGAACTCTACTTCATGGTATCCACATGTGATAGTAATAATTTGACATGTATCCATTCAAATATTTGGTTAAATATCTAATAAGCAACATCCCATAAGCACCTGGAATGTCCACAACATGAATATCAATAAACTTATTCACTCTTGATTATGAAGCAAGCTGAATATACACATTAAACAGTTCACCAATCACTTTTAATTCATATTTGTCTAATTGAGTAACAAATTTATCAAATTTGATATGAGTTAGACCAATTTTTTCACAAATACCTATTGGTATAATATTTATAAAAGCACATTAATCTAACAATATTTATGCAAGTTTTTACCAAAAATTCTAACTATTAGTAAAAAAGGTGAAACATCTATTTTATTCTTATAAATTACTACATTTGTATTTGTAGATTTTTGTGATTTACTAGGTTTTTTAGATAAAGATTCTAGTAACAGGTTTTTCTATTCAGTTATCTAAGTCAAATCATACAATGTGATATTAGCTTTAATTATCTTCATATCCTTTACTGTGTTATACCCACTTCTAGTATAATAACTAGATGCATCAGCATTATTTCTAGTGTTATTCCCCTTTAGAGGTGTTGGATTGTTATCTACTTTGGGATCAAGAGTACCATTCTTGTTAGATGGAGTATAACTTATCATCAATTATTTTTGTTCTTTGTTCCTTAGTTGATAGGTCTTCTTTAGATACTTTTAAAAATCATTAATATCTTATAGAATAAATTCAGGTTCAATCTAATCTTAAAATGGAAAATCAAAAGTTTCTACCATGAGAGTTATTTTAGAAGATTTAGATGTCTTTGAAGAACTAGATGATCCTAAAGTAGCATTATCTTAGTTAGGCACAACTTCAAATGAATCCAATTCATCTTGAAATACTTTAAAAGCATTGTAAAATTCTACATAATCTAATTCATCATGCTTTTCATTATTATGAACACTAAAATAATTGGTCAAGGATACATCATAAATGTTTATTTTGGGTGTGTTATTAGATGTAGATGACTCATTATTATTGTTTGTGTTGCTATTATGAAGCCTATTTGTAGGTCTGTTAAACTTTTGATAAGAATAGTTTCTATTGGAATTCTCCCAGTGCTACCTACCTATTTTTGTAACTAAAGAAAATTAGTGCTTAGTTTTTGAACCATTTTTAATATGGAGTCATTTTCACTCTTAGGTGCCACTAAATTGTGTACTTGAGTGATATTACTATATATTGATACCATATATAATTTATTTTGTGGATGAGATCCTCTTTTTATAGTTATTTACCAATCATAAGTTATGACTAGAATGAGCTTGACTCAAAGGCAATTAGTTTAAAATCAAGGTTTGATTCAAAGTCGGCATGTTATGATTAGCATTTTTGATGATATTAAATACAAGTAGAATAGGATTAACATTAATAATATCATATGGTAATTGACTTTGGGGTTTCATTTGATCATTAATTGTCATAACTTTGGCATAGGCTAAGACTAATATATTTATGAATCTAATAGATTTTTTCAAAAATATAGAAGTTATTAGATCTAAAGCATCTTTATAAATATCTAAAGATAAAGATAAAGCTTAAATAGGCCTATAAGGATCTATATTTTAGATAAACATATTTTGAAATCTAGTATTGAAATCTTTAATGGTTTCATTGGAATATTTCTTAACATTAATGAATTATAGATAAAGAACACAAGGACTGATGATCTTTCCAAATTGATCAATGAGATAATTGTTGAAATCATTCCAAATAGTAATGCAATTTTTAATAAGATTAAGAAACAAATCATATGTTGCATCTCTAAATGTCAAAGGAAATAATTTGTAAGCAATATCATCACGAACAAAATTTAACGATCTTAAGGCAACTTTGAAAGACTTGATGTGTTCTTCAGTAGTAACAATGCTTGTAAGACTAAATGAAAGTAAATATTTATTAGCATTTATTGGTAAGTCATTTACCTAACCAGGCACATTGATAGAAGATATAATTAACCAGGCCATACATTGATGAGGATTGAATACAATAGAAAAAATAGGTGAAGTAGGTTAAAATTTAGAAACTCTACATTTACCTTTATCTACTCTTACTTTTATATGAATTTCTAAAGAAAGAAGAGGTAACCTTGTCTTAGACCTTGACCTAGTTCTTATTCATGATAGTTTAATTTTATAAAATCTAAATCCTATTCAAATTACAATGTATAAACCTTATCATTGTAAAGACAAAGGATTAGATTTACATGTTAATCAAACTTTGCACAAATTCATATAAATATTTAAAATAACAATTAACTTTAGCTATATTATCTTAAAGATACCTCCAAACTTATGATTATGAGTGATTTTCACACTTTTATGTTAAAATAAACCTAAATTATAAATAATCAACTAATCTTTGAATAAAATTGTTATCACTAACCTCAAACATGTCAGATTCACAAAGTTAAGTAACCTTTACAAGAATCACACATAAATCTTAAAAGAATAGTTATCTTTAGCTAAATATGCCTAAATACTGGTCTAAAACCATGAATATCAATGGTATTTACAAATTTAAACTAAGAAAAACATAAATTTGCAAAGGATCAACTTATCTTTGAACAAAATTCAATAAAATTAGCTAAGAATACTTTATATTCACAAAACTTAGCCCGAGAGGCCCTCCTTCTAGTGCCAATGAAACGTGTTTCTTGATGCATGTAAGTGTATCATAGGTTTTACATATTTTTTAAAACACTTCTCATTTCAATATTCAAAGAATGTTTTGCATGAGTTGTTGGTTGTGATCTTCTTGAGATCTGTGGTAGAGTAGTGGACAAGCTATTTGACTGTATAACAAAAGATAGTATAGGTGGTTATTAGGATTGGTGTACATAAAAATAGTTGACATCATCTTAACCACTTATTAACTCAATGGCCATGTTTAATTCAAAGACATATAGGAAACACATGCATTTGCATATGAGGAATAAAATAAACATTGTTTCTTGTGTTGATAACTTTCATCAATGACTTGATAAAATAAATGAAAAATAATGACTATTTAGGTCACAAAAATTACTTGTTGATCTCATACTGGTTCATTCCATAAGATATTTTATATATTTCATTTTGATATTGATTCTATGGCTTAATCACAACTAGTTCAACTCTTGTTACATAGGAATGTTAGTAGCCTTTACTAGAGCCCATGGATGGTAATTAGTAGGAAAATTTTCTAACCTTAGCTCATAAATAAACCACTTAGGTATAGTTTACCCATATATTAGATTGTCTTCATGAAATATGTTAATACCTTTTAAAGGTGGTGTGATACCCATTTTAGCTTTCTTTGCTTTTTGACTAATTATATTCTCAACTTTTCTCTTAAGAATATTAATGTCTACTAAGTCCAATAGTTTATCTTTTCCTTTTTCTTGTTTAGTTTCCTCAAAACTTGCCTCTTTTATATTTGTGTCTATATCATATGTCATAAATAACATTCTCAATGCATCCCCAAGAGAATCTTGAGGATATAAAACTATCATGTGTACTTCTTATTGAGGTAACTCTTGCTCTGTTGTTCTAAAAACTTCAGGGGATGAAGAGATATAAATAATTTCTCCTTTTATCCTCTCTTCTCACCTATGATTTGTTTGTGTATTTGTTGATGGAAACTTAGAAGAACCAACATCCACCAAATGATACTACTTAGGGCCTAGCTACCATCTATCTTCCATCTTTTGGTCTCTTTACAATCTAGACTTAGGCTTTATATTGTGTTCTTTTAACCTTCTAGTAACTTCATAGTAAGAGGTTGATTTAGTGTATATAAATTAAAATGCACTAGGTTCATGCTCATAAGACACATCTAGGATAAACATTATCCTGAAATGTTCCTTTACCCTTCCATATGGTTCCTGTTGTCTATGATCATCAATCTATAAGTTTAAGGATAGCCTATAATTTGAAGTAGTTTCAATGTGGTTCCACTACCTAAAAATGTTTTTGCCAATTTTCAAAGGAAAATAGTGTAGGATTCCCTTCTTCTTAGTTTTGAAAGTATGATCTATCCCATTAAACAATTGGTAATCAACTTCTTATTATGACTTATGAGGTACATGAACTGGTGATTTAAGAGGGATAGTTTGAGTTCTTTCAATTATTATAAGTATGCAATCATGATATAACCATATGTCCCCCATTATCTCATTGTGTTTATTAATTAGAGGACTTATCCTCATAAAGAGAATACCATCAATAGATTGAATCAAAGTAGGGTAAATATAGTCATAAATGAACTAGATATGATCCCTATACTTATAAATATATAATTTTGAGTAGTATTGGGACATAATTTAGGTACCATTAAGAAACCATTATCTTTGATTAGGGATCTTGGTTGTTACACAAAAGGCATCTAATAGATAAGACATTATGTAGAATCCAGTCCGCTTCTTTATCTTTATCTCATATATATATCTACTTAGGGAAATTCCACTGATTTCACCTAAAGGAAGGACTATTATTTCCTCAATGATGAAATATACCATAGGGACCCATATTGGTTCTACATGACAAATATGTGAAAATCCATACAACTTATTCAACAAAATCATGACCATTCTAACTCGAGGTCTGAATTGGCTAACCTAAATTTTATTGGTATGATCCATAATGACCTTATTACCAAATTCTAAACACTTTGCCTGAATGTCCATCATGGTGTGTTTCTATGCCCATGAATTAATGGAGGCTAAGTCTATTTTAGGCCTAGGTAATTTTTCATAAGACTCAAAAGTAATAAGGGAGACATATACAATTTTCCTCAAACTTTGTTCATGTATGAGCATACCCTTGTCAATTTTAGTGTCTTTGAAAATAGGACCAAAGACATTGATACAATGTAGTACCTCTAGTTTGGCAGTAACATAATGAAGTATAGTCATTTGATTAACTATAATTTCATCATAAAGTATCTTCACTAGGATCATATTCTCTTCTTCTTTAGTTATGACTCATTGGTTCTCAATAGTCCATAACAAGCTTGAGAAATTATTAATTTTTGTGTTTAATGAAGAAGTAATAGACTCTCTGTCTTTGAATATTTGACCTATAAAGTTTGATGATAAATATAATTCAACTAAATTGTTTTAGGTTTCTCCATAGGTCACTATGGTTATTATTTTGATCAAATTGACTACTTTTAAAAACTTATAACAACTTAAATTAACAATCTCTCTCTGATTCAAAACAATAGATGCATGAATAATTATAGGGATTTATGTATGCTCTAGAGATTTTTGGAGGTTTAAACAGAGCTTTAATAGTGGCAATCAAGTTTGAGTTATGTGATTTTGTGACTTAGATCTTATTTGGATCTTATATTTATACCTTCACATGTTTGTGTATATAAGATATTCCAATATGATGTGTATACCTATATGGCACCACTTTGTCATGCAACTTATTTATTTTCAAATGTGACTATTGTCATTTTGGAGATGTGTCATCATCTCTTTCCTCCTAAAATTTGAATAAATTTGTATCATTGATCTCTTTGGGAGTCTTCTAGCCTTGAATTTCATCATCGACCATTGATCTTGATTTGGGATTATAAGATCATGACACTTGGTAACCCTAAAGGTTTCCTATGTACTTTTCCATCATTTTTCATTAGGTTAACACTTTTATTCCATGTGTTAATTTATCATTCAATATAGTCTTGTTGATTTGTTTACCCTACTTGTACCATCAATCTCCAAATATAAAATTGAATGTGTGCCATCAACATTTAATCTACATGATTATATGCACACTATTGATCTTATATCATATGATCAAGCATGAATAACTGATCATATTACCTATTCATAGGATCAAACATGGGATATTGATCTACTTCATCATTCAATTATATTTTGAAACATGTCAATCCATCTCAATATCTTTGACATATTGAATCCATGCTTGTCATTGATTTCTACTTGTTTGATTGAATGCATGCCATTGATCTTCAATCTAGGGAATTTTGACTTCTTAACTTTGTGGAATGACCCACATGCCATCTATATTTTATCTAATCATATAATATTTTGACACATGGTATCTTCACATTCAATTCATTTCTACAAATATTAAAATTAAAGGATAAGGACTCAAGATATATAAAGACTTAGGATAAATTTTAGACCAAATTTTTAATGAATTAATAAATTCAATCAAGACTTAAGCTAAAATTAAACTAAGGCTAGGATATAATAAACTAACCCATCAGAAAATTAACCCATCTTAATAAGAACTTAGGCTAAATTAATTTACACTAAGGTTTTGAATGTTATTTAAATTTGGATTTATTTAATCAATTAAGGACTAAAGGTTAATCATAATGATCAAATTTATATTAGAGTATAAATAATGAAAACTTATTCATTTTAGAAGGAGATCCATTGATGTTTTAAGATAGAAACACATGAGACAAAGATTAGCGACATTAGATGAGATCAAATAAAGCTTATATGCTAGCATGTCGATGTAAGTTAGATCAACACATGATATTCAATAACAAATTCTGATCAAATTGGATGATTGATTTATAGAACACTTTAGAAAATTTGAACAAGGGTCCTCATTTTTTTAAAAATGGGGGTATGTTGACCTCAACAAGTCCCTGACCTTGGATAATAAATTAAGGTGTCCTAGTATCACATTAGACTTCAAAATATTTACATGAATTTTAATATGTTGACTTGACAAACTATAACTACTTAGTTTAAGGTGTAGATCATTATAAATTTTATGATATAATTGATTTTATCACATGTCATAAAATGCATTTTTAAACCTATGGCCAAAAATTTAATTTTTGGAGTACTAATCTAGCTATGCATCTAAAGTAAATTAGGGTTATTTTGATCCCCTTAAACCTAATTACACAACTATAAAATGTGATATTTAGGTGTTAATTGGCTCCAATTTCATTATATCTATTTAATCAAATAAACATTATTATTTATATGCAATTTTTACATGTGTAAAATGTAGTTTTGAGCTCAATAAATTTGAAGTCATTAGCTAATGAATACAAATGTCAATTTGTTCAATTGTGGAGATAATTAGGGTTAAAATTATCTACATGAACCTATTTAAAATTCATATAATGTGATTTAAAGTAAAATTAATCATAATTTCATGTCATATATAATTAACTAGAGAGTTGATTCATTTAATCAGAGGCATTTGAGGCCAATTTGAACCCCTTCAAGAGAAAGATATGATTTTGGGAAAAATTAAGTTTGATTCTATCATGAATTGATCTAATTAGTTAGTTTGTGTAATTAGGGGTGTGATTTATGCAAAATTTAACCTCTAAACCAAATTTGTGTCTCAATAAATTTAATAATATATGCAATATATATTGGTTTAACTAACCCTACTTATATAAAAAATGCAAACATCAAGGCAAATGTCATAAATAGGTTAACAAGGAACTAATTTTATTTAATTACCTTATTATTTGGATCCTATATTTTATATCTTATACCCTAAAAAAAATACCATTTACCTTAAGCCCTAATCCATAATCCCTAAACCCGCAAACCCTAAACCAATTAATTTAGGCCTAATTAACATCATTTATAATAATTAGGTTCACAGGGATCAAATTGGTCAAAATTTGATCACTCATTATGTAATTGAATTAATTAGCTCAAATTATGGTGATTTGGGTGCTCATTGAGCCTAAAATTGCATTGTTTACTCACATATCTAGGTTTAAGGAGCTCAAATTTGCCCTAGTTTACTTCATTATTATACCTTATATGACCTAAATCTTATAACCTAGGCTATAATCATTAAATTTACTAATACCAAAACTCTAATACATAAATATAAACTCTTTAAACCCTAAACCAATCATCTTATCCCAAATCAGCATCATTTATACTAAAATTTAAGTTCATAGGGCTTAGTTTGGCCTAAATCACATGAATGAATTCCCCATTTGACTAATTCACTCAATATTCATGATAACATGAGGATTATGACAACCCAAAAGCACATTATATATTCATAATTATAAATAGGTCTAAGTGATTCAAATTATACTCAATTGTCTTTATAATTAACACATGTGTACCCTAATCCCTAAACATTATAGGTTTTAAACCCAAAGACCTAAACCATAAACCCTATACCCTATATTTTAAACCCTAAACTAATTATTTTATAACTAATTAACATCATTTATAATAATAATTATGTATTTACATTAAAAGTAATTTGGCCCTTATCACATTAATCGTTGTCTTAACTAACTAAAATTTGAGAGAAAACTATGATGATGTGGGGGATAATTGATCTAAAAAACATAATGGAACATTTACACACCCTAAACCATACATACATTAAACCCTAATCCATAAATCATAAACCCTAAACACTATACGCTAAATTATAAACCATAAACTTTCCCTAATTACTAATTGATTTAGTTTGAATTAACATCATTTATAGTAATAATTAGGTTCACATGGAATATATATATTATACCTTATATAAACCCTTAAACCTAACCCCTATTCCCTAATTCCTAATCCTTGAGTTCCCTAAGACATAAATTGTAAATCATATGCCCTAATGCCCTAATTCCTAAACCCTCTACACTAATTTAATAATAACTAATCCCTAAACCCTATACACTAATTCCATAATCCCTAATTTATATTAAGTATAACATGATCATGATATTAAATAAGATGATCACATTTTTCCCAATGTAGACAAAAATCACTTCTCAAAGTCTATGTTTAACTTGGATTGAGCATTAAGAATAATTTGATTGTGTTATTAAATAACATGATCACCTTATTATTAATATAAAAAAATCACTTTTTAGTGTCTATTTTAACCAAAATAAATAGTTTTATCCATACAAGCATTCTCTACATACTTCTATGACATGTATAGTACATGTGTACTTTTGACCCCACCTTTGAAATGTTGTCAATTATCCCTAATGGGTGATGGAACACATTTGAGGAAGAGGAATATGTTGAAGAAAAAAACATCAAATTAATTAGAAGATTTGAAAGAGAAAAACAAACTATGAATTAAAAAAAAATCATATTAGATATGGTAAAAATCCTAAGTTGAACCAAATGCCATAGATAATGAACCAATTGACAATAATGAATTAAATAATGATGAAGTTGACCATAATAAATTGAATAATGATGAAATTGACCATAAAAAATGAATAATAATGAAATTTATAATAATTAATTATATATTGTTGGAATTGTACATTTAAATTTCCAAGTTTTTGATTATGTTGATGATGAGTCTATGTATGATGCTTCACCCCCCATGAATGAAGAAAATTTGATGGAAAAAATAATAATGAAATTAAAAATCAATAAAATTTGATAGAAACATATAATTAATAAATAAATATTGAATAAAATATCATCCCACCTCTAAATAATTAAATTAGTAATGATTTTGAAACACCCTCTCAACAAATTCCACCATTAACAACACCTCCAAGAATTATTCATAGAAAAGCTAAATACTTAATTGAAGTCAATTAAAATATTTTAGAACCAATGTATAATAAAATTTCTAATTTCCATTCAAGAATATTGGCTTAATAAATTTGGGATAGTTTCTTTCATAATTTGGATTATGTAATCAAAGATGTCAATTATTTGTTTCTTTGATAAAATTTATTGAGATGAGACCTATAATGCACATATTAAGACTAATAAAATCAAACATGGATAATGAAAATGATGAAATTATTGAAAATCTAAATGATGCATATCATAATATAGTCTTAAAATCATGCACCCAAGATTGTAATGTTTCCCAATGTATAGTTACAACTTGTGTAGTAAGTGGCCAAATATGGAAAAATGAATGCTTTAAAAAATAAGACAAATACATAATATAAATAGAAAAAAATTAATGAAATTAATTGGAATATGTTAATGATTTAATGAACCTAATACCAATAACCTTTGGGCATTATCTGGTAAACTTCCACAAAATGACAGAGCTATATCCAATGATCTCAAAGAGTTACTCAATTTAGGAAAGACAATACAAGAGTCTCACCCAATCCAAGAGATGTAGTGAAAAGAAGATTTGTTTCTCATAAATGTGAACCACATCTAAAAAAATTATTTGATATGACTCAAACACATTTGTACTATAAGTTTTTAGAAAAACATGTGAAAATTTATATTTGTCAAAGATATTTTTAGGTGGCCAAACCTTTTTTTATAAAAATAAATCACACATGCACCACTTATTATTGTAGGCAACATGTTGAATTTTCAATGCACTATGATGTTTTTTTGACATATTCATTATAATTTTCATACTAAAAACATTTTTCAAGAGTGTGGAATTTAATTTCCACCAAAATCAGCTATGGAATTTATTCTAACTATTTTTTGAAAAAAAATGGGTGGATAATTATTTTATAACAAATCATGTTTAAATGGAAATTACAACATTTGTGGTGGATTGCCAAAAATAAAAAATTGTATCCATGAGGAGAGTAAAAGTGAAATTAAACATGAATTAGTTTTTTTAATAAAACATAAATTAGGTAAATAATCTGAAAGGTGTGATCTTGTTACAAAAAAAGATACCCATTTTTGAATTTTTTGTCAAATTTAGGGAGAAAATTGTCTGAGTATGCAAGGCACACATACAAGGCTAGATGGTTAGATGAACATTTAAAGATAATAAAAGATAAATTAACACTTATTTAGATTGTATAAATAATTTAAATTAATGAAAATTACACATTCACAACCTAAATGGAAGTTTAATCATAATATTACAACTTGTCACAAGTTGTCATATTCATGATATAGCATTCATGCATGCACCCGATAGTACAGAGCAACACCACAAAATATTAAAGGAGTAACATTTATATATCATAAACAATTGATCACATTATTTATTATATGTGAAAGGTTTTTTTATAATTTTTATGAACATTTGAGTCAAAGGAACGTTACTTTCAATCAACATTACATTTTATTAGAGAATTACACATTGTAGTTCAAAAATGCACAAATATTTTAGTGGTTGATTAGGATGCACATTACCACTAGTGTAGAGCACATTTATAATTTCATCAAGGATTGGCATGGAAAAATGGAACATGATGGTGATGAAGCCTATGTAAAAATACTGATGTAAGGAAGGAGTTGAAATTTGAAGAGGGTGATAATTTGACAGTGTTGGAATAATTATCACCGATGTCAAAGGAATTGTAATTGATATGAATGGAAATTTCAAATGGAATTATTGTTGAAAGTGAATGGAATTATTGTCTAAAGTGAATGGAAATTTCAAAAAAACTGAATGAAAATGTCAATGAAAGTGAATGGAAATGTTGATAGAAATGTTAACAAAAATGTCAATATAAATGTCAACGATCACATCCTTTGGTGAAGAGGTACCTCTTGGATGGGATGCATCCTTTTAAAACTATATAAGGGAGAATATATTTGGAATTATTATAATAATTCAATTTTAATGAATATATTATAAGTGTGAGAGAGGAAGAGAGGAAGAATATAAAATGAAATAAAATATCTCTTAAGAAAATAAGTGTGAAGGGTAGATTTATTTTAATAAAGAATATCATTTGAGAATTTTGAAAGAGAGGAGAGTAGAAAGTATATATCAAAACTAGTGAGAGAGAAAGTTTAAGAGAAGAAAATGCATCATTCAATCAAATAATTAATCATAGATGGTAGAATTAATTTGGCTTTGGGTTGGTGCCTCATACTCTAGGTGTTGGTGCTCATGAATTGGCCAAGTTGGTGCTTGGTTTGGGGATTTTTATATCCATTAGGTTGGTACCTATAAATTTTTTAAAATATTTATATAGATAAAAGCAATATTTTTCCATGGTTTTCTCCCAAAAGGGTTTCCACATAAATCATGTGTTCTCTTGTGTTATTAATTTCTATATCTTGAATGTTTATGGTTATTGTGTTTGATTGAATTTGAAAAGATTAAAATATTATGTTATACTGATTCACCACCCTCTCAGTATAAGGATGTGTTTAATAATTGGTATCTTAGTGGTTTATTCAAAATCATTCTAACCACTAGAAGGTAGATCCTGGGAGCAGACATAGCTAGTCATCAAGGTCAAGATGGTTTCTCTATAAACAAAACACCATTTTTTGATGGAAAAAAATATGATTTTAGGAGTATAAAGATGAGAATATATCTTATGGCTCTATGGTTTGATATTTGGTTATTATTAACGATGGGGTACATACCACAAATAAATTAGGTAATGGATCAGGATGGAAATAATGCATGTGAGAATAATTTGAATGTGATGAATGCCATTTTTTATGGCTTATCAAAATTGAATCTCATAAAATTAATACATTGTGTTTATAAAAATATATATGGGACAAACTTTATAATATCTATGAAACTAATGACAAGGTTAAGAAGGCGAATCTCCAAATGCATAGAAGGTAGTTTGAAAGTCTTAAGATGAAATATAAAGAAAATGTTGTAGCCTATCTTCTCAATGTAGATAAGATAGTCAACACCAACAAAGGGTTAGGTGAGAAAATGTAAGAATCAATGATACTACAAAAAGTAATAAGGTCACTTCCTTTGAGGTATGATGTAAAAGTCTTAGATATTGAAGAAATGAAGCACTTGGACACATTGAAGATGGGTGTATTATATAGAATTCTCATAGAATATAAAATGAGGATATAAGAAAAAAATCTAATAAATCATGAAGCAACTTTCAGAGTATCAAATAAAGTGAAAAAGGAAAAACATGAATCAATATATCACATGCATGAAGAGTCAGATAAATAAGAAGCCCTATTTGTGAGAAATATCAAAAAAGGATCTGGGAGATATAAAGGTAAGTTACCTTTTAAGTGTTTCAATTATAGAAAAATAAGACACTTTGAAAATAAATGTACCCATTCGAAAGAAGAGGGTAGTAATGATGTAGAGGAAAATGATGAGAAAGAGAGTAAGTATCACAAGAGCAAGAAAAACTACAAATCAAAGAAATATGAGAGAAATAAGATATTTGATAAAGAAAAAAAAGCCTTTATTCAAAAATGGCTAGTAGCTCAAGTGAGGATATTGAAGAAGGTGTTACAGACAGTGACATGGGTAAATTTTTGTTCATGGGTATAGAACATTAGGATGGTGATGACCAAATAATTATAGGATAATCTTGGAGTGATTCAAAATCTAGAGAAGCAAAAGTAGATATTGAAGGAGAACTCTTAAGTATATTGAAAGAAAATAATATACTCAACAAAGCTAATCAAAAACAAAAGTGACAAATTTGAAAATGTGAAGAAGATGATCAAGATAGAGATGAAGAGTTATAAATTTTTTGAGAGGAGTCAAAAATAGTCATCATGATCTAAATGCTCAAGTTGAAGAGAAAAAAAAATAAAGGAAGGGACTAAAATCAATCTAAAAGAAAAGAAGGAAAAATGTGAGAAGCTAAAAGCTAAGATTGTTGCCTTGAGAAAGTATTTAGAAAATGTAAACGCTAAATTGACAAACAACTTAAGATTTGAGAAGAGCACTGAGGTTCTAGATGACATTCTAGATCATCAAAGGTCACTATTCAAAAAGTTAGGTCTTGGCTATGGAGAAGAAAAAAAGGTTGCCAAGGAGGATGTTAAAATTACTAAACTTTTGAATATATAAGAGAATACTTCCCTAAAGAATGAAGTTCCATAAGTAGAAGATAAAGGAAAGAACTATTGGCATGACAAAAGATCGATATTACTAGAATAGTCTAACATGTTCCAAGGATCATTTTATGGCTATTGCTTTAATTGAAACATTTTTCATCATAGAGCAAAGGAGTGTAAGATACATGCAAGGAATAGATATGTATGGAACATTGGAAGAAATGTATATATGAGGAATGGACATTCAAGAAATGAGTATGCATGGAACTATGGCACAAGTGAAGGATGTGAGAGTAATGAACATGGTTGAAATGGAAACAAAGATTCATATGGTTTCTCAAGTAGAAATTCATTTACTCTATTGTCAAAATACATTATATGTTATAATTTTAATAAGTATGGACATATAGTGAGATAATGTGGAAGTAATCCTATAGAAAATAACATTAAAGAGGATGCCTGAACCAAAGAGAATTCATGAAAATTTAGAAGTTGATGCAGTATATAGATAATTGAAAGGAGTAATCTGTGCTTGTGTAAAATGTATAAGGAGAAATGGTAGGGATCCATGATGGAGCACAAAACACAAGAAGAAATGGTAGTGAAGACCATATTAAATAAAGACATATATGATGTGCATAGTGGAAAGATGCTATGAATAGGAACAATAAAAAATATATTACAATAAGTAGTATAAAATAAATTCAAGATTGTAATGAAGACAACATAAGAAGATAATATTTTTTTCTAGTGACTATGAGAGGAAGCATCAACTTAGGGGGAGTAGGGTGTACAACCATTTGCCATTAATATCAAATTGGGAGAATTGAAGATAGGGAGAGTTCATATACTAATTCATGGGGATTTCCATCAATGACAAAGAGGGATATTGTTTGAATAATTATCATTGAGATCAAAGGAATTGTATTAGATATGAATCGAAATGTCAAACATAATTTTTGCCAAAAGTGAATGTAATTTTTATCGAAAGTGAATTGAAATGTCAGTGGAAGTGAATGGAAATGTTGATGAAAGTGAACAAAAATGGCATGGAAATGTTAATGGAAATGTCATTGGAAATGTCAACAGTCATATCCTTTGGTTAAAAGGTCCCTTTTTGATGGGACACATCCTTTTTAAGATATATAAGGAAGAAAATATGTGGATGTATTACAAACATTTCATTTAAATGAAGATCATATAAGTGTGAGAGAGAAGAAAGAGAGGAAGAGAAAAAACTAAAATAGAATATCTCTTAAGAAAATAAGTGTGAAGGGTAGATTTATTTTAATAAAGAATATCAGTTGAGAATTGTTAAAGACAGGAGACCAAAAAGTATATATGAAAATCAGTGAGAAAGAAAGTGTAGGAGAAGAAAATCCATCATTCTATTGATAAATCAATCACAAATGGTAGAATTTATTTGTCTTGGGATTGGTGCCTGATAGTCTAAAGGTTAGTGACTCAAAGTAGAGGGGTTGGTGTTCCTGTGGGTTAGTGCTCATGAATTGGCTAGCTTAGTACTTGGTGAAGGGGATCAGTGTCTCTAGTGGGTGGGTACCCACAAATTAATCAAGTTTTTGCTTGGTTTGTGGATTGGTGTCTATAGTAGGTTGGTGCCTATAAACATTATTAAAGAGTTGTGTGTGTGTGTGTGTGTGTGTGTGTGTGTGTGTGTGTGTGTGTGTGTGTGTGTGTGTGTGTGTGTGTGTGTGTGTGTGTGTGTGTGTGTGTGTGTGTGTGAAATATTTTGACATGGTTTTCTATTGAAAGGGTTTCCACATAAATCCTATGTTCTCTTGTGTTATTAATTACTAGATATTAAATGTTTATGGCTATTATGGTTGATTAAATTTGAAAAGATTAAAATATTATGTTATATTGATTCACACCCCTCTCAGTATAAGCCTATGTTTAATAGATAGATGCAAAAACATTAGTTATATAGTATAATTATAACATGTGACATGGTGTTCAACTAAATTCTATTGTTTATAAAAATTTTATGGTTAATGGAGGAAGAACACTTGGATAATTATGAGGATTATATGTCTCTATTTATTCAAGTGAGTTCCACTCATTTTGTAGCTCAAATTCAAGTTTTCGTACTGTTTATATGAGACATTTGCAATGTTTTTGTTCTACATGTGTGGACTCTATTTAGAATGAGTATGAGTCACAAGAGTGGGTGGATGATTAGAGTTCTAAACCTCTAATACCAATCAACACATATCAAGTTCTAACATCATTACAACTTATAGATATGACATTATCATGACTTTGACTATGTATATGATCTAGTGCAACAAAGTAGAATATTTTTCATTATGTACAATTTATATTCTCATTATATATCTCCATAGTTTCAAAAAAAAATGTTTTTTTGTGATACAGGGCTTGGTTTTATAGTTACTTCATATGAGGACAGTGCATAAGACACAAATTAAAACTTATGTCTATGTGCACAGAGAAAGAAAAAATTGACTTCCATAGTTATAAATGGAGAAAACGTTAACTATCCCATTGGATTAGTGGTAGTCATTAGAACTTGGTTTTGATGATATCCTATAAAAAAAATTATATAAATTATTGTTTGAAGAGTTTTAAATGCATATAAATATACTAAACTATTCAAATTTAATTCTTACACTGAATATTCAATTACAACAATATCATGGGAGGACATTAAATAGGAAACTATGGAATGTTTTGAGAGTCAGAACATGAAGTTATTCTTGATAATATCAAGGTTAGAGCAGATCCTAGTGGTTTGTTGGATTGAAATAGGAATGATTTAAACTTTCTCTCTCACTTTTATCACCCACTTTTACATGAAAGTTTATTTTAAGTGTTCAAGGTGATTTGGAGAATAGAATAGGTTTGTGATATTATCAAAGATCGATTGTCAAAGATCAGTTTTAAAAGGCATAATATCCTTAAGGGACATGCCTAGAAAGCAATAGAACTATTAATTGGCATTTACCTAGGTCTAGAAACCTCAATGGGGAGTTGAACTATAATAGGAGTGAGGTATTGAAGGGTCAGAAACTAGTCATAAAAACATGCATTAGGCCTATTAGGCCAAATAGCTGTTAAAGGGAAAAAAATGAAAGAACATGTAAATGAGTGTGAATGCCTTTAAAACTATATTGAGTGGGTTGAATGAAGTTTGGATACATGAATATAATATCTAAAGGTAGTGTTCTTGATAATATTAAATAAGAGGAATACATCTACGCATAACCAAGCTTGGGGATTTTATAGCAAGAGAGTGTGAAGAGTGAATGAAAAAAGAGGTAGGATGGAGGATATCTAAGGTGATATAGGATCATCAAAAAATACATGTAGAATCTATGTTGACAATAGTCTTAGGTAATTGTTAAGACCTATAAAATAGGTCAATTTAGTAAGTTTAATTTGAATGAGTAAGAGAGAATTTGAGTAAGTTTAGTAATTTAATAATCATTTTTTAGACTCTAAAAAGTGATAATACTCACTCCTAATGAGGAGGAACCTTACAAGACTAACCAAAGAACTTAAAAGGATAAAAAAATATCATTTTTGAAGAGGTTAGATCATATGTTGTAGGTCTCTCTCAATGGATAAGGACTACATAAATAATTTCTTGTTGCACATAATAAATATTTTTAGGTATTATTACATGTTTTACATTTTACTATCTTTTTATAATATGATTACAATCCTTTCATATTTACTACAAGCTTAAACCTCAAATAGATTTTTGAAACCCTCAAGATTATGTATTTTCACTATTACAATCAGTTTTAGAGGCTTATTTACATGTGGAAAATATTATATGAACTCAATTGGACAATTTTAATAGTTTAAGAGGTTTTTAAAGATAAATATACATGTTTTATATCATATAAAATCCCAACAAGCTCTATTAATTATCAACAATTAGCTATTAACCTATAAATTTTTTGAGTAAATCCAAAGTAAGGGTTTCATGAGTCAAACACATCTAAAACTTAAAGGATTGAATAATAAGTTATGAAAATTTGTGACTAAATTGGGAATGGATCTTATTACTTATTACAAGTATCATTGGGTTGACAAGAGGTTCTAAATTTTAGGTACAAAGGATTGTTTTTCTATACACCAATAGAAGACCATTTTTGAGAAAATAAGGCATTCATGAGTAAAACACCTCTAAAACTCAATGTATTAAACAATATAAATCATTGATTTTCTCTAAGACCTATATAAATCATGAGTAAAGGTGATTTATTGTAAGGTTTGAAACCAATATAAATCATTGATTTTTCCTAAGACTTATAAGATTTGAAACCAATATAAATCCTTGATTTTTATTAAATAATAATGTTTCAAAGGAAGGATAGTAAATATGAGAGATTGGTGATTAGTTAAGAGCAAACCTAACGAGTATTGACTATATTTAAAGAAGATTGTTTGAGAGTAGATTTTGAATAGAGTTGAGAACAAAAGTGGAGAAGTGAGGTTGTAATTATTCATGATCTTAGAGAATATGAATATGAATTTCGTGGTCTTATTAAACATATAAGAGTAAATTTTCTATTAGGTGGTATTAGGGGATGATAAAGGGTTTTGGATAAAGATGGATCATTACCTCTTGAGTGAATATTCTATTTTAAGTCAGTAAGGTTGTCTTTTGTTAGACTAAAGAGATTATAGTCAAGGTCAGACATAAGTTCATCTCTGCATTATATAATCATGAACATGATTGGGTATGGGCCTTAAGTGAAACTAAATTGCATGTTAATGATCAATTAAAAAATAGTAAATGGGTGATGAAAAATGAAAAATGCATAAGAGTGTCATCAATTATTTCTAATATACACAATCAAATAAAAAATTTAATTTAAAAAAATATGGGAGATCAAATATTTATAGTATTAGGAATTATAAAATTTAATCCTCATTTGTGTAAAACAATAAATATGAGATCTAATAGATAATATCTTAGAAGACCAAAATAACACTATAAAATAACGTTTTAAATTAAAAATGAATATAAAATATATATATTAACAAAATTTAGAGGAAAAATCCAAAAAAATCATATAAGCGCATGTAAAATGTCAATAATACATAGATTGCCATGATAGGCATACAAAATAGTACATCTATCGACATAGTATCTAATGTCAGGTGAATATCATATATGCATATACAATGCCAAAAAAGTGTACATTACCATATAGGCATACAAAAAATATACATCATGTAAGACATACTAATCATCAAAAATACTCCCTCTCTTTGCCTTCTTCAATGAAAACTCTCCTTAAGATGCCCTAATGGTAGATGGAAATCACTCTAATGACTTGGATTACTCCAAGGTCTGACTATGGGTATTATGCTCATAGCGTTATTTTAGTTTAACCTATTCAAATACAAGTGTTATACAAAAATTAACATAAAATACATTCAACCATTTGTTAAGAAATTAATTTTAAACTATAATAAAAAATCCTTTAAACTTGCACATACTGCAAGATCATGATCCTGATCAATCTAATTTTGATTCTCTAATGAGTCAATGGTAGGCTTAGCTATTTCAATAGGAATATAAAATATTTAAGAAACATTAGAATTTTCCCCAATAATCATCTAACTGAGACTATCAGATGTCATGGGACAACTCTACATGCAAAATACATTCACATAAGTTATATTTTCCCCAACTATGTAGTAAAATTACTAGAACAAGTTTATTTTACAATTAAAAATTACAAGATAATAAATACCTTTGTCATCACCTATGGGGATGACGTTATAGAACAATTCCTATGTCTATCTTAGCTCATAGTTATAGACGATTTTTTACTTGATCCATCAACTAAATGTAAACAAGGTCTCACTTACTTTTCTATAAAGTATCAAAAATATATTTATGGTATGTATTTCTCCTTTATTAAACCAAGAATGTATTTAATAGAAATGTACTTGAATTTTGATATCCTTGCTAGATAAATTTAACTTAAATTTACAAGGAAAATATACATAGACTAGATGTACATAGAACATAAGATTAACTCAACATTTTACCTTTGTATAGGTGAAATGTGTCATCTTAATAGAGATAAATGCAACAGTGGATGGGCCAATATCTAGATTCAAAAATGTAAATAATGGATGCATCAAATCAAATGCTACAAATGTTGACTATGATGATGAAGGCACCATCACCTCTTGGGAGATAAAAAGTGACATATATATTATTCAATTTCTATGTAAATTAATTTTTATCTAAATTAAATTTATAATTATAACTTAAATTTAACATGACATTTTTATAAAATATACCTACATCTATGTAGTTACTAATGTCTACACACCACATGTGCATGGTAAAAACTCATCACTCATAAGTATATTATCTAATCCACATAAACCACTAGCACCATCATCATCATAAGATCTAGTGCATATAGATCCATAAGATCTACAAGGGTGGGGTTGGGTATGCACACTAGGTGGTGTATTTATAACATTAGTTTGTGAAAGCTTACTCATATGTTGAATGAGTGTATTAGTGAGATAATTGAGTGTATGTAGAGTGTCTATATCTATGACATGATTAAATATAGATGGGATCTCAAGTTCAATTGTATTTTGGATATGTATCCTTATAGTATGATTAGGTGCATGACATGTACTTGGTCAATTTTATGTAGGGCCATTCCTTTGCCCCTAAAACTCACTAAAATCAAAATAGTTCAAAATCTCATTAAGTAAAACCTTATAGTAAAGTTTACTTAAAAAATAAAACATGACCTAGTTTTTGTTACATGATGGATAATTAAACACCATCTACCATAGTTCTTAGAAACTAGCTATGATAAAATTGTGTTGGTAGTGACAGATTGAAAAATGTTTTGTAGCTACTAGAAATGGTGGATTAGTGGATAGGTTAATGAATAATGTGAAATATGAGGATTTTGATATGTCTTTTTTCTTAACCTCACATGCTAATATTTTTTAGCATAATAAGCCCTATAACTATCTTAATATGAAGCCCATATATCAATTTGACTCATTATGGAGTCAAGTTGACCTAATAATGTATCTAGGGAATTGGATAGATAGGTGTGATGGGTGATATTGGATGTGGGAGCCTCCATTATCTTAATTAATTCTTCAATTTCAATTTTATTTTTCACAATGTGGTCAACTAGACTCTCTTGACTAGCTAGGGGATTTTTAAGAACTATAAGAGGGTAAGAAGGAGAGTTAGGTGGAGGGTTAGGAGGAAGGTTAGGATAAAGAACAATAGGGTTAGGTAGAGGATTAGGAGGGTTAGGTAGAGTAATAGGAGGGTTATTATTGTGGACTATTCAAAATAAATAAATTACCAATTAAATAATGGAAATAACAAAACATTGCTAAAATTAATAAAATGAATAGATTTTTAGAACTTACCTCTTTTATGCGGTGGCATCATCAATTATAAACTTCTTAAGATGAATTATAGAAAGTATTAGACTCATGAGGGTAGAAAACAATCACTAATTAGAGGAGAGTGAGGGAAAATATATAACATGAATACAAAATGAAGAAAGTTTTCATTCAATTCATTTTTTTGTGACATAAGGAACGTGATTGGGTTCCCTATTTTAAAATAACATGATCATGTTATTAACATAATCACATTATTTGTTTTAAATAATGTGATCATGTTATTTAATAATGTGATCATTTATGGATCATAATCACTGAGCCATAATTCAAATAATGTTATTTAATTAATGTAATCACATTATTAAATAATGTGATCATGTTATGGGAAATGTCCATGAAAATGTCCACCAATAGTCACCCATTTTAAAAATAGTCTTATTTATAAGATCTGATAGTTAAGGCATGTTATTATATATAGTCTTGTGTACCATAGGTTAGAAAGTCTTAATCAACCTTTTAATTTGATTTCTAGACCTGTTCACATGGAGGACATTGAATTCATCACAAACCCTATTATTTTGGTATTTTGTGGATGGCTCCGAGGGTTGTTCATATGTTTAATACACAATTTTAGCCACAACATATATCACATGGGACATCATATAGAAGTTACATCTGGTAATGTTCCTATATTTTTGATTGATAGAATCAAATTAGAAATAATTATCTCTCCCAATGCTATGACTTTCTTAGAGGTTAGGATAATATCCAATAATGGGACACATATCTCATTGACATAACAAATTTTGGGGAAATATTTTATTCTATTTATCAAGGCCACAACAATTATTACCTCTATAATAAATATATAAATGGGGATAACATAAGCATGGCCCTAAATCACAAATTTTCCTTGGTTACCAACCCATTCTTTAAAATTATTGTTGACATTGTTAGTGAGGATCCATGAATTGACTATGTCTTGCCTATAGGTAATTTATGGTAGAATGAGTCTATAGTATCTCTTAAAGTAATTTCCACTTATATATGCCTCAAATTTTTTGATAAGTCTAAAATTTAATATTTTCTTAGATATTTTCCCATTAAAAAATAAATAAAATAACAAGTCAATGCAAAGCATTACCTCTAGTTTGGCTACAACATTATGTATATCAACCAATTTTTTTCTAGCAAGTCATCCTTATATCTCTTTGTAAATATTTAAATCCAATCCTTAACCTTGTATGTATTGACTACAACTACTTCATCCCAAATAGTAGAGTAATGTTTGAAATTATAGTTGAGAGTTGTTGAATTGATAGTTGTGTTAGTGTAATCAATTAGCCATGAAATTAAGTATGTGAAAGGATTTCGAGTGAAATATGAGAAGGATATTAAACATATACATGGAAAATTTATTTTATTTGAAGAGTCTATAATTTCTTAGTCACAATAGAGCTTTGAATTCAAAAAGTGCACTTGATAGCTAAAAGGTAATGTGATTGTATTAAATATGGTAGATCAAATTATATTGCTTTGGGTGTGTTGGCCTTGATAATTTAATCTATTAATTTTCCAATTCATGTGAATTAAAGGAAATAAAAACTTTTTCTCCATTATCTATCTATTATTTCCATTTGAATTTAATAATGCCAATTTACATGTATTTTATTACCATGTGTCTTCTTTGACTTGCTCATGGATTCATATCCAACATAATGTGGTAAATGTTTCTTTTCCAAACTTTAAGGCTTGGAATTCATGTATTTATTATCTACTTATGTGGCTATGGTACACATTCTTGCGTATCACTATTCCACTCATAAATAGATAGGGACTATTATACTTTATTCTTTTGTCCATGGGATATCAAGACAATGACATGTGTATGTTTCTCACCCCTCTATGTTTTCGATATAATTTATAAAAGGAACTATTCTCACATAACCTATAGGTTAGTATGATGATGACACATGAATGAATCTCACTACTCCACTTTCCTAGGATAATCCATTCAGGGAAATCTGCTAACATCAACTTTAGGTGAGCAAGATGGTGACACATGGATAAAATATATATTTTAATTTGTCTAACATGATAGATCCATGAGGTGGTTCTTGAAAATATGGTGTGAATATATCTAATAAATAATTATATGCCATAAATATCATGGTTTTGTATGAAAGAATATATTAAATAATTAGATCATTTAAAACTTGAGTGATTTTATAAATTTATGTAGAAGATATATTTTCACCAATTATAGAGAAGTGTGATAGAAAATAACATGACAAAGTGTTTATTTTTATAAGTGATTAGAGTAGAATATATTAGAAGCATAAAAAAACATATTATTTTAGGCTTCATGGAAATAGATTATTTATTAATTCATAATTGTAAGAATAATCCAAGAATACTATAGGAAATTATCAAAGATGTTATTTAGGATCATCTTTACCTTTACAAAAGTGGTCCTTAGGAGATACAAATCATGCTAGTAATGGGTAATATGTTTTCTCAGGTGAAAAAAAGATTATAAATCAAGGTATTGGAATCCATTGAATGTAGAGACACTTTGTGTATGAAATAAATTAGGATGGATCTAAAACTTGTCTTACTTATGGAAATCCAAGATCAGAGAAGGTAATCTCACCAACAATTCATTACATAGCTATTTATTTTAGGACATAAGCAATTCAGATATGTTAAACCTAAATAAGGGATCTCATACTACACCACACCAAAGGAGAGGGTATCAAATCCTCTATAAAATTCAAATGATATGTTAACCCTATATACACCTATAATACATAAAATAAATCTAATATAGTGATCACTAAATATTATTCCTCAAAGGGGGATAGTTAATAATAAATAACGTATAACAAGGAAAGAGAACTCTACTCAAATCAATATAGAGGTAAACTAAGTAAGGAGTAAAAATATTCACCTATTACTTTGTGAAATATATATCTATAAAATGAAAGAGTTAAAGTTAGGAATACTTACTTTTGGATGAACATGTCATGCCTCAATATCTCCCTTGGACAATGGTTTTTTACAAAAGGTTATTGTGGATTTGTAAGGATCACACTATAGAAATAGGTTATAGGCTAAAAAAATCCTACTTTTTATCCACTACCTTCACACACAAAAAACGTATTTCCTTCCAAGGTAAAAAACTAATAAATGACTCATCAAGTGTATAATTACTAGAACTGTGAGCTAGAATAATGAGAAATGAGTGTTACTATCTATTAGGTTCAAGTGAATAGGATATTTATATATAATAATTATACCTAAATGCTCTTAGGATTTTAGATAATATGATTGAATAGATTGATTTTGTTAGGTAGGAAAAGTAGTCATTAGGTTTTTAATTATGTATACTAGACCTACTTAGTTTCATAATGTGCATTGAATCCCTAGCAAGATTGACCTGACTGATGTAGTATAAAATGAATAAAAAGGATTTCTACTTAGTCAATAGATATTTGTGAAGGGGGTCAATTAAATAAATGGATAATTTAATTTTAATTACTTAGGGAGTTGGTTTAAATTGAATTATAGTGGTTCTAGGTAATGGTATAGGGACCAAAAATCTTGTAAAGCACCAAAGTTCTATCCACCCCTTCCTAATGTACCCTATAAAGCATGCACTCAAGTAGATTGAAATTCAATAACTTATTATAAGAGAGAAATCATCAATAAATGATAAAGTTTAAATATATTATGTGTATAAATATTCCCCACTCAAAACTTGTCACATGTCATATAGTTGTACCATGGGTGTTGTTTTGAAAAGCAAAATATCAAGGGGCAATGTTGAGATACTAAATTGTAGTAACACATACAAATTAAAATTTTAAATCAATGTGATGATAAATAATGTTTGGAAATAATTATATGTGCCATATACATACCTTGACTTATAATTATTGGTAAATGGTTATCTAATGTATTTTTAGTCTTGATCATGGAGGGTGAATTTAACTTCTTTGACAAACCCTAAGGATACAAGGCTAAATAGAAAAAATAAATAATTATAGAGAAATAAAAATAAAAGTGTTTTACATAAATAAATAATTCACTTGGAAAATGATAAGCAGTGATGAAAATTTATACATTAGAACCAAAATTCTAAGGGAAATAGATAAAATGAGAGTAAATCAGGTAATTAAAAAGCCAAGGCTACTAAATGATCAACCAAATCAATAAATCTACCTTTAGGTAATAAAAATAAAAAAATATCAAACTAAAGGACACATGAACCTAAAATAATGGATCAAACATAAATTTAATATAAATAACAAACCATACTTAAACAAATATATAGAAATAATAGAAATGTAAACAACATTGATGAAAGGGAAGTGACAATTCAAAATTTCTAAACAATGGAAAACGTAAATAAAAAATAAAACTAAGTGGTCCACAAAAATGGTGGAAAATAATCTCAAAGTTTAAATTATATCCAAGAATATCCTAGAAGGATAAGGTAATGATTAATAAAGTAACACATAGTCATTCAAAAAATCAACTTCTATTCCAATGATAGATAAATTAAAATAATATTATTCTAACCATATCTTAAAAGAGTTGAAGAATAGGGAATATAGAAGATGGTAAAAATATCTATAAACAATCTTGAATTTTAAGGGGGAAAATTAAATGGGTAATGGGGGAAATGAAGGTGACACTAAGGTAAATAATATTAATTAGAAACAAGACATTCAAATCAAGTTGGTAAGATAAGAATATATTAATAGTAAGGAATCTATACAAAATACCTTATCCACATAAATTTGGGTTATCTAGTTAAGTATAAATATCATCCCATAAAGGTTGTATGCATGAAAATTAAAATACACCTAACTTCCCACAATGTGTTCTCCATTATTCATGATCCCTCAGTTTACTGTGAAGATTGGGTAGTTTCATGAGAAAGTAGGTAGAACTATATATAATTTTGAGACCTCCTATCCTAGTCTACTATCCTATTGCACCCCATGGACCTTAGTTATATCATGAGGCCAAATACGAAGTTTGAACTTTGAATAAAATAGGATGTTTTCCTAATAATCATGTATTTTGGTGTGATTTATATTTTAAATTTTATATATGCATATTTACTATTGACTTTTATTTAAATGATTTGGATTTTAAATTTTTTATTGTGTTTTCTATTCCTCCTCCATATAGATTCATGAAACTAAACATGGGTGTGACAAGTGATTATCACTATAGAAAATAGATTTGGTACCTATGAATAAAATAACCCAAATAATCATGATGTCTAAGAATCTTTAGCTTTAATGTTAAATAATAAATCTATATTGAGACTAACCTTAGTGTTCCCAAAGTGGAATGATATAGAGGAGATGATGAAAATGAACATTGAATTCTTGAGTTATATAAAATTTTAGAAAATGTATAATGTAAAAATGATATAATGGTAGGTAAGCATGACTCTGTATCATAAGAAATGATGTGGATGAGGGAAGACATGAAATAATTTGTTAAAATTATTACCACAAAAGAATATAAATGATTTTAAGAGTATGAAATCACAATTATAAACCATTGACTTATTTTTTAGGGAAAACACTTATCTAGAAATAAATTTATGAAATGAAAATTTGTCATGAAGATTTGGTCATATTCAAGTTATTATAATAAAAGTCACAAAGGATAAATTGAATAGGTTTAAAAAATGAAGAATAATATAAGAGTATTTGATTTAAGAATTTTAAGAATATTGAGGTTTTATTCCTAATTTAGTTAAAGGGTCTAGATTTAAAAATTGGTAAATAATATGTGGTAAATAAGATATTGATCTATGAAATCGATTAGAAATTAGAGATTTTATAAAAATAGTAATAAGAGGGAGAAAATAAGATTTAGCTTAAACTATGTTAATCCCACTGAGATACAGGCTAATATTTACTAAGACTAGGAGACTATCACAAACTAATATCTAAATGTCATTTTTTGATTAGATAGGAGTAGCATAACTAGATAGGAGTGGCACTAGTGCTATTGTCCACTTATATCACTATTATCCTAAAGATATAAGATTTTTATGTTTTGTTTGACAGATCTGGGTGACCCTATCTCTAATGTTTTGGTAGACATAAGTGTTTATATCTCCCTATAACGTAGATTTTCTCTTCAAAACCCTATCTTCCATTTCAATTTAACTAATTTTTAACAAGAGGGGGGTTTAGTGTGTGTAATATTCACTAGACATGGATCCATACCCTTTGTGTGGGTATGTTGCCTACATACCAATACTCTAAAGAGGGATCAAACTATATGTACTTCTCCCTTTGAAAGTTCTTGGTGAAATTATGATATGAGAATGCAAGGAAATGCTAAAATAGGTGTGCTTGAGATGACTAGGGAATGGTGTAAGGATTTAAATAAGCTAGAAATAGTATTGGATAGTTGTATGCAAAGAATAGGTAAATGTGCTTGAGTAGTCTTACTTATACTCTTGCATGCTTTTTGATATTTGCCAACCCTTTCTAAATGACCTTTGAATGGGATTTTATAGGGATATATTGGTCTTAGATTTAATTTTCTTGTGTTAAGACAACAAATACAAGGATGGGAAACTAGAAGGAACTAATTGTTAGGGCAAAAAGTGAGCTTGGATAACAACACTGAAAGCAAACAAGAGTGGCATTGGTGTTAGAGTGGTAGTGTGGTGATATTGTCCTAAGTAGATGAGACCTAGGGGGATGGATTGGTCATGAAAATATGGTCATGGATTGGCTAGAATCAAGTTTGAAAGGCTAAAGATGATTAGGAATCAATGAAAATAATCATAAGAGGGTCATGAGAGCAATCAAGGACCTATGGGTTGGGTGTCATTATCCATGCTCAAGTTACTAATTTTTGCATTTTATATGACTATATTTCTCCCCTAATTTATTCTAGTGATGTAACAAAGAAAAATACCAAGATAAAGGAAAAATAGAAAGCATGCCTAAAATTACAATAAGGGTGAATATCATGAACCTTATGTGATGTTGCATGTTCATAAAGATTTCACACTATGAAGTGTGAATCTATAAAATAAAACAAAGAGTAGATCATTTCCTACTAGATACCCTATATCTAAAATAATAACATCCAAAACTAGGTAAAAGAGAGGAATATAAAGTAATGAATACACCTCATCAAGTATGTACACCAATAAAAAACCTATTGTGATTCTAAGTAATGCTTAGTAATGTTGTATGATGTTATACCAATAGTAATATCATGAACGAAGCTGAGTGTTTAATTCCCCAAAAAGTGGCTCAAGAATGCAAATGTTGGCCCTTTGGCTCCATCATTACATACTAAGTGAAGCTAAGTGGTCATGTTTGTTTTAATTGATTTTTAGACTATGTGTCCAATCCTTCTAAATAGGTGGCTCAAGAATACAAAGGCTACCTAAACCTTTGGCACCATCATTGCCCCGTGAAGTGAAAACATGAACTGATACCAGTATGAAATGTATGTCATATGAGATAGATCATAAAGCCCATGAATATATTATGATATAACAATGTTGGCATCAATAATTAAATGTATTTTTGAAACTAAGCCACTCTTGGCCACTCCAAAAGAAGGAGATTAGACTTGTATGAAAGCCACTTCAAAACTAATAATCTAGCTTATATGGAAGCCACTTAGGAACTCAAAAACTCAGGAATGTCGAGGGTAAGCTTGTATGAAAGCCACTCCAAAATGATGCCAACCACCTATAGATATAATACGGCATGAAACTATTGAGAATGCCTACGTAATATTGAGCTAGGAAAGAAAATAAATAAATGTGCCATGCACATTGCCCCCAATCATTGGTGTCTAAAACATGGATTTTGATCTAAAATTTATACCAACTATCATATCTTAAAATGGAAGTGAGATCCATCATGCCATGTATAACGCCCCCTATATCTAGATTCTCTAAGCAAAAAAAGTGCTAAATTTTTTTATTATAAACTAGTCTAGATATGTAAATCTGTATCTGAACCTACTTTTATAACTACTTCTAGAAATTTTAGATTTTTTACTATTTAGATAGGAATAATGGAAATAGATAGTAGCATAATTGGTTTTTTACTCCAATCTTCACATTATTATCCTAGGCCAAATCTGATGACTATTCTAGATTCTTGACTATTTGCTTGGTTTGTTTTGACTAGTTTGATGTCTGGCTATTGTTCTAAGTGTTCTAAAACTAGATTTTTTAGTTGATATGATCTCTGATCTCTATGAAAAAATCCCTATTTATTTCCCCTTTTTTTAAGGGTAGGAATGGAGACTCTGTAATGATTACCCTTAGAATAAATATCCTTAAAAGTGTGTTATGCTACAAAATATATGATATAGTAATGATAATTGATAAGACATATTATGATATAGTATGGTTTGTATTAAGAGATTGTTAGATCAATAGGGGTATGCCTATATAGATATAACAATATAAAATAATGTGAAATATACTATACTAGAATAGATAGTCTAGTTAATTGTTAATTGTTAGTTGGAGGGATGGATCATGATGTCCATCATGACATCCAAGAAAGTAAGATTAATACATGATATGGATCATGGCATTGTAAATTATGATAAGCAACAAGCATACAAGGTAAGAAGTAAGAAGCGTATAAGAGTGGATAAGGGGACAAGTAAACAAGGGACATGGGCACATGTCACTTAAAGTGGAAAGAAATAATACAAGGCATGTTGAAATGCCACATACACATATAGTTGAAATAATAAAGTTGGCATGAAATCCATAATCACATAGAAGAGTACATGCAAGGTTCATTAGTAAATGTCCAAAGGAACACACATGAATATAATCAAAGAACATTGGAAAATGTCTTAAGGCACACATAATATATATAATCAAAGTATATTGGAAAATTTCTTAAAGCACATACTGGAGAAAAATTAGGAATTGAAAAATGTAATGATATCTAGCTATGCAAACCAAGAAAGGAAATCATATAATAATTGGAAACAAAATTGTATCTAAATAGTCAAATAAAAAGGTAAAATATGTAAGGCATGTTAGTACAAGACTATGTATATTATAATAAATACACAAGTGATATATACTAGTGATTTTTGATAAAGTAATTTGTGTAAGATAGTAATTAATGCACATCAACATGATAACTAAAGTGTGTGGTTTGGGAATGACATAACCTAGATGGTGCTGTCATATAGAAGATGCCCTTAATGTGTATGTATATTGATGTATGTCTTAATGTATAAGTAGAATTACCCCTCAATGGGTAGAGTGAAGTAATAAAAGGGTTGGATGTCATAGCGCACACTCAAAGGAGATCAAATGAAGCATGGTAATGTAGATAAATCAACAAATAATAGTATAGAATAACATATGTAAGTCTATCATGATAGTAGAAATGTAAATCTTAGATGATGCATATAATTTAAATATTTTTAATTTTTTGGATTATTTTATGTTTTTATAATTTGATAATATTTTGAGAGATGTACAGTCAGTCATAGGGAAATTACGTACAATCAAGTAAAGGAAACAATGTATAAAGTGATGTGTGGAAATGCCATACTATACATAGAATCTCTGTAGATGCATAATATTAATTGGATTTTTGAGTTTCTTTCCTTCAATTGAAGCTAAATGATACACTTTAGGGCTAATATTTTTAGTAATTATATATGAACCTAGCCAATTTTGTTTGAATTTGCCTTTGATTTCTTCTTTGGCATTGAAATTGTGAAGATTTTCTTTGAGAATGAGATCATTAACTTTGAATTCTCTAGTGTGAACTCATTTGTTGTAGGATCCTTGTATATGTTACTAGTAGATTTGGAAATGTTTTATTTATTGAATATATGTATGGCCTAACTACTAAATCTAGTGTAGATGGTTTTCATGATACTAGTCATTAGTGAGAATGCCTTTAAGGGAGACACAAAGAGATGGGATTTCTAATTCCAATGGTAAAAATCCTTCTATGCCATATATGAGTGAATAAGGAGTGGCTCCTATGGGTGTATGAATACTTATGAAATAGGCCCATAATGGAAAGACTAGTTGATTGTTCCAATAATCTCCAAATTTGGTCACTATTTTACTCAAAATGTTGTTAATGCTTTTATTGGTGGCTTCTACTTGACCATTTCCTTATGGGTAGTATGGAGTGGAGAATGCATGCTTAATATTATCTTTTGTACAAAATTTCTTGACATTTTTATTCTTGAATGATTTTCCATTATTGGAAATGATGGTTTTAAGTAGGTTAAATTTTGAAATAATGTGGGCCATGAGGAAACTAAAAATGTCCTCCCCCATAGTAGATTTAAGTGGAATGGCTTCCACCCATATTGTGAAGTAATATATAGTGGTGATAATTAACTTGTGCCTACTAGCATATTAAAGGTTAATCTTTCCAATAAGATCAAATCACCATAACATGAATGGACATAAAGAGACAATAGGTTGTAATTGTTGTGAAGGTACATGATGTAAGTTGTGTTATTAACATTTATCACATAACTCTGCATATTCTAAACATTCTTATTTTATGATGGGCTGGTAATAGCCTTGTCAAAGTAATTTTTGAGACATGCCTTTTCCACTAAAATTACCACCATGCTTACTATCATCCATCTGTGTAAAAGCAATTTTGGCTTCTATTGAAGTCAAGAATATAATTAATTACCCATTGAATGATCATTTAAAAAGTTCCCTACCAATGATTACATAACGAAGTGCTGATTTGTGTAACTTACATTTGTCATTTCATGAAAAATATTTTGATGTAATAGATTTATTTAGAATGTTATAGATGTCAGAGAACCATTTTAGAGTTATGGAACTATGTGTAGTGGCTAGGAAAAATAGTGCTATTAAATTTTCATTACATATTGATGGTGATTGTAAACACTTAATTGTGAAAATAGATTGATCATTATTGATAGTGATAGGGATCAAGGAGGTGGCACTTGCCATTGCATCTACATGTCAGTTCTCTTTTCTTGGTATACTTTTGATAGAAAAGTAATCAAATTGTGATGATAAACATTGTACCATGTTATGATATGGGATAAGATGTTCCTCTTTTATTTGATAAACATCATTGAATTGGTTGAGCACTAGTTGGGAATCACCAAAAACTTGAATGGATCTGATTTGGAGAGACTAGGCAACAAATAAACCTAATATAAGTGATTTATATTCTACAATGTTGTTGGTGTAGGAGAAACTTAATCAGTATGCTATAGGAACTATGTGACTAGAAGGATTAACAAAGACAATGCCTACTTTTACTCTAAATGCACAGTGAGAGCCATAAAAGACAATGGTCTCGGTATATAAATGAGTAAAATAAGTAGTGAAGTCATCTCTGAATGTGTCTCTAAGAGGGTTGGTATCTAAGAGTGTTGTTATTTCTAAATGATCTATAATGATTTGGCCCTTTATTTATTTTAGAGGACTTCTTTTATGTCAAATTCTATTAATAACATAACCCATTTTGCAATTCACCCTGAAAGATATGGTTTTAACATTAAAAACTTCAAGGGGTCTACTTTTGTAATGAATCAAGTATCATTAATGATCAAGTAATGTTGGATATTTTTTGTGGTAAAAAATAATTCTAGACATATTTTTTGATTGTAAAATATTTTTTTCATAATCAACCAGTGTGCAACTAATGTAATAAACTGATCTCTTAGTACGTTGATCATCATGTTGTGTTAAGAGTGCTCCTAGTCCATGATCTATTACTAAGATTTATAGGAGTAAAGGATTATTAGGAATATGTGGTAATAAAATAGGTGTATTAAGAATATACTGCTTGATTGTATCAAAGCTTTCTTAAAAACTTGGTCCTAGACAAACTTGGTATCTTTATTTAATAATTGAGTGAAATCTTGAGTATTATTAGCAAGTTGAGCTACAAAATGATAGATTACTTGGATATTGACTTTTAGGTATCAAAGTTATTTTAATTTCATGGGTGGTGGCATATCAATAATATTTTTATCTTTCTTAGGGTCAACCTCTATGCCATGTTAAGAAATAATGAAACCTAGGTGTTTACCTACTGTGACTCTGAATACACATTTTTTAGGGTTTAGTCAAACATTACATTACTTGAGTCATTAAAAAATATTTCATAAATAAATAAGATGATGTTGTCATTATTTGGATTTAGCTAGTATATCATTGACATAATCCTTGATTGTATGGTGAATCAAATAATGAAAGATGTGTGTCATGGTACATTGATATGTGGCTCCAACATTTGTTAATCTGAAAGGCATGACAATATAACAAAATGTAACCTAGAGTGTTCAATGGTCTTGATTTGGTTATATCTAAAAAAATCCATCTATAAATGATAACATGTCACACCCAGTTGTGGAATCAATGATCATGTTGATATTGGACAAGGGGAAATCATCTTTTGGGCATGCTCTATTTAAATCTTGGGAATTAGAATAACATTAAATTTTCTTGTTAGGTTTTACTATGGGGACTATGTTGGAGATTCATTGAGGGTGTGTTATTGGTTAAATGAATATAATATTTAAGAGGTGTTATATCTTGTCTCTAAGAAAGAGAGCCACCTTAGGATGCATTTTGTGATTTTTTAATACTAGTCTAGCATTTGTGTATAAGGGTACCTGATGGATTGCTCTAAATGTATCAATTCTTGACATATATGATTAAAACCAAGCAAAGAATTATAGGAAATCTATTAATTTTTGTGAATATATATATATATATATATTCATAAAAATTAATAGATTTTTTGTAGAGTAGTGGTTAGCAAGACCATGTGGGGGTTCTAGTCAGTTCTAAAATATAAATTAATTATTTCTTCATTAAGCAATGTGGAATGATCAAGTGTTTAGGGAATATTAGGAATAATATCATCTGAATCAACTAGTATGTCTTGGGAAGAATCTAGACTTTATCCAAAATATGCATGGGCATTTGTGTTATGAGGAAATCTATTTTTATGATAGCAAGATGGGAGATCCTCATATGCTCTAAAAAAATGTAGGAGGGATTCATCATTAGAGAATTCATCTAATGTGAACATGTGTGGTGAAAGTTTTTCATCAATGAGATTGGGATAGATCAATGATAGGGTTGAAGTATGATTAACGTTGTGATATGCTAGTGTAGTGGGTGGACAAAAATTTGATTGTTTTGATGTAGAAAAAAAGGCTTATTATGAAGATGGATAGACTGATATTCAAGCCCTTATATTTCATGTTGTGTGAATGCCTTGATGGGATTAATGATTCCTTGTTCATGCTTTCCAAGACCTTTACCATGATATCCCATCTTTTCAATATATTTAAGTGTGAAAGGAGAGGAAAATTAGTGATTTATTATTCATGTTATTATGGAGCTTGGATTTTGTTGATGTGTTGTATGGTCCATGGGTATATTGTGAAAACTAATTTATGTAGGTAAATTCCTAAGATTAAAATGTGGAACATAATTCTATGGAGTTTCAACAATTTGATAGTATTTAAAAGGTTTTTTATCGATTGGACATGAGTAGATGTAGCCTTTGTGACTAAATTTTAGACAAGCATGGAGTATAGGAGGGACTACATGCATATCATGAATCTAAGGCCGAACAAGTAATAAACTATAGTTAAGGTCATTTGGGATGACTTGGAAAGTAGTTGGTAGTGTCTTAGGCCCTAAGGTAAATATTGAGTGTTATTTGACCCATGAATTTTCATGGAATGTTGTAGAAACCTCTAATGTTCATGTTATAATGGTCTAAGTCATGAGGTTGTATATTAAGATGTTTAAGAAAAGAAATGTTACAAATGTTGAGTCTTGAACCATTATTAACTAATAATATTTTTACCCCCACATCATTAAGTCTTAATTGAATATATAGAGGTAGGTGTCATTTAGTGATGCATTATAGGGGTAAATCCTCTTTCTTAAAAAGAAATATGCTCTTCAATCCATTGCATTGTGGTGAGGATAGATGCAACATATGATGGTTTAGTTGAAACATGAATTATAGTATTATGAAGGGATATATACAACACATATTCTTATATATCTAATCATTAAAGGAGATCAAGAATATAAACTATATCTAAAATGGTGCTAGCCTGAGTGATAAAGCTATAGACATGGGTGTAATCAACCTACCTATCTTCATAAACTTGGGTTATAACATGGACTGTGTAATATATTATAGGCATAGAGCTCAGAATGTGTATGAGATGAGAGCTAGATGTACCAAGTTCAAAGGGAGGAGGGATAAATACAATGGCTAGTGTTTTCTTGTGTCTAGTAGTGATAGGGAGATACTCAAAAGTAGCTAATGAGTTATATGTATTTAGGTAGAATGTATGAATGCAGAGTGAAATACATGAATTTTTAGTGATGTTTTGTATAATAATATGTTTATAGAGATAATTCCATATAATAAATATCAAGCAAGAAATAGAGAGTATGAAATTGTGCATGAAAGCCTAGAAAATTTTGACATGTAACATAACATTTCTAATGTTTGACATGATAAACTTGAAAATTCTTCCATGTGATAAATAGAAACCAAAGGATATATAATATGAATTTTTACATAAAGGCATGGAAAATTTTGACATGTAACATAATATTCTTAATGTGTTTAGCAAAATGGAGTTATCAATTATTTTGTATGAACAAAAGGGAGTATGCAAAAAGAATATTTCAATTTTGTGCATGTTTGGCAATGAAGTTTTTAATATCATCTCTTATTATGAAAATTAAGCACGAGAAGCAAAGAATGAATCTTTGTAATAACATATGATAAAATTCATAATTCATGTACATGATAGGACCAATGATGGTTTCCTTGTTTTGTGCAAGAAATGCAAGAAATAAATGTAGATAAGTGAAAACCTTTTTTGAAATAAAACTCACAAACATGTGGGGTGATACCTCAAGAAGTGAATAAGAGATAGTACATGTAACTAGGGTTTTTATAATGATATTTTTATAGAATACTATGGAATTTTGAAAATGAAATTATATTTTTCATTTAAATATGCAACTAAAAATTTAGAAAATTATTGGGAAATGCTTGATTGAATAGGACATATATGTGTAACTAAAGTTTTGAGATTTTTTTTTTTAAATTACTATTTAATTTTGAATTTTTAAGGGATTTTATAATTTTAATATGCTAGTAAATTTTTTGAAAATTGTTGGAAAATTACTAGAAAAATACTGGGACCTAGTATGTGTAACTAGGGTTTGAAAGAAAATTATTTTAAAATTTAATACTAAATTTTAAAATTTGAAATGAATTATTTATTTAAATATTCAAATAAAAATTAATAAATTTATAGGAAAAATTAGTAGTAATTTTTCCCTAGGGTTTCTCAGGTTTTTGTGCACAAATGATGTAAGTCAGGTTCACCAAACGATTTAACAATTTTGGGAATATTAGGGTTTTATTCCTAATTTAGTTAAAGGGTCTCAATTAATAAATTAGTAAATAATATTTGGTAAATAAGCTACTAATTTGTGAAATTTATTAGCAATTGGAGATTTTTACAAATAGTAATAAGAGGGAGAACTTAGCTTAAACTATGCTAATCTGACTAAGACAAAGGTTGATATTGACTATGCATGTCTAGGAGACTATCACAAAATAAGATCTAAAATTCATTTTTTAATTAGATAGGAGCATCGAAACTAGACATGACTGGCACCCTAAGGAAATAATATTTTTAGATTTTATTCAGGAGGTCTATGTGACCTTGTCTATAAAGTTTTGGCAACTAGAAGTCTATAGCGCTCCTTGTAGAGAAGATTTTATCTTCAAAACCCTATCTTCCATTATAATTTTACAAATTTTTAATAAGAAGGGTGGTTTAGTATGTGTAATATTCATTGGATGTGGATCCACACCCCTTGTGTGGGTATGCTACATATATACCAATAATCTAAAGAGGGATTATGCCATATGTAGTTCTCCCTTTTAAAGTTCTTGGTGCAATTATGATATGATAATGCAAGGAAATGCTAAATGTTGTATGCTTCAGATGACTAGGGAATAGTGTAAGGATTTGAATAAGATGGAAATAGTATTATATGGTTGTATGTAGAGAATAGGGAAATTTTCTTGAGTAGTCTTACTTGATTTGTGATATTTGCAAACCCTTTCCAAATGATCTTTAAATGGGATTTTATAGGGATATCTTTGTTATGGATTGAATTTTATCACATTAGGATAATAAGGATAAGGATTTGAAACCAAAATTAATTGATCATTGGGGCCATAAATGAGCTCATATAATAGCACCAAAAGTATATAGGAGTGGTATTGGTGCTATAGTCTTATTGTGGTGCTATTTTCTTGAATAGATAGGACTTAGGGGGATGGATTGGTCATGGAAAGAGGGTCTTAGCTCAGCTGGGATCAAGTATAGAAGGATACATATGATTTGGAATTAATGAAAATAAACCTAAGAGAGTCATGAGAGAATGTAAGAGGGACCTATGGGTTGGGTGTCATTAACCATGCTCAAGTTACCGATTTTTGCATTTTATATGACTATAATATTTTATGAGGAAAACTTGGTCATATCCAAGTTATTACACTAAAAATCACAAAAGGAAATCCAAATAGGTGGGAAAGTAAAATATTTTTTTAAAATAATGAACCAATGATAAAAAACACTTCAAGATTTACTAGAAAAATTGAAAATAAAAGATATTCATTAGGAGAGTTAGGTCCTAGCCATGGTATGATGTTGTAACTTATGAAAATTAAGGAATATGGATAGACTAAAACATCAACAATAGGAACTAAGTCTACTAGGAGTGATGTAATGCTACATGTTAGGGATATTTTGAAAAACCTAAAAAAAGTGTTAGTATTTATAGTATATGTAAATATGTGAGAAACATATAGAATAATAAAAGTAAATCATTTTAAAAAAATGTTTATTTAAGAATTGAGCATGTGGGTTCTTTGAAAATATGTCCTTAATTATTTTTTAATATTTAAGTATCAGGACCAAAAATGTTTTTGAAAAGGTAAGGATGCCATCTTTTTTAGGTGTGCTTACCTTATTTGTCATGGGTATAATCTAATTTGAGGACTAGATCACCAATATTGAAAAGTATGCACTTTAATTTTCTTGTTACATTGTTTAGTAATGTGAGATTTGTATTGTAAGATATGTTGTAAGGTATTCATGCATCACTAATAAAAGAAATCTAGGCATGGAGATAGGCTTCACACAATGATTCATCTAGAATAATACAATAAAGAGAAATGTGTAAGGATGGTAGTTCAACTTCTAAAGGTAAAATAAATTTAGACCCATATACTAACAAAAATGGTGTTTCTCTAATAGTAATGTGTATGCTAGTGTGATTATCCTAGAGTACATGATATAACTAAAGGAGCCAATTAATACGAGATTATCAAAAAATATTTTGAAAAATTTTGTTAAGAATTTTATTAGTCATTTTTGATTGGCCATTGCATTAAGGATGATAATGCATTTAATATTTTTACATTATTATGAACTATGTACATAGTTTTTTCATATATTTGTTTTTAAAATTTCCACCATTGTTAGAAATGATGGTACAAGGAAATAAAAAATGGCATATGATTTGATTGAGAATAAATTTTTATATTCTAATTCCTATAACATTAATAATAGGCATATCATCAACCCAATTGGTAAAATATTTAGTGGTATTGATGATGAATACTTGACCATATTATGATATAGGTAATAGTCGAATGATATATAATCCCCACATAGAAAATGGACAAGGAGATTCAAAGGTTTGGAGTTCAGCTAGAGGAGAGTGATTGTGATCATCATGAAGTTAACAGGGATGACATTTGTTTTCTAAATTAATGTCATCTTTTTCATGTTTAGGTCAAAAATATCCAATGCATAGTCATTTTCAAGTTATGTTGTGGCTTTTATTGTGACCATTATAAATTCCCCCATGTGCTTATTCAAGGAGAGTAGTAGCTTCTTCTAGATTTACAAAATAAATAAAGGTACCTTATGCATTATGTAAACATAGGGTATTATATCTAAGTACATATTTTCATGCTTGTTTTCACATTTGGATCTTTTCAAAAAAATATACCTATGGCAGGTAAGTATATTTCTCAATGAATTAGATGATATTTTTGGACCATGAACCCTATTGAGTGGTGACATCTTCTATGTGTAAAATTAGAGAATTATTATTTTTATATAGAATAAGGTGACTTCCTTAGTTGGATAATAAATTATGGATCATGAATAAATTGATTAAGATGAAATAGAGATGTTGATGAAGAGAGAGAGAGAGTCAACTATAGAATTTTTATCTAATGGGATTGGTTCAATCGTAAATGAAGTGAATTTCTTGGCAATGGTAGTGGAAATTTGATTATATGTGATAAGGTTTTAGCTTTTACAATGATAATTTCCACTAACTTCAACATATGATTTTTGAATCACCTAAAAAATATAAATATGTGACATTTAAGCCAATCTCAGCTTAGATACCTAAAATAAGATATTCATATTTTACCATGTTATGGTGATATTAAAGGTTAATCAAAATCCTATAAGTAGAATTTTACCATGGGGATTTATTAAAACACAACCTACCATAGCTTATATAAGGAATTCTAGACCATGAATGTGAAGTGTTTAAGTTTCTTTGTGCATGTCAATTTTAATTCTGATAATTATTAAATGACCTCTTTAGATTTAGTAGTAGAAGGGGGAGGGTCAAGTTCATGGTTATTTTCTTCTATATGAGCAATGAAGTTGTGAAAATAGTCTTATGAGTGAAATTCCTTTGTTAAGACCTTTCATTTAAATAATTTATTCATCAATAAGTGTATTTTAAAGGTGACTTAGTAAATAGTAGGGAGGTATCCACTAGTGGTTGTGTAACTATCTATCCTTTGACATACTTTTGTAATTCAAATATCAAAATTCATCAATAGGACCATCTATTTGAAAATTATATCTCCATGTAAGAATTCTTTGGAGAAAAATGAAGAAGTGGACTAGAATGAACAATGACATACGTATTTTAATAGATCATATAATGAAAAATAATTTCAATTATGAACTAAATAAGTATAGAATCAAATTCTGATTTTTTATAACATTTTTCATAATTGATTATGAATTGAATAATATAATATATGACATATTAGCAACTAGTGTTGTCTTTCTCAATGATATTTTCCCAAATGATAAGGAGTTAGATTATGTATATAAGATTAATGGATGACAATTTTAAGGTGTTAAAAGAGTAATAGGATGAATAAAGGATTCCACCATATTATCAAATAATTTTTGGCATGAATATGTCCATTCTAGAGAATTTACCTTTTTTTAAGAAGATAATTATAAAAGTATATGTAGTAAGCCATTGCTAAAATAATACAACAAACTTGCCTAAGTTTACCAAGGTATGTGCGTATGTCTATAATGGATCAATGTATAAGCATGTTTATAATATCTTTGATTTTAACTAGATCAGCATCAATACATTGATAGGAGACTATAAAAGCTAAGAGTTTACCAGAAGTAACACCAAACACACATTAGAAGGGATTAAATCTAACTTTATATTAAATGATTCAATAAAAAATGATAGATAAATCATGAATATGTATATCATTATTCTTAGATGTATCAATGAGATAATCCACATAAGTTTCAATGATTTTATGAAGAGATCATGGAAAATATGTGTCATTACACGTTGATAAGTAGCTCTAGCATTTTTAATACCAAAAGTAATTTTAATGTAGTAATACATGCCCCATTATATGGTAAATGTTGTTTTATGTTGATCTTTAAGATCTATGTGAATTTTATTATATCCCTAAAAACCTTCCATGAGTGATAACATTTCATAACCAATGGTAGAATACATGATGACATCAATTGATGGCAGGTGAAAAATATCTTTGGATAGGCTAAGTTTAAGATGTGAAATTTGGTGCATTTGAAAATAATAATGGTTATATTTTTATGAACATGGAATATCTTTGAAACACATTCCAATTAATCCATAGGTTTAATGAATTTAGCATCTAAAATTTTAATTATTTCCTCATGGCATAAATTAGAAATTTCAAGAGGGATTTTCTTTTTTACTTTTACCACATGGGTTTGGCATCTAGGTAGGTAATGATATTATGGAAAATAATGTTTGGATAAATTCTAGGAATATATTCATATGAATAATTCAAATCATAACTATATTTGTTAAATAAAATAATAAACCTATTGTGTTATTCAGGGGTGAGCCCTTTAGAAACCATAATAGGTTGAGGACATGTAGGTGTACCATATTTGATTTTTGTATTTTCTTCGGTAAACATAATATTTCCATCTTGGAAACGATATGTATCAAGAGGGAGGGAATAAATAGGATGTATTTTAGTCTCCATTTTATCAATGAAATTATTTAAATAAGGAGTCTTTTGCTTAAATTTTCCAAGCTTATGATGGCATGGAATTTGAGGCTCTCTGGCATGTAAAAGTTATAGTATAACTTTATAATTGGGAAGTGTAGGTAAAGTTACATAATATTTGGAATCCACTTCAATATAAATAAATTGGTAACCTTTTCTATCATATTTAGAGTGTATTTATCTCATAATAGCATATCTATCATCTAACATAATTTTAGGTAGAGTAGAGGATAACTATTTTGTGTTGATGAAATTGGGTTGAGATAAATAAAAAAAGTCCAAATTAATTATATTGGTTTGTTTAATATATGTGATTCTAGGTGATAAACTTGGAATAATATTTTCAATTAGTTTATGTTGAATGGGATCAAATGGTAGAGTGGAATATTATTAGATTGATCAATATATTCATAAGAGGGATAAATGTTGTTTATGGTTGGTGAAGTGGGTTATGTGTAATTACATTGCATAGGAAATTAATAGGATATATTAGTAGAGATTTATTTGATTACTCATAAAGTATTTAGTAATGGTGGATTAATAGGGAACACATAACCTTCAGGTATTATTTCCATATCATATGAGATATGTGTGACATGAACATCATGATTGAAGTTATGTATATTTGCTAATGAAATTTAATAATATTATACATATAAATCTAATGATTAATGTTGGGACACGATATACTTGTCATCACAAGTGTCAGAGATAGTGCATACATCAATTTATATACTAGAATAAATAGTAGAAGCACCTATGTTGTTGACTTTATGAGGATACATAGTTAAAATATCTTTAATAAGCTTACCTACCCCATATTCATTACAATTGAAATAATCCTCTATGTATGAATTATCATATGCATTACATGAGGGGGAAAGTATAAATGGTATCATCAAGTAAGGAAATTTTGTGATCATGTGGCAGTAGATAAGGAGGGAGCCATTTTTCTATATAAATATTTAATTAAGTAATATTACAAGTTTTTTATTTAATTTGGTTCATTATCATTTGAATTTGCAAGAGCAACTTGTAAATTATAATGTATATTACCAAACTCAGGTAGAGGGGACTATTTATATGAGAAATAATAGTAATGCAATACTGAGATTAAGGATTTTGTAATAGGGTGCTTCATAGATTAGGATTATCTTCATCTTTGTAGGGCTTTACATTATATATGAATTTGATACATTGACTACCTAAATAAGTAATGGAATGTATATGATGGGTTCATGGGTGATTGAGAATCATGTTGTAAGATAACAAAAGACCAAGAACCATAATCTTAGTGTCAATTATCTTGGGTATGATGGTAAGAGGGATCGAAATGAAACCAAGATATTTTTTATTGGGTTTATCAAATCTTATACATATGAAGCATGTTTGTTTTACATTTTATTCGGTGTATCCTATTTGTTGAATTAATCATATAGAACTAACATTAATGTTTGATCCTTAGTCTACTAAGAATTTTTTAATGAGGGTATTATTGATTCCAATTTTGATAAATAAAGGTGGAACATCTGATTTAAATATAATTTCATCATTAATCATATCTTCTTTGAGAATTTACATGGAAGTTTTTGTGGATAATGAGACTATTTAAATTGTATGAACTTCTATAAGTGGAGGAACTCATAAGGGAGTTTCAAATCATGGAATTGTGGTTCTTAGATATATTTTAATTTTTTAATAATTAATTTATGATTATATGGATAAGTTATTACTAATTCCATAAGGGTAATTTTTCAAGGCATTGAGTTACATTATTACATGAAATTCTAATGAGATTTAGAGAATGAAGTACCATTGTGAGGTTTATGAGAGATGACTTATTTTGTATGGATAGGAAAATTGGGTTGAGTTTTTTTTTGTGGAATCATTTCATTATAATAATTTTTTTTGGAATATGTTTGTAAATTAGTTTTAGTATCTTTAATAAATTTTTCATTGGTAGAGGATTTCTTAGGTAGAGTGACAGGATCCTTGTTAGTAGGTTTATGTCGATAATTGACTTTAGTTGTGTTCACATATTGAGATTTGGTGTAATTTTTATCATAATTAGTGTAAATTACACATATATTATCATTTAAATGTTTAGTATTAGGATTATAAAAAATATGAGGTTATGAGGGTATGGGTTTAGTAACTTATTTCTTTTGAGAAGCTTTGAGATCATCATGATGATATAATTTGACCATAACTTTGTGATCAAATGTGTCACCTAACATAAAAAAATCACAAATCTAATAATCCCTTGACATGTTTCATTAAAATGATTGATGTCAACATGGAAACAACAAAAATTATTTAGATCATACCATGATGGGGGGCATTGTTGTTATAAATAAAGGCTTTGGATGGAGATAATAACTAATTCATTTTAGATATCATTACTTTTGGGTGGGAGTAAGTTTTATTATATGTTTTAATTACTCATGTTTTCATTAGAGGGGATTAAGATTCTTGATTTACACTCATAATTAAATTGGTTGATGTTTCTAAAGATTATTTATTGAATCATGCATTGGCTCTAATTGTGTCATAAGGAATTATTGTCTTTAAGATTGTTTAAATGTCTTGTTTAAAGTGTGTGGGGAAAAATTTCTAACTTTATATTAAAGAGAAGGTTTTAAAGCAATGATAAATAATTTAAAAATATTATCATCATTACTTTTTTGTTTTCTTTGTGAGATAAATATTTACACCATTTTATGAAAGTGTGATCTGATTTAGAGGGAAATTACCTATCATTAATGAAATGACAAAGACAAATTTTAGGGAAATCATTTTTTTGAAATTATTTAACTAAAGTGTTAACTAAATATTCTATTTGTGAGATGGAATATTGAGGGAGTTGATTATACCATTATGAAACATCCCCTTTGAATGTTTTAATTAAAATTTTAGTGGTAGTGAAAGTATATATTTTTTAACCCATTACTTGTAAAGATTATGAAATGATTTAAGACATGAGTTAGGTTCTTTAGTTCCATCATATTTAATGGGTGGAGATATGTTTCCAATATTGATTCATATAATAAAAGGAGCTAAGGGTTAATTTTTAAGTTTAATAATTTTGTTATGCATAAGAGGTTGATTAATGATGCTCCCTTTGGCATCTCCAAGGGGAGGAGAAATATAATTTTTGTTATTTTGAGGCATGAGGAGAGGAGGTTTATTATTAATTTCAAAATTTTGATGTTGCATTTGCATCATTTTGTAATTGTTGTTTATATTCATTACATTAATTTATTTCACCATTTGAGAAAGAATTTGAGTGGTATCGATGGGTGTATTTTATTTACTAGTGGTAGGAGGTAGTGAATGAATTTGACTATTAGTATTGGAATGAGGAAAATTCACAAGGTTATGGATATGAATGTTTCCTATAGGAGGATTTCATACAAGGGAATTTTTTATGTTAGTATATATCACTTTAATGGTATAATAATGAAGTTTGGATAGGTTATTATTATGAGAAGTGTGAAATGGGCTAGATATAAGTCATCACTTTGGGTAATTTGAACCATTTTTTAATCAATTGACTTAGATTAAGGATGGGAAAAAGTGCACTATGATGGATTATATTCTTGGTTGGATAAGGTAGGTAATAAATAAAAACCCATGTATTTTCTAAATGGGTTAAGATTATCAAATAAAATTTTGATAGGTGATTTCATGATGTTAAGTAATGTGGGAAGAAAAATAGTTAAGTTAATATTTTTAGGAGAAAAGTTTTTAGAAATAAAACTAGATTGACCACCAATGGTATTAGATCAACCGAATAAGTGGATAACTGAGGTTAGAACTAAATCATCATGATGAAATGAGATCAACTAAGTCAATCAAAAAAGTTATTTTTAAAGAGGTTACAACGTAATATTAAACTAAGTTAGTTAAGAGATACATGATAAGAATGTTGATATAGTTAATTTATAAATAATAATATAAAATGATCTATAAATTAACTAAGTTATCTAGGATCTATTTGGTCGAGTAGGTCAATTTAGTTAATTTATACACATGAAGATAAAATGTTCTATAAATAAACTAAGTCAAATAAGATCTACACAAAATAGTAGGTTAATGTAATTAGGTAATGAATAGGAAGATAATTCTGATATGAAAATGAACTAATTCAACTAAGGTATACACAATCGATCAAGTTGATCTAGTTAGAAAATGAGATAAAAGAGTAGTCGTCTACTAGATCAAGCTGGTTGATCTAGTTATATAGTCTCAAAATAATTTTAAACTATTAAAATTAGATGATTTAGTTTAAAAAAAAATCATAATATTAACTAGATCGAGCTAGTTGATATAATTGAAACATAAAGCACAAAACTTATATCAACACTAGATGATATAGTCTATAATATAACACATAATAATAGGTAACAAGAAGAAATTATATTTTTTGTAAATACTAATGCTAACTAACTATCTTAAAATAAGGTTAGAAGGTTGTACTAAAGGTTTTGTTTGACAATGTAGGCTTCCAAAGATACTATCTTGTCCATTGGATAGTGATGAAGTAATGTTTCAAAGTGATAACTATGGAGGAAGTATTATTTCCATATCCCACTAAACCTAATTTTAGGGGTAAGATATAGTTAAATTCTACGTGATAAGTTATAACTAATTCACCATAATAATAAAATGGATGTCTAGATTCTTAAGGTTAAATATAGAGATAAATCCTATGCATTTCAAAAATATCACGAGGTACATGAAAATTAAAGACCATTTTTAGCTCTATATTATGGATATGAGTATTAGGTAAAGGCTCTCATGCCATGATATTTTTAAATGATATATGAGATCATAAATAAAATATCAAGTGGCCCTTCATGATAATATCTAACTAGTTTTAAAAATGTTGGTTCATAGTTTCTATGGAAAACCAAATAATATGAAAGTAAAGGCAAAAATTAATTTGTCAAAAACCAAGTTGTAATTTTTGATATAAAATAAAAAATAAACCAAATTTTTATTTAAAAATTAAAATTTATTTTTATTAATATTAAAAATAGAGGTTAATTTCCTTTACCTACACTATAAAATGAAGCATATGGAATAAGATTGAGTAGGTTGATCTTGCTGAACAAGTAGTATAGAATATGATATAGTTGGTCAGTGCCATATTTTTAAAAGTTAGGTCCAAATAAATGTAATTGATTTGTTCAATTTAGTTTTGTGTATAAAATTCAAACATATAATAAGATTGAGATAGTTTATATAGTGTACTATGTGTGTAAAGTTTGACAAAATTGATAATTAAGTAAAATAGTGAGGAATTTTTTTGAACTGATAAAGCTAGAATTGTAAATTGTTTAAAATTGAATAGATATATATGTTAATCTAATAAGAATGACCCTATAATATAGAACAAGATCAGCCAATTCAATTTAGTATAATTGTTATTTTTTGTTGATTAGGTCACCAAGGTGAGGTTTTAATTTAGTTTGATCTAGTTAGAAAAAATTGGAACCTATAATGAGAATATAAAACTAGGTTGACTACCATGACCTATCTAAATATAAACCTTATACCTAAAAACTAATAAATTAACTAGATCAATTGGCTCAATATAGTTAGATAAAAACCTTACAACTCTAGACATAAAATAGACTAGATTGACTAGCTTGATCTAGTTACATGATAAAGAGACATGAAAAACAAATATAGATTGATAAATAAATATATTTTAATATGAATAGTAAAATTATAATTTAAGGTTTAGATTTCATGTAAATATCACTAAAATTTATGAAAATAATTAGGATGGATCTACAACTTATCATACTTAGTAAATTCCAAGCTTGAAGAAGGTAATCTTTCCAATAATCTATTGAATATTTATTTATATTGATACTTGATCAATTAAGATCCACTAAAGCTAACCAATGGATATATTAATACACCACACCAAATGAGAGGGTTCGAAATCCTCTAGGAAAATGATATGATATAATAACCTAGCTGGGCGTACAATACATAAAATAAATATAATCTAGTACTTAATAATGTTTTTGCCTCAAAATGGGATAGTTAATAATACATAAAATATAAAAAATCAAATATAACTCTACTCAAGTAAATGTATAGGTAAAATACTCGAGGAAAACATTTAACCTATTACTTTGTGCAATATATATCTACCAAATGAAAATTAAGGGATACTTACCTTTGGACAATACTATCATGCCTCAAACACTCCCTTGGACAATGCTACTTTGTAAGAGGTTGTTGTGTAATTGTAAGGATCACACTATGTAAATTATTTCTAGGATAAATAAACCATACTTTAAATCCAAGAGCTTACCACAATTCAAGATCATTTCCTTCCAAGGCAACACCATAAGCAATGACTCTTGAAGTGTAGAATTTGTAGAATTATGAGTTTTAATAATGTGAAACTAATGTTTTATAATGTATTAAATTGAAAGGGTATTTATATCCAAGGATTAACCCTAAACTCTCTCAATAATTTATCTAACATGATCAAACAACTTTCTTTTTTTAGGCATAAAAGTTAGCCATTAAGTTTTAAACTAGGTTGGCCCAATGGACTTAGTTCCATAATGTGTGTTGAATCCCTAACAGTATTGACATATTAAACATAATCGGAAAATTTATAAAAAAATATATTTCTTAGGGGATATTTTGGAAGTGGAATTACTTAGATAAGTGGGTAAATTGGTTTTAATTTCTTATGGAGTTGGATAAACATGACTTATAGTGGATTTAGGTAATGGTATAGAGACCAACAATATTAATAAGCATCAAAGGTCTATCGACCCCTTTTATAGTGCATCCTTTAAGGCATACACTCAGAGAGATTAAAACTTGAATGGTTCTTATAAGAGATAAAGAATAAATAAAGGATAAAGTTTAAAAATATTGTGTGAATACACCTTGATCTAATTTAAAAAATCTAGCATGCAGTGTTGTAGTAATATGCTCAATGGAATGTGAATTAGGTGATGATAGTGGTGGACCATGTAAATTAATTAGTAAAGGTGTGTGTGATGCTTATGTATAAATAGGAATATTAATATATTGTAAACCTTGTGATGTACCCATGCATAGGGATGATGTCATATGCTAATTTTTTGTGTCAATATAGGAATAAAATTAATAGTATAATTATAACACCTAAACTAGAAGTATTAATAACTCAATAAGGTAATATTTTATTGTTGTGCCTAAGATTATATAAGATTATCTTGATGTGTAGTCTTAGATGTGAGGATAAATTTGTCAAATTTATCCACATGTTTGGTATATTGTTGAATTCCTTGATGGAAATATGAAAATTCTTCAACTTGTTTAGGATATACCTTATTAAGTTCATCAGGATCAATTCTATCTAATCCCTAAGGATTATCTTGATTATCATGTTAATCATCAACATATTTTTTTATTTTTTCATAAATTTGAATAATTACATTATAAAATTGAGTAATTATATTTGTATTGTCCATTTATAAAATAGAAAAAAAAAATCTAAATATGTTATATATTGATTATAATTAATCAATCACTTCACCTTAGATGAAAAATGGATGTAAAATTATTGGGTGGCATAATATCAAATCATAAAAATGGGTAATAATAAATATAGAATGGTATTTTATCCTAATTTTTATTTAACATTAAAAATGTTTGTGTAATAGGTGTAAAAATTGAGAGATATTATAATTATAAATATATACATTTAATAAAATTTTAGATTTATAACTTTTTAAATATGGAAATATGTTATTTTTGGAAGACATCAAGAATAAATGTTCTCAATTTTTTTTATACATTTACATTATTTATTTTTATTTTTGACACTATGGATCAATAAAATGTGGGACTATGACCATGTCAGATCAACAATACAATCTAAAAATAGTATAGTAATGCATGCTATTGATGTCTAATGACCATATACATTTCCACATTGAATTTGATATAACTATACATATTATACCTTATGTGCATGTCTTTATTGATCAACCAGTATTTTTTTATTATAATATTATCATATAGAATTCATTTTTTTCCTTATCTTTGTATTGGAAACACTAGTGGTCTTCATGAGAGCTAAAAACATGTAAAAATAAAGTGAGAGTGTAATGATTTTAACTAAAGCCAATCGACCCATTGAATATCTATCACCTCCTTGGTATCTATATACTCGTAACATTATATCAATCCAAATGTATTTATCCAACATAGAATTATTTTACAACTATTCTCCTTGATTATATGTATGCATTTAAAAATTAGGCTTTGATACTTTACAATTATGATTCTTGAATTTATATGAGGTGATTAGGACATGGATTTTGATTGCTCCTTGTTAATGATATTTAATTTTGGAGGAATATTATATATTTCATTAAAGTACACTCATGTGTAAGTTCTCAATAGATAGTGTCAAACTAGGAATCAAGTCACTACAGAACTAGGTTTTGATTTGTTTATATAGTGAAACCTTTTAAAAAGTCCTTTAGCTAACATTAAAAAATGTGTAGGAATACCCATAAGAATATTTTAAAATTTTAAAAAATTATTATCTAGAATTGGGGTAAGACCACTCTAGGTGGATAGGTTTGTGGTAGTAGACCTATTTTCTTAGGCTAGACATATCATAGAGAACTAAGGACAACTATCTTAAATTAGTAGTAGTTTGAGGATGATACAAATAGGTTTGCATTTTATCTTAGAAATTTTTGTGTATTAGTGAAGAAAAATAGAGGGTCAATCTTGCATATCAATAAATGGCTTAGAGGAATGGTGAATAAGAGTCATATATTTGGGTGTGATTCAAGTGGTTTAATATATGTCAAGAATTAGCATTGTCAAGTACTTATCACCATATTCTGGTATATGTATCCCACCTTTCATTATAATAGTGAAATTTATAGTGTAAAGGAGAATGAATTAAACATGAGTTTGTATGACACATGTTTTATTTATTAGGATAATCTAATTTTTCAATCCACTCATTTTAATGAACCTTGAAACAACATATGATGTATTCATTTTTCATATTTGAAATTTTGAA